>JAVLUX010000003.1:42723333-43220833 GCA_032164185.1 Moxostoma hubbsi
TGGTGAATAAGATGCAAGTTTTTGCACTTAAATACCACACACCCCAAAGTGCAGGAGATGTTTATGGTATTTGCCCCTTTAAGCGGTGATGCTTATGTGAGCAATGAAGGTTTGAGTTCAAGGAGCCTGTTTCCCTCCTACACAATACTTTTTGTCTCTTCTCTAAAATGGTATTTCCTCTGTCAATAATAAGTGACACATAATAAAAATGATGAAGATAATATTAATAATAGCATAATACAATAGTATGATATTTAGTCTTATAATTCACTTGAATTGTAAGTGAATGTTAAACCAGTAAATAACTGGAAAATGTATTCACTGCCTCGAGACAGATTCCATGATTTCAATACGAAACACAGACAAGCACTGTTTGTCTGCTTCTCTCCATCTCTTTATCTCTCTCTTCCATGATATGTTTGTGCCGGAGGGTATAGAGTGGCCAGAAGCAGTTTTTTCCTTCAGTAGGAACCACACATAATTCCATAGGTGGCATTTCCATGATGGTAGTGCCAATAATGTCTGTGTACTGTTGCTGGGAATTACATCATCACATTGGATGTTGCTGCTCAGGGATTTTTGGACAAATGGGTGTTTATGAGTCTGTGTGTGCATATGTGTGTACAAGGATTAATGCTTTGTGCCTGGGCAAGTGACCTCTGCATTGAAAAGACAAACTAAAGAGATCAAGTTACCACATTTCCCCCTTTTTCTCCTGCCCTGTCTCTCTGTCTCTGTCGGGTGTAGGGTTTCTCCAGGCTCCAGACAGAGGCACTAATAGGGCACTCACCCCCAGACACCAACAACACAGGGGACAAAGAGAGTGAGAGAGATAGGCAAAGGGTTGTGTGCATAAGATGGAAGAAAGTGTGTAATTGATGGCACACTTGCATGCTATCAGTAAAAATTAGAGCAGTGGGGTTGTGTTAAAAGAAGAGGAACAAGAGACTTGTGTGCGTGTGTGTGTGTGTGTTTACAAGGAACTTTTGCAACTGTCATGCTTCATGTGATATATTCAGCATTCTAAAGATAAATATAGAATGTGCAGTTACACAAGCACTGTGTGTTGGCATTATGTTTATGTGTATTTTACCAGATTTAGTATGCTACTGTGTATACAAACTAATGATGGATCCGCTGCCACTCCCCTACAACTGCCTTTTCAAGATGCTCTCTATTTCTCATGGGCTGCCCCCTTATCCTTACCCCACCCCCAAATCCCTCATGACCTCTTGAGAGTCTCTGACAATACAAACTCCTCCCACATGACCGCCTGTAGCTCCGCCTCCAGCGTATGAGGTTATTACTAATGACGTGTTTGTCGTAAGGCCAATTTTAGTGGCAGGCAAAACAGGACACAACTAACAAACCTTCAGTAAACACAAACAATACCTACAACAGCTCCAAGCAAGGAAATATGTATTGAATAATATATTAAACAATGAATACATGGCCAATACATGCACAAAATTCAAGAAAATTCTAAAGCTTTATGAACTTACAACTAATAAACGCTACCAGTCGTGTGCCAGACGCATTTACCATATACCATGTCAAAAAACTGCCAGAATAATATTAGATATTAATATTATTGTTCAATTTCAATTAGTTAAATTTTTTTTAACCAACATCAGTCTTGAACATAACTACCAAATAATAATTCATTTTGAGGATTTTAACACTGTAAATGGCAGTTTGTTTACATAATACCACTGTTGTTTTTTACACACACACACACGCACGCACGCACGCACGCACACACGCACGCACACACACACACACACAATACACATACAAAACACACTCTGACATCCATACCAACACACCTACACAATTTTAGTTGCATCATTTATTCAATTGGCCTGAGGTGCTCTATAATACACAAAACAGAAAATAGGAAAAAATTATATATTTGCTCTATAGGCTAAACATGATACAAATTGCGTCATCAGGTGGAAAATATAAAAACATTTACATTTTGAAGCCAGGGCTCCGGAATGAAAGCATAATTTAATAGAATTACATGATTTTATGCTATAATGGCACTGGGATCAAATATTGAAAATGGGTTTAAATGGAGAAATGTTTTCCTGAAGGTCCTGACTGTAACTATTTTATGTACACAGTGTATTATAGAAGTATTTTAGGAACTGAGTATGAAATATCAAAATTCCCCCCAAAATTCACACCTTTGGCTAAATTTATGCCATTGGCATTAACACAATTAACACATAATTATCGAAAAGGGTTAAGTAATTTTTTTTTTTTTCAAAATCCTGGTGTTTCTCACCAAAAACTACCATATGTCTTCAGAAGTCTTGAACTACTACAACTACAACTTTTATGATACTTTTGGAATATTTGTAATCTTTGAAAGAAGGCACAATCCACTGCCACTGCATTGACATGATGGCCCACATAACGCACTATGTGCCCAAAAGTTTGTGGACACCTGAACACCAAAGTTCATGTGTTTGTTGATCATTTAATTTAAAACCCATAGGAATTAATCCCACTCTTTGCTGCTTCTTGCATTCTTCTGAAAAGGCTTTCCACTTCATGTTGGACTAAAGCTGCATGGATCTGCTCCCATTCAAGAGCTTCAAGAGGTCAGTGATGTTGAGTGATGGACTCTGGCTTGCAGTCGGCATCCAATTCATCCCAAATGTGTTCAGTGAGGTTCAGGACTGAGCTTTGTGCAGGCCAGTCAAGTTCTTCCAAGGGCATTTATTGATGGAACAGAAAAGGACCCTCCACAATCTGTTGCCACAAAGTTAGAATTCTTTATTGTGTGCTGAAGCATAAAGATTTGTCTTAACTGGAATTAATGGAATAGCCAAAAATGTTAATTAAAAGGGCGTGTCCACAAGCTTTTGACCATATAGTGTATGTATGTATAAAAAACACAAACTTCAAAACTGCATTATTTGCAGTGTCTGAAGTAATTTCACATGCTCAAAGCCTTTAGATATTCAATGGATAGTTCTGGTTGTGGATGCTGACTGGTCCATACAACATTCCAACATTTCTAAAATACACAATATAGTCACGGCTATGATGCAACACACCTGTTCACCTAGCTACTTTATATATCACTGTACAACACCCTTGGAGGTCAACTATTAATCTTAGTTTACATGCTAATGTGCTTTAGCTATAATATTCATAATATAGGACAGAATCTCGTACCTTTTTGCTTTAAAACCAACTTAAAATGACACAGCTAACTCCCAGAAGAAATTATGTATCCATACACAGACAGAGCAAATGTAAACAATACACAATACACAGACATAGACACATGGCTCACGTTATAGAGCTCTGTCTGCTGTGTGACTGTGCATTCATGTGATAATTTTTGTAACTGGCATTCAGCTACTGCCAATAGACTGACATTCTATATACCGTTCTCTTTCTGCTGGCAAAACAGTCTGTGAACACAGCCAATGCACACATGCATACAGACAGAGAAACAGACAATAAACTAGTGCACACAAAGACGCATAGGCAAAACACCCACACACAATGAATATATACTGATAGAAGGGGCTCTACATGAGGGGGTGTGTAGGTTAACACAGGTTTAGATAAAACAGTTGCAAAAGACTTGAAACAGTTTCAGGCAGTGCCTGTGTGATAAATGAAACAATATTCCAGGTAAGTGTGTGGGAGTGATTCAGGCCACTATATGTGCAGAGGACAGCAGCTACAGCACAAAACTAATGAAACAGAGACACAAAGCGAGGGACAGATATTTGGTATGTTTACACGTGAGGTTACCCAAAAAAGGGTTAATAGTTTGAAAGGAAGGAAAAGAGAGTGCTTTCAGGCAACGCACCTTATTTTGTTCCCACTGAACCCCTCGCACTTTTTAAACAACACACACACACACACACACAGCTCAACAGAATACTCTCTACCCCCCCGCTGGGAATAGCAGACAGGCGCAGTACGTTGATACCAAACCACACACACAAACACTAGCGCCAGCATACTACACTCACTTACCTGGAAACAGTTGACAGGTGTTCTAACACCAAAACACACACAAATGTTACCCTTTTTTCAAACTCTCTTCCAATTACAGCTAATAATTATATCTAAAAGAGATAATAAATAAATAAAAATGTTCATGATCCAAGTCCTCCAACTTTATGACTCATTGAACAGCGCATCGAAGAGCGGTCTGGCATCTGACACGGATGACTTGTCTGGGCTGCTGCCTTTGGGCCAGCACGCCCAGGCTGAGGCTGACGCCCAAATGTCCGACATGCTTGCCCGGGCCACCGCCAGCGTTGGCCTTTTGACCCTCCGTCCTCCCCACAGCCATCGCTCCTTCAGCCCCACGACTGTTCCCCAGCCGGCCGGTTCTGACGAGTCTAGAGGATGCCTTCACCGGACCTCCTCCTCAGTTTCTAACCCATCCCTTGCCGGGTGTGCAGAGCAAGGTAAGTGCTTTGAGTCTTTTCTCAGCACCAAAACCTTGGGATGCACTGTTGCCTCCTGACGCCGTACTTCCTGCTCCGCCCCGCTGGGTACGTCAAAAATAAACGTCCCGTTAGTGAGCACGGACCTTGGATGCGTGGTTTTCACTTCCCAACCCGACAAGCTGGCTGGCCAGGACCTTCCGAATCGGTTACGCAATTCAGATTGCCTGGTCACCCCCCAGAACCCCGCAGTAGACGGCAAACATGCTAATTTCCTGTGCGCGGAAATCGCGACCCTCTTACTCAAAGACGCGATAGAGCCTGTCCCTCGATCGATCTTGGGCTTGCGAGTTTTCAATCGGGCTTTGCACAAACTCCCATTCAAAATGCTCACGCAAAAACACATTTTAACTTGCGTCTGGCATCTAGAATGGTTCACAGCGGTAGACCTAAAGGACGAGTACTACCACATCTCAATATTGCCTCAACATCGAACCTTTCTACGGTTCGCGTTTGATGGCCATCAGTACAAGGTCCTCCCCTTTGCCATGTCCCTGTCCCCTTGCTTCTTTACGAAGGTCACAGAGGCAGCCCTTAACCCACTCCGAGAAGCCGGCATCCACATACTCAACTACCTTGAAAAACTGGCTCATCCTGGCCCACTCCTGAGAGTTACTATGCACCCACAGGAACCAGGTGCCCAGGCACCTCAGCCGTTTAGGGCTTCAGGTCAACTGGGAAAAGAGCAAGCTCACCCCGGTTCAGAGCATCTCTTTTCTCGGCATGGAATTAGACTCAGTCTCAATGTCAGCGCGCCTCACCAGCGAGCGTGCAGGCTGGGGTTGATGCATATGAGAACGTTTCAGCACTGGCTCTAGACGAGTCCCGAGACGAGCATGGCGCCACGGCACACACCGTGGGATGGTCACCCCTGCCTGCCCCCAAACATTCAAACTCTGGACAGACCTCTGCGTTCTGCAGGCAGGAGTACCCTTGCAGCAGGTGTCCCAACGCTTCTTGGTCACGACAGACGCCTCCAAATTGGGTTGGGGCACCGTGTGCAACGGGCATGCAGCTGCGGGCCGTTGGAAGGGGGCCCCGCTGCGCTGGCACATCAACTGCCTAGAGTTGTTGGCTGTATTCTTTACCCTGCGGAGGTTTCTCCTGCTAGTTCAAGGCAAACACATCTTGATCAGATCAGATAGCACCACCCCGGTGGCATACATATGTCACAACTCGCTCATCGTCTCCTCCTTTGGAGCCAGCAACCTCAATGTGATGGTGGACGTGCTATCACGACAATGCTTGCACAGTGGAGAGTGGAGGCTTCACCCCCCAGTCGGTCCAGCTGATTTGGGAACGGTTCGGCAAGGTTCAGGTAGACCTGTTTGCCTCCCAGGAGACCTCCCACTGCTCGCTCTGGTATGCCCGAACAGAGGCTCACCTCGGGGCAGACGCACTGGCACACACCAAGTGCGCATTTTCCCCAGTGAGACTTCTTGCACAGGTGCTGTGCAAGGTCAGGGAGGACGAGGAACAAGTCACTCTAGTGGCTCCCTATTGGCCCACCCGGGCTTGGTTCTCAGACCCCGTACTCCTCGCGACAGCCCCGCCCTGACAAATTCTCCTGAGGAAAGACCTTCTTTCTCAGGGATGGGGCACGCTCTGCCATCTGCACCCAGACCTCTGGAACCTCCATGTCTGGCCCCTGGACGAGACACGGAAGATCTAGCTGATCTACCACTTGCTGTTGTAGACACGATCAACCAAGCCAGAGCCCCTTCTACCAGGCAACTTTACACCCTAAAATGGCGATTGTTCGCGGATTGGTGTTCTTCTCGGGGTGAAGACAGTCAGGTCAGTGCTCTCATTTCTGCAGGAGAGGTTGGAAGAGAGGCTGTCCCTGTCCACCATGAAGGTGTATGTAGCTGCTATTGCAGCCCACCATGACACAGTAGACGGCAAGTCTTTGGGTAAGCACGACTTGATTATCAGGTTCCTAAGAGGCGCCCAGAGGTTGAATCCCTCCCGGCCAAGCCTGTTCCCCTCCTGGGATCTCTCTGTGGTCTTCTCGGGCCTTCAGAGACCCCCCTTCGAGCTGCTAGAATCAGTTGGACTCAGGACCCTCTCTCTAAAGACGGCCCTGCTGATCGTGCTCGCCTCCATCAAGAGGGTCGGGGACCTACAAGCGTTCTCTGTCAGCGACACTTGCCTGGAGTTCGGTCCGGCAGACACACATGTGATCCTAAGACCGCAGCTGGGCTATGTGCCCAAGGTTCCTACCACGCCCTTCAGAGATCAGGTAGTAAACCTGCAAGCGCTGCCTTTATGTGCTTTGTGTACCTACTCGGACCACACGCAGAACTTTGGACGTTCTGAGCAGCTCTTTGTCTGCTTTGGTGGACAGCGGAAAGGGAACGCTGTCTCCAAACAGAGGCTCTCCCACTGGGTGGTGGACGCCATTTCATTGGCCTATCGCACCCAGGTCGTGCCCCCCCCTTTGCGGGTCCAAGCGCACTCAACAAGGAGTGTTGCGTCCTCATGGGCACTCAGGGTACAATCTCAGGTAGAGTCAGTTTCGTCCCGTGTTTTCTCAGGTCCGAGCCAGTAGAACTCAGTAACACGCTGACGGACTGGCCGGGTGGATCCCTTGCATCTAGAGTCTTTTCCCTCAGTTGAGGTAATACCGTGCACTTTTTCTCCCAGGAGATTCCACTCACTCGGCTCCCTGGATGACTCCCTTCCTAGCCCTCTGGGTCCGCAATTCTGCGGAGGAAGTCACCGACCCAATCCACTGCGGGTACTCAAATCTACCCTGTACTGGAATAGGTGGTCCACAGGTCAGGGCTCCTGCGTGGACTTCCCCCCGTGTGTATTTTCCGCGGTACGGTCCCCTTATGAGCGGACCCGCGTCTCTCTTGGGCAGTTCCCACTGCCCTCCGATTGCCGTGTCTGTAGCAACTCCACCCTCCGAAAAGGTGGGATCTACCACTGTGCCACTTCCCACATGTGACCTAAGAGCCCATGCGGTGTATGCTTGTTAGTTAGCTAGTTTGTGGAGATGGCAAAAAGAAAGAATGTGGAGCATCGAATATTCCAAAATGATCATACTGAAACATATGCTTTTATTGAAAGTTCTGGTGTTCTGCTCTGTCTGATTAGCACAGAACGTATTGCGAGAGCCGAAGGAAGGCGTGTGCGTAGTTTCAGCGTAAACTGCAAGTTGGACAGCAGCAGCTGCAAACATGGACAGGGGCATCTGGATGTCTGAATGCTGCCAGCTTTGCTGGCTCATTGGAGATTGTAAGACAAGGAAAACTTTTTACTGATGTTAAGTGTGGCAACTGAACTGTTTGCTGATATCCCAAACAAGGAGAAAAATAATTTAGAAAATAAAAGAACGTGCCCCTGTCAGCCTGAACTGTGCATGACCATGCTGTCATGATGGTAGAGGGGGTACAGATCAAGAAAATAACTTTGGCAGATTTGGCAGATATAATTCTTACACTGGATGAGTCTACAGACACTTGTAATATTGCAGAGCTAAGCATTGTTGGGCGCTATGTTTCTGACGACAAAATACATGAATAAAGCCATTCTGCCTATGAAGGATACAACTATAGGGGAAGATGTTCTGAAAGTGTTTATAGATCTGCCACTGGGCAAACTTGTGTCTGTGTGCACTGACGGAATTCCAAGGATGGTGGGGAAACACAAAGGTTTTGTGTCTCTGTTATGTGAGCAAGAAAAGTGGCTCATTTTGAACTATCATTGCGCCTTACATCGAGAGGCACTCTGTGCTCAGACAGGTGGGCCTGAAATACGTGAAGTAATGTCATTAGTAATACGAGACGTGAATTTCATTGTGGCTCGTGTGCTGAACGAGCGCCAGTTCAAGGAACTGTTGGAGGAATCGGGAGCAACTATTCCAGCCTGTTATTGCACAGCAACGTACAAAGGTTATCAAGAGGAAGAGTGCTTGCGCGTTTTGCTGCATGCTTGGATGAGGTTAAGGCCTTTTTGGAGAAAAGTGGAATTGTGCATCCTGATCTCACAGACTGGGATTGGCTGTGCAAGTTATATTACCTGGTGGACATTACTGGGCATGTGAACCAGTTAAACGTGAGGATGCAGGGACATGGGAACACAGTTTTTTCTCTTTATCAGGCTGTGTTGGCATTTGAATCAAAATTGGAACTTTTCACCAAAGATATTGAAAGTGGCCGCCTCCTGAACTTTGAAACATTACAGTGAGCTGATGTCTTTCACATCCGAACTTTTGATATCATTCAAAGCACGTTTTGGGGACTTTTGTGTGCACAGCAGTTTATTCAAATGTATCACTCACCCACACAAAACCACACTCAATGACGAACACCTCAGGATCATCCGCAGCACCTACGTTGCAAGTTTTGAGTTAGAGGTGGCTGAGCTCATATCTGTACAAATGTGGTCGAACAAATTTGTCACTCTGAATACCAAGCTGGAAAGCCTCATTTGCCAATGTGAACTTTTGGCAAAGGAACAGAAATGGAAGGACTTGGGAACCTTGAATGTGAGGACAACATCATATTGAAAACTTGGAATGAACTGCCCCCCGAACTTTGCCACACTGCGATGCTTCAGTATGGCAGTGTTGACAATGTTTGGCTCCACGTAGACGTGTGAGCAGTCTTTCTCACACATGAACAATATCAAGTCCAACCAGTGCTCAAGGTTGACAGAGGAGAGTCTGAAAGCCTGCATGAAACTGAACTTGACGACCTATGAACTGGACCATAAAGCTATTAGCAAGACTATGCAAAGCCAGAAGTCACACTAATTGTGAGTGTATCCATAATGTGGGGAAGTGCACTTATTCATGGACAAATGTGAAATAAAGTATACATTTATGGAGGCCTGATGTAAGCCTGATAGTAGTTTGTAAGCAATGGAAGTTATTTTTTTGGAAGCACTGTGCTTTGTTGTTCACTCACTCACACACCTCACACACACACACACACACACACACACACACACACAAACATAGAGAACACTGAAGAAGTTTTATGCTGCTCAGGTGCAAACTCAACCTCAAAGTGAGAGCCCTGCACACATCACAGACACACACAGTTAATATTGCAACATGTTACTTATTGTATGTTGCATATTTGTTTGATTTTGAGTTGTCTATGGACCTAATAAAGGTTTAATGTTATTGAAAAAATTCATGTTTTATAATAGTAAAATATTAGTTTTTGCAAAGGCTCTTTCGAAAAAATGCATTAATCAAAAATGAAAATATGGCTCTTTCCTGAAAAAAGGTTCCCGACTCCTGACCAAGACAGGAATGAGATAAAATGGAAAGCAAATGCAGACTTTTGTTCTAGCTTCTCAAATCTCAAGTGTGTCTTCTCTTTTCTCAGTTTCTGAAGATATCTAAACAACAACTGTGCTCAGATCTGCCAAGCTTCCCAAGCCTGCAATAAAATGATCTCAAAATAAATAGTTCTCATCAAATTCTACCTTATCTGAGCAATGCCATGTTTATTTTATATACCTCTTTAATCTTACTATAAAGTTCTTACTGTCTCCAGTGGTATTTTAGGTGAAATATCCGAGACAAAATTATTGTTTATTCTTCTCTAAAATTTGGTGTCAATTTTCAGCAAAATAATTACTTGAATTTCAGCCTGTTCCTCACACAAAGCTATCATATAGCTTCAGAATACTTGGAATATAGTGCACAAGTCATATGAACAACTTTAATGAAACCTTTGGTGCTTTTTTGTTGTCATTTTTGGATCTTGATGCCATCCCATCCCACCCCATTCACTTTCATTTTATGGAAAAGAGCAGTGTGAACATTCTGCCTAATTTCTCCATTTGTGTTCCACTTCAGAATTTTTTTTATATGGGTTTGGAATGACATGAGGGTGGGTAAATGCTAGGGCATACTTTTTTTTGTCTGCCATTTCATCTTGCGCACGGTCAAATGCTCAAGCCTTTCCAAGTATCCTCAAATTATATTTTAAAATTATATTATGAAAATATACACTTTGCATAAGACATAGCGGTATGTGGAAAAGCAATGCACACTTTGGCCTTAAAGGAAGACAGATTTTTCATTTCAATGCAACCTAAATGAGCTCTCCGGAGCTACTAAAAAATACAATTTTCTTCTGGAGTTTCATTAAATTTGATTGAATGGCAGCTGCTAGAAAATAAGAGTGTTCTGCTTCTTGTGTCTGAATGTATAAGAAATCCAACAATTCTGAACTCAAGGACACCGGTGAGCTCTACACAAAACTCATCTGAACAATATCTGCCTTTAACACATACTGATGTAAAATGTACCATACAAACAAGAAAGGCAGAGATAGACAGGAAGAGAGACACAGAACATTCTCTCCACACAACTATACTTTAGCTACTGTTAAACAAAGAGCCAGACGGAGAGAGACAAAGAGGGGCAAAATGAATCTCAGACAGTTTCGAGGAAAATCGAGGAGGGGGGATCAGTCACCTGAGAGAGGGAGGGAATGTGAGAGCAGACAGATCGAAGAGACATTACACATGTAGCCTGTCTTGTGTAATTCACATGCCTCCAGTCAATCTGCAGGGATCCCGTCCTTCAGAGAGCTTTATTACACACTGGCACAAATAGATATTTACATCCAAACGCACACACACTTTTCTACACCCCATCTTTTTCCCTTCCTTTTCTGGCTTTAGACACTGATTTTCACTCCCTTCAGCTCTCTCTCTCGCTCTGTGCGATGTAATAAGATGAGCAAAGCAGTCAAATAATGGCCTGTCATAGCAGTTAGCATGCACGTGCACACACACACACACACACACACACACACACACACACACACACACACACACACACACACACACACACACACAGTTCAGAGAAAAACAAAAGCAGTGGTGTGTTCATACAGAGAGTGAGATCACAGTAAGACAAAGAATCAATTTTTTTAAAGTTTGCCTCTCATAACACTATCATTCAAATAAACTATGTCCAGCAAGGTTTTTGCTCCAGAAAAGACAAGAGAGAAAAAAAGTTTTTTATTCTCTCATCACTTTTAGTTTCACACAAAGGATTGACAGACTCAAAGGATTGAGTACAACATACACATATGCCCTTTGATTAGTATCTATAATATTCTGTAGATAAATCATACTGCTGCAAGTCTATCAATCTACTGCTGAGTACTGTCAGACTGTAAATGAATCATTGAATGAAATCAAACTGAAAGAAAGAGTAGATTTAGGCTAGTCTCTTAAACTGTCACTTAGTCTATATAAGTATCTATAAGTTATAAATGCTGCACATACACACATTCATACACACACACACACACACACACACACACCTGCATATCCTTCAGTCTCAAAATTGATCCTGCCATCCTGTCTCACCTGTGAAGCTGCTCTCTCCACTCTTCCTCTTCCTGTTGCCTTCTCTATCTGTTTTTCTCTCCTTCATTCTCCATCTCTTTCTTTCTGGAGCAGTGAGTGAGTGAGCTAGGGGAGGAGGAGCAGAAAGAGAGAGAGAGGGCTGCACTGTATGTATGCTCTTTAGGAATACAAAGAAAGAAAAGGCAAAAAAGGAGATCCAAATAGGGATTGATAAAGCTCAAGGGCGTGGGGGGTGTACTTGTTTGATTGCAATCGGAGCTACAAGCGGATCTATAATATATTTTAAGTGTCAATATATATATATGTGTGTGTGTGTCAATAAAACCTGCTCTTTGGCACAGTTCAAGTTTGTATTTAACTTATTGGCTCTGCAAAGTCTGCGCAATAATTCTTATCGAATAAAACATTTATCATGCGAGCGTATACGTTTTTTATTCGCATCTTGGAGTTTTCATCCAGCAGGTATTCCAAATGTGCATAAAAATACCAGGATGGAAGTCCAGCTTGTTTGTGTGTGTGTGTGTGTGAGAGACCCTCTTGGACCAAAGCTAGTAGCATTTTAGATTACAGGATATTTATAACCTTGTAACACTTAGCATGTTCGAGAGGACGTATGTGGGAGGTTTATGTTTAATGTTACTGTCCAAGTACATAGAAATTGAGACTTGCTGATTTGTGTTATGTAACCTGATCCGCATCACTGTTTCAGAAGAACTAGGTGACCAAAAGAACTTATATGTATAAAATCTGTCTCCAGTATACTGTATATATATATATATGTAAGCCTGGGAAATTTAACGAGATTTATAGTTCACTGTTTAACGTGTAATTTTTTTAACACAATTAATGAAGTAAAATAGCTAAAAACTGCCATATATAAATTTCCAGGAGATACATGCTCAATGGGACATCATATCACAGCACAAGAAACTATTGTGTGGAGCTGTGCCAGCTTATTAATTTCACACGACGCATGTCTTGGGCATAATAAACACAAGAGTGGATTTACTTTATGGAGAATGGAGACTTCAACCACAAGTGATGAGCCAGGTGTGGGAGAGATAAGGGCAAGCTACCGTATCTCTTTGCATTACTCGAAAACACTCTTTCACTGTCAACTGAACCAGTGTCAAAAGTGAAAACATTTGAGAAACCCATCGTGTGCATGGGGAATGGCAGCCAGAGAAACTAGTAGTTTTGAGATTTTAAACCTTAACAAATTAAACATATTTTTCTTATAATATCTTAATATCTTATAATCATATTATAACAGTATTCAATTTGTTCTAAATCTGAATGTATACAGTACTGTCTTAATGCATTGGCAATGTACACTTAAGTTTATCTTGCCAATAAAGCTTGATATGAATTTAATTTGCACATTTGACCCTATCATTAAAAAAGTCCACTAAGAAACACCAGAAGTAACTTTTAATTACAGCATGCCCACTGATTTTATGCCATGTATAAATATAATTTGATCAAAAATGTATATCTGTAAAGATGTGTCTAATTGAACTATCCACAAAAATAACATTTTACAATGCCAAGGTGCTTGAATTTTTGCACCAGGTGTGGCATAATGTCACCCAACAGCAATGTGAAAGTCTAGTAGAGAGTATGCCAAGACGGATGAAAGCTATGATTGAAAATCAGGGATATTCCACCAAATATTGATTTCTGAACTCTTCCTAAGTTAAAACTAGGGCTGCACGTTTTCAAGTTTTTCATTAACCGTTAACCGAGGCCCTTAACGGTTAATACTCGGTTAACCATAGTGTGCGCCAGGGATGGATTAACTTTTTTGTCCACCGGCCACTGTGGATTTCAAAATCTACCAGCCACTCAATGTTTTTACCAGCCACTTTCTTGTTTTTAACCGACAATGTGTAACTGCATGTGAAAATTAATACTACAAGATCTACAATACTTAAGCCGTTTATTTAATCTCAAGTCTCAATGAAATACTGGCATTTTCTCTTTCTCTCTTATAGCCTACACACACAATCCATGAACTGATATTCATTTCAGTTCGCATACGAGGAAAACACAATGTTACGGACGTGAGAGCTCTGAAAGCGGCACTGAAAGATGCTTTAAAACTTCCACAGAGACATCAAACAGAAAGCACAAAACCTTTCTTTAAAGTGAATTTCGTTTTGTATTAATTGTGTCTTAATTTTAATCAATGTTTCATCAACCAATTGCCTGGATTTAATAAATAAGAATTAAATATAGCAGACGATATAATCACGAAGCGCGGAGGCGCCGGCACGTGAACTGGAGCTCGTCTCATAAATGAACCGAAACTCAGTGTATAAGGTAGCCTTGCCTCACAAATAATTCAAAACTGAAGAAAACAGACACAGACTGCTCTCTGCTTATGTAATCTGTAAGAAATGTGCATTTCTCTCTGGTGCGTTACTGCAAAGACCGCGAGTCAGCATCGTCAACTTCATCTTTGCAAATGACACGGACAAAGAAAAGACTTCTTTATTAATAAATAATTAAAATATCTCCTTGCTATATTTTACATATTCATAATCATTACTTTTGCCGGTTCTTTGTGACAGATTTTAGGAGCTTTATTGGCAGCGCCACGCCGCCACCCTTACATGAGCGCGTCACCGCACCCACCAGAATAGCCCTGTTTTTTTGTTAAGGATTTGTTTACTGTGTGTGTGATTCATTTAATGGAAAGCACACTCACTGAGTTGTCTTGCTAATCAGTGTCTCCTCGTTTATTCAGTCTCTGGTGGTGCAAAAATGTATTACAACTAAATTCAATGCACGCCATTGACGCCACTTAACCGAGCAAAATGTTTCACTCGGTTACGCAATTTTTAACGGTTAATCGGTTAACCATGGACACCCCTAGTTAAAACATTTGTGTTTTTTAAAAATGAATATGAACTAGTTTTCTTTGCATTATTTGAGGTCTGAAAACCCTGCATCTTTTTTGTTATTTTGACCAGCTGTCAATTTCTGCAAATAAATGTATATTTTTATATATATATTTTTTATTTGGAATTTGGGAGAAATGTTGTCAGTACGTTATAGAATAAAACAAAATTTTAATTTTAGTCAAACACATGCCTATAAATAGTAAATCCAGAGAAACTGTTAATTTTGCAGTGATCTCTTAATTTTTTCCAGAGCTGTATTTATGATTATATTTTAATGTTTGTTTTAATGTACCATAATTCATCGTGATTAATCACAGAAAAAATATGTTATTAACTAGTTAAATTAGTCTTTTAATCAATATAATATATTGTAGGGCTATACTGTATATAGTATACAGTACAGTATATCTTTTTCATACAGCAAACTGTTTAAATTTTTTATGGCAGTCGATTGATGCTGTAAAGTTTTATTTCTTCACAAGATAAAAATGCCTTCAAACAAAACTGCTGCAGTCTAAAATTGGGTGATCATTGCAATAAAAACTAGCAAATGAGAAAAACAGTGGAGGGAACACACAGACAGACACAGAGAGAGAGAGACACACACACACATACACACTTAATAAGATAAATGTATCAGGGTTTCCACAGCTGGACCTGTGCCAGATGAGAGGAGGAGAGAGAGAAGAGAGAGACAGAGATAGAGATGTGTGGTGGGGCTGAGTGCTTTGATCTAATCTACTGTATTTCATCAACACACACTCCACTTCAAGCTTTAACACTCCTTCTTGTGTTTTTGTCTTCAGATGCATCAACACACACACACACACACACACACACACACACACACACACACACACACACACACACACACACTCACACACACACACTCACACACACACTCACACATGTTGGTGTGGCTATATTTACGAGGACTCTCCACAGACATATTGATTTTTATACTGTACGAACTATAGATTCTATCTCCTAAACATTCTATCCCCCTCACCAAAAACTTTCTGCATTAAAAAAAACAACAAAAAAAAAACATAGTTTAGTAAGTTTTTAAGTGATTTGAATTCTGGGACACTAGAAATGTCCTCATAAACCACATTTATAGCATACCCTTGTAATTACCAGTTTGTAACCTAAAAAAATGTCCTCGGAAACCACATAAACCCACCCATACACACACACACACACACACACACACACACACAGGATTACGATAAAGTGTGAATATTTATCCTCTGTAATAAAGAAACTAGGATATCATGTTAGCAGAAATTGATTCCAAAGGGGAAGCTCCTATTTGAATAGGGAGAGAGAGAGAGAGAGAGAGAGAGAGAGAGACAAGTGGCATGGTCAATATAGCTATCAGCAAAGGTTTTTTGGCGTAATGAGTGATAACATTACAGCAACTATTTTGCTACTTTGGTTGGATCTGAAATAGTTTCAGTTTCAGTTTAGAGATTTAGGTGGAATACACACACGGTTTTACCGGTTAGGAGCACATCGTGTGGAGCGGCGTCGTGGTAGATCCTACCCAAGGGGGGAGGAGTTACTACAAACATGGCGACCCAGGGAAGATGGCCCTCTGTCCAAGGATGACGCGGTTTACTGGCGGGATATACATCACACAGGGTTGCCGAAGGGGACAACCAGCACATGTGGTGCACTTACCTCAGTACGGGGGCCTAGTGATGCCAGTACCGGGGCGGCAGCGAGCCTCTCTGAAGACTCAACGGCCGCTAGGCTAGGGAGGAATAACGTCCAGGGTTCACACTTCCTGCGAACGCAACTGGGGAAAGAGCGCACGTCTTCACCTCAAGGGAGGGGAAAGGCGCTATGCACAAGTGATACACCCGGCCAGCTGACCCAAACTTACCTGTTTGTGTCACCTGATAATACATGGGACGAAACAGGTATATGGAACTTTGGTCACAAACATGGCAGCACGGTCATACAACCCTGAGGTTATAGAACCTTGCAAAGGTGTTAGGTGTGCGGTTCAAGTAGATGCGAAGGGCACGCACCGGACACAGCAACGCCAAGGCTGGGTCTGCCTCCTCCTGGAGCAGCGCTTGCAGGTTCACAACTTGATCCCTAAAAGGGGTCGTGGTAACCTTGGGCACGTAGCCCAGTCGGGGTCTCAGGATGACGTGAGAGTAAGCTGGACCGAACTCTAGGCACAGTTTGCTAACAGAGAACACCTGCAGGTCCCCTACCCTCTTGATGGATGTGAGCTCCTTCAGAGAGAGCGACTTTAGTTCTGCTGACTCAAGGGGCTCGAAGGGAGCTCCCCGAAGGCCTCGAAGGACCACGGAGAGGCCTGGGGGGTTTAACCTCCTCGCGCCTCTCAGGAACCTGATGACCAAATCGTGCTTCCCTGAATACTTACCTTCCACTGCATCGTGATGTGCCGATATAGCGGCTACATACACCTTCAAGGTGGAGGGGGACAGCCGGCCCTCCAACTTTTCCTCGTTGAACCTGGGCGGGCACCTGGCGAACTGAATTGCATAGCCAAGTCGGACGGTCCTGATCAGCCAACGCGACGGGTTGGGGAGCGCGAGCCACGGCCCCAAGCTCCGTGCGTGAGGGACCAAGGGGACTATAGCGTTGGACGTACCGGCAGGCGGGGCCTCGCGATGGGGCGGAGCCCGGGGTGCTGAGTCTAGGGACATCGATGCACTTTCCTGGCTCCTTGTGACCGCTCCCAGAACAGCCTGGGACGGGAGAGGAAGAATTTCGTCCCCGTGGCCCGCGGAGACCGTCGGCTCGGGGGCGGGGTTGTGCCATGGTTGGGCGCGTGGAAGAGGGAGGATCGGTTCCAGGGCACTGTACCTGCCAAAGAGAACCGGTGGCTGGCGGTCGTGATAACGACAGCCAGGGAGACCGGAAATAGAGGGCTGAGGAAACTGCTCTTTTTTTTAAAATGTGGAAATATAAATATATATATATATATATATATACACTCACCTAAAGGATTATTAGGAACACCATACTAATACTGTGTTTGACCCCCTTTCGCCTTCAGAACTGCCTTAATTCTACGTGGCATTGATTCAACAAGGTGCTGAAAGCATTCTTTAGAAATGTTGGCCCATATTGATAGGATAGCATCTTGCAGTTGATGGAGATTTGTGGGATGCACATCCAGGGCACGAAGCTCCCGTTCCACCACATCCCCAAAGATGCTCTATTGGGTTGAGATCTGGTGACTGTGGGGGCCATTTTAGTACAGTGAACTCATTGTCATGTTCAAGAAACCAATTTAAAATGATTCGAGCTTTGTGACATGGTGCATTATCCTGCTGGAAGTAGCCATCAGAGGATGGGTACATGGTGGCCATAAAGGGATGGACATGGTCAGAAACAATGCTCAGGTAGGCTGTGGCATTTAACCGATGCCCAATTGGCACTAAGGGGCCTAAAGTGTGCCAAGAAAACATCCCCCACACCATTACACCACCACCACCAGCCTGCACAGTGGTAAGGCATGATGGATCCATGTTCTCATTCTGTTTACGCCAAATTCTGACTCTACCATCTGAATATCTCAACAGAAATCGAGACTCATCAGACCAGGCAACATTTTTCCAGTCTTCAACTGTCCAATTTTGGTGAGCTCTTGCAAATTGTAGCCTCTTTTTCCTATTTGTAGTGGAGATGAGTGGTACCCGGTGGGGTATTCTGCTGTTGTAGCCCATCCGCCTCAAGGTTGTGCATGTTGTGGCTTCACAAATACTTTGCTGCATACCTCGGTTGTAACGAGTGGTTACTTCAGTCAAAGTTGCTCTTCTATCAGCTTGAATCAGTCGGCCCATTCTCCTCTGTCCTCTAGCATCAACAAGGCATTTTCGCCCACAGGACTGCCGCATACTGGATGTTTTTCCCTTTTCACACCATTCTTTGTAAACCCTAGAAATGGTTGTGCGTGAAAATCCCAGTAACTGAGCAGATTGTGAAATACTCAGACCGGCCCATCTGGCACCAACAATCATGCCACGCTCAAAATTGCTTAAATCACCTTTCTTTCCCATTCTGACATTCAGTTTGGAGTTCAGGAGATTGTCTTGACCAGGACCACACCCCTAAATGCATTGAAGCAACTGCCATGTGATTGGTTGATTAGATAATTGCATTAATGAGAAATTGAACAGGTGTTCCTAATAATCCTTTAGGTGAGTGTATATATTTAAACAAAGTTATTCACTCCGTGAGCTCTTTTTCTGCTGCTGAAGCGCCCAGGGGTGTGTGCTCAGCACAACGTAGTGTGCGAGGGGGAGAACCGCTGGAAAGCGTCGTAGAACCAACAGCTGGAGAGATGAATGAGACGGCAGAGGAATTCAGCTCTGTGACTGGTCTCTCGGCTCTGAAGAGTTATCTGATATGTATTTGTAGCGTCACTCCTTTTATACCCGTATGTCCGGGGGAGTGGCATGCAAAATCCACACGCCAATTCTCATTGGCCTATTCATGTCTGGGCTCCGCAGGAGCGACCCCTAGTGTCAACTCATCGACATAATTACAAAGCTTCAGAGCTCCACATACCAAAGAGAAACATGAAATATTCAGTGAATATCAACATATGCTCTATTCCCCCTGCACGTGTAGAAGTGCAAAAAAAAGAGAAAGAGAGACAGGAAGGAGGGAAATGGGAGGGGGAGATGGAGTCAATGAGTGCAATGGGAGAGTAAGAGTGAGAGAAAGGCCCAGCTGACTCTTTTCCAAGCAACTCCCCCTAGCAACAGTCCTCGCTCAGTCTGGGCGCTATTGGCCAGCTGACATCCTGCATCACAATACCATGCAGGACAATCAGCCAATGAGATGTCATAATGGGCCTGAGCTGCATGGAGAGCTAAGCTTTTTGGATTCCAAGTTCACCATGGCAACAGAAGCATAGCCCTGGCTTAAAGGTACCAGGCTGCAAAAAACACAAACACATAAAAACCAAAGCACACTGCTACTAGTGGACACATGGACTGCTGCTCCTTTAAGCATGTCTGTTCCATAGCAGACATTCACACAAATCACAATGCGAACACAGATATAGGCATGATCACATACATACACAAGAATTCCTGCACAAAGGGGAGAAATAACCTTATAATAAAAATATACTCACTGAACTTGACTCCTATTAGACCAGCTTCATCTGCCTGTCCAAGTGACACAATGTGTAATAAAATATTTCATGGAAGGATATAAACTGAGAAATCGTTAAATACACAATTAGTGGTTGAACAATATATCTTGTATTTCCTAATGTATTACAATTTTTTTATGTGCAAACAATTCTAAAATGGGAAGACTAAACTGAAATCGTCCTACGAGGGGCTCGAAGGGGGCCCCTTGTAGGCCTTGCAAGATTACAGAGAGGTCCCACGAGGGAACGAGGCACGGTCTGGAGGGATTCCCTAAGGATTTACCGTCCACTGTGTCATGGTGTGCAGCTATAGCAACTACGTACACCTTCAAGGTGGAGGAGGACATTATCTAGTTATCATTATCATTATCTTAATATTATCTAGTGAAAGTGAATATTAGCATGCTAAATACAGTACATGCTAGTTGGAAGCACTACAGAGTGTAGTTTAGTAACTATGTTATGTTTAGCACAGCAACTGCCAAACGAAGTGAGCAATCAACATGTACAACATTTACCAGTCCTCATCGTTAGCTCAAGCTCCACTCTTCACCATAATGGCAACTCACAAAACTCCAAAATAACAAAACATTAAACACTAACAATTATCCCCCCTTTATATTCATCCGGCATAAAACACATAAAATAACATTAATTAAGTAAACTTCCATTTTTATGGATAGAATGCAATGAAATCAAGTTGACAAATTGTTGTAGAATTGTGTTGCAATAGTTCAACAGGTAAACCTAACAAGCTGCAAAAATCATTTTTTTAATGTACTTCCATTGTAAGTGCCTTAACAGAAATGTTTTTCTTTAATAATTAAGGGAAGAGTCTAAATTATTTTTGTGGTAATCAACATTCCGTCACGAAAGCTGATGATTGAGCTTGTATTGAACCTGGAAAGTGATCACAGTAATTAATCTGACACTACAAAATGGGTTAAATACTGTACAGCAGTATATACAAAGTTGTGTTAGTGGAATGTTTTTCATGTTTCAGACTCATGTGGTTACATTAGAGCTTAATGTCATCAACATGATGCATTGTTGCATCATAAAGTGTTGATTTACTCCTTTCTCGATGACAACAACATCAAACTCTAAAACTCGGTCAACCAATCCAAATTGCTCGCTGATCTCATCACATCCAATCACGGCATGCTTTTGCACTCTATGACAGACACAGACAAAACAAACATGATTAAAGTCAAAGCAGGGGGGATCTTTTATTAGAGAACTGTGAAAATATCTTTTAATGGAATAAGGACCATTAGCATGTTGCAGACACTTGAGAAAAATGAACATGAGGTACAGAATGAAAGAAAGAGAGAGAGCAACATGCATTCACATGTGCATTAAGTGTGTTTTTGTGTATTCTTTGTTATCAAACTGAAGAGACTGTCTCAATATTTTTCCAGTTCCCTATAGTGAGAACAAAGCTGTTGTAGAACTGACAATCGAACACACACCAGCCTCAAGAGTCACATGAAGTGCGAGTGCTTGTGCTCACAGAAGTGATCCATCTGTCACACTGTCCACACAAAATATCGATTGGCCTGCACATGTGTGTTTTAATGGGATAAGGCCTTCAAAATTAACAACAGGTAATTAAGGATGTGCCATACTTTCCTGTCACCATTGGGCTGTTTGCTGACTCCCATAACAACTGTCTAATTTAAGCCAACATTAATTATGTACGTATTTGATTTAGAGATGGATCATGCACAGGCACTTAAGAGTTTTGTTGTTCTGGCTGACATATTAGACCAGATAAATGGATATTATGATTGATATTATAAGTTGAAAGTGTATGAATGTTGGGAATTTACAGATACACTATTGCAGTGTTTCCCCTAGGTTTACAGCTTTGGGGGGGGGGGGGGGGGGGGTGGACATTTCCAGAGCCTCTTGATATGGGAAGTCAGAAACGTCTGGCCCATTTATTGAGATCCGCATGCATGCTGCAAGACGGTCTCCTTGCAGCCTATTGCAGATGTTTGTCTTGACCTGCAAATGCATTAACTGTTAAATGTGATAGCTTAACATATAGCTAAAAGCAGCAAATCCTATTGTGAAAAGTTTGTATTACCCTGTTCATGGTTGAGAAGTCCCTTTCACAGTTTACACTACTGACTGGGACCGTCAGAGCAATAGAAGCCAGCAGGCTGTTAGTCTGAGCAGACAGTCAGAACAAATATGTGTGTGATTGAGCATTAAGGCCTATATTATTTTATTTTTTCGTTCTTTGAATTAGTTAATTATATTAATTTAAATCTTTAAATCTTAGAGTCGTCCATCACTAGTGACTGGATTTTTGCTGCTTGTCAGGGAAAGGGCGTGCAGCACTTGGGCTCTTTTCAGAGCAATAGCGCTACTCCGGGTGCTACTTACAGGAGAGCGAGTGTTGCCATCTTCACCACCCTGGGAGCATTTAAAAAACACAGATATTTTTGTCTTCTTTTCAGGTGATTGACGCAACATATTTCCAATGCACGCTTTCTGTCCGCTGGTGGGAGTGTGTGATGGGGAGTCGACTCCAAAGAGTCGATTCCTCGACTCTGAATAGCCCCAGACTCAGGGTCGACTCCATCACAGGAATCGACTCTTGGTGCCGACTCTGTTACTGTGTCCGAAATCACTCACTTGTGAGTGTCTAATCCTTATAAAAATTATATTTTTGCAGTAAAGTCGAGTAGATTGTATATTTTTTACATTTTGAGTGTATTACTATTTCTTATATGTTGAATTAATGTGACGTCATATCACGACCGTAGTCTCAAAGTCTAGTGTGTCCGCAGCATTACACCATGCCAGAAACCTGTGGTAGAAACTTTGTATTTATCCTACACGTAGCTTCTAGCTTATCTCTTTAGAAATAGATAACAGTCATAGTGACTCTAGTTTGTAATTATGCATACCTCCGTACCAGAAAACCTGGAATCGAACACCACTATGCTCACCTGTGTGCGCGCAAACGTGTCTGTGTGTGTGTGCAGGCGTGTGTGTGCGCGCATAGGGGCGGAACTCCGCCGTGCGCGATACAGAGAGCTGAGGAGAATAGTAAACGTGCGACCATGTAGAGACAGAAATGACATGCCGTCGTGTAAATAAGATAAATAACTTAAGGGCTATTTAGTTGTTTAATAAAAGAACAAGGTATAGACCTGTTCTATTGGAAAGGTAACCTTAAATTACTTCTGCTGTGATCTGGCGCTATATAGAAAATATAATTAACTTTACCTTAAAGGGGGAGCGGAGGGTGCCGTTGGGGGGGCGGGGCGCCCCCCTAATATAATGGCAGGGGAAACACTGTATTGCCAAAATTATGTGGACAGCGCCTTCTAATTAATGGGTTAGGAAATTTCAAATACACAAATTACGGGCAGGTGCATAAAAGCAAGCAAACAGCCAAGCAATCTCCTTAAACAAACATTTCAAGTAGAATAAGGCGTACCCTTCTATTCCAAAATGACAATGCCTCTGTTCACAATACCAGGTCCATAAAGAAATGGTTTACTGAGTCTGGTGTGGAAGAAATTGATTGGCCTGCTAAAAGCCAACATCTGAAGCCCCACTGATGCTCTTGTGTCTGAATGGGAGCAAATCCCCAAAGCCAAGTTTCAACATCAATTGGAAAGCCATCCAAGAAGAGTGGAAGCTGATATAACAGCAAAGGGAGACCCAAATCCTTAGTAATGTCAATGAAATCAACTGTGCAAACTGTATAAACCTTTAGTATGCACTTGAAAGACATGTGGGTCAGCTTGTAGGTCGAGTCAAGTTCAGGTCTTCCAGTGTAATTAATACGTATAAATATAAATAAAAAGTTACTTTGATTTTACTGTATGAAAAACATAAAATAAGGAAAACATGCACACTAACATTCACTTTCTGAGTTTTATTGAGTGGTTGTTAGTATGTATGAGATATTGTATGTGCGAGCAGTTTTTTGCTGTTCCTATCAAATTTAATTTAATCATAGACTGACTGGCACACTGAGTCAAATCTCTGTGAATGAGTGACTCGTCCGGTTATCAACTTGAGTCACAAGTACACAACTATAATGTCAAAGTCGAGTTTTGAGTGTTCTAATTATGTTCAGGTCGAGTCATAAGTGTTGTGTCTGACTTGAGTCCAAGTCACGAGCCCTGACTTAACGTCTTCCACCACCACCTCAAACAGACGTCCCAAACACACACGCACCATATTAAAAGGCTTATCACAGTGACGTGTGGAGTTGACACAAGCTCCCCTGCTGTTCAGTTATTCAGCTCACAGTCTGAAGAGAAGTTAATGAGTTCTTAGAGAGAAAGACAGTGAGACTAGTTTTGTGCCTTGAGTACAAGCAAAACAAAGTCAGAACGTGCATATTCTGCATAAAATCAATACATAGAATGAAAAAGATCCACTCCAATTTGTCAATATGAAGTGCAATATCACACTTTTCTAGCTTAATGAGGTACACAAGCTGTGTTGTGTTCAAGCAGTATAGTATATATTTGCCTACATTTGAATGAGGAACAGACAGAACTTTTACATGCAGAGTTATCGAGCTACAGCAGGTTTTTGCATAATAGAGGTAGTTTTCATCTTTCTAAGTATACATGGCACAATGCATAATCGAATATGTCAAGGAAGGACATCAGCTTAGGAAGTGACACAGACATTTTCTGGTTGACCTTTTGCATTATATCAGCTCACAAAACCAAACAAGAGAAGTCAGCTATCTAGCTTCTCAACAGCAAGACACATAACCAGCACAACATGGAAAACTTTAGGTTCCAGCTCTGAGGTTCCAGCTCTGTACATTTTTTATGTGCTATATACACATAGTGCATAGTTTTGCCATGATACCTTTACCTTGTTTGTGTTTTGTTCAACTTTTGGGTTAAATACATGTTGTGCATCACCTCGGACCATGCATTCACAAACCACTGAGGCCAGTTAAGGTCCAATGAATGTGTATACATGTTGGATGTAGACGGGCTACAATCGTATTTTCTAGGTCTTTTGGTCCACCTGAAAAAAAAGGATTTCAATCGAACTAAAGCGTTTTCTCTTCATTTACCAGTACCTAGCACTGTTTGCTAATATATTTATTGCCCGCTGCTAATCAGTTACTGCTTTAGCAATACAAATTTGAGCTGGGCACAAACTAATGTGGGGCTAGTTGTAACAAACATATTTTAAACATTTCTACACACACTGGAAAGACGAAACTTCATTTGTTTATGTGTTGCCATATCAAAACTTCGTGGAGAAAAAATTGCTGCAAAATTCTAAAAACTTTTGAATAAATACTGCCAACAGTTAATTTTACAGTAGCAAAAGTAAAAATTCCCACAGAAGTTATTTTCATCTATGTTTTTAATGTTTATTTTAAATGAGGCAAACTTGGTATCATTTCAATGTCTAGTCTGTTAGCTAGTATTTTACATAGTGGTTTCTTTTTTAGCTTACAGTATTGACTAGACAGGTTTAAATCCCAGTTACACTAACAGAGCACGCTGTAACACTATGTTACAACATGCCCCTAATGCAATTCCATGCAATCAGATATTACATTTACATAATTCCCCTTTTTGCGTGTGAAAAAAAAAACACGTTACAATCACAAAACACACTTTTCAATGGAACATACCATAATCTATTTCATGGTTAAGCCCTTTTGCGAACAATGTATTTAAAAAGATAAAAATCTAAAAGGTTTCTCTGGACATAGGATTTATATAAATATCCCCTCCCTGGCCTGAAAAGTCAACCTGTTCAATCCCAAAGTAATAGAACTAACAAATAGAATAAGAACAATCTTTGAAATGTTGTGCTACAGGGTTACTTATATCGTCATGCTGTATGGCACTACGATGTTCACATATTCAGGTTCTCAATTCCCTTGGTGTTTCACCTACATAAAATAATCCACAAGGGCAGCGTATGGCATGAATCACATTACATGTATTGCAGGTAATGGTACTTCTTAAAGGTATACTCTTGCCTGTTCTGGGGTGTGAAATGTATTTCAGCCTCCTAGTGTACTGACATTGGGTACAATTTCAGCATATATAGTTGCAAGGAGGGATTATGATCGATTGAGGATTAGGAGGTATTCCTTTCACCTGGGCTCAGGTTTGGCTTCTTAACCCTATTAGTTTTCTCACACCACAGTTTGGCTTCATCTTCTACCAGATGACAAAATGTCTCCACAGTGTGATTTCTGTGTTTCTATGTTCTACTCTTGGGTTTAAAATGAACAATTTCAGGTGAGGTCACACGTTTATCACTTATTGAAAAATCTTGCAGTATTATGTACGATTTACGATTATGATCTGAAGGTCAATAGAAATGTGGAACTCATTGATCTGAGCTGTTGGTTGGAAAGATTTACAACTCGGCTTGTCTGTTATTGTATCGGCGAGGTTCTCTTCTTTCATTTTCTTGTTTCTTTCTGCCTCGTTCCCTGTTGGCTAACAAATTCTTGTTTGGGGGGCAATATCTTAAAAAAGTTGAGCTGTTGTCCCTGATTTGTTCCACAGGTCTACGTAGGGGCATCCAGTCACTGTTATGTCTCCATGGTATGGATACAGACAAGAGCGAGTCGAAAGAATCAGTCCGCCTAGGCCAGTATTGATGTTGGTGGCATTCCCCTCTTGATTTATGACTTCTGACTCGCTCTCTTCTGGAGGAAACTTTTGGATTTTCTTTTTAGATACATTGTTCCCAAAAGGGCTTATCCATGAAATATATTATGGTATGTTCTATTGAAAAGTGTGTTTTGTGATTGCTTTTTGCTTGCACTCATGTTACTGCCGAGTGGACTGGCTCATTGAACTTTCGCTTGACAATTTGAGGAACCTGCATGTTTTTTTTGTTTTTTTTTTTGTGCTGGTCCGCCTATCAGCAGGAGTTTATTTTGTGGAGTATGCAAAGTCATTGGAATATGACTGATAGGGCGCGCAAGGGATAAAGGCGTCCGGTGACGACGGTTCGAGAGAGAGAGAGCTCAATCACGGACATGTCCGTTGTGTGTTTGTTTGTGCTTTTGTTTAAGTTTTCATTAAAGTATTATTTATATTGACAAGCCGGTTCTCGCCTCCTCCTTACCCATCCTAACCCCGTGTTACAGTTACACTATAGACACCCGGTAACGACAAATTGATTAATTTCAGATTATTTTACTCTGGATAGGTACACCTGGCAGGGTTGCCCTCTTTCCCCATTATTGTTCTGTCTTGACCTGGAACCATTAGTAGCCACGATAAGAAAGGAGGATGATTTTTCAGGGGTGGTGGCGGGAGGTGTGGCACATAAGCTTTTGCTTTACGCAGATGATATTTTATTATTCATCTCTGACCCTACTAGATTAATGCCTCCACTGAATTATTAATTCATTTTCTAAGTTCTCTGGAAACAAAGTCAATTGGTCTAAATCCGAAGCTTTGGCTCTAACAGCATACTGCCCGGTATCGACTTTTCAGTCAGGTGAATTCCAGTGGCCCAAACAGGGCATTATGTTTTTGGGTATTTTATTAACAGCAAATTTGTGTGATTTTGTTAGAGTTAATTTTGACCCTTTAAAAAAAAGTTTTTTGAGCTATGTGGGCAGTTGAGCTTAATTACATTTATCTATGACTGGGAAGGTTAATGTTATTAAAATTAATTGTATTCCAAAATTAAACTACCAGCTACAATCTCTCCCTATAGATGTCCCCCTATCTTATTTCAAGCAATTTGATAGCATAGTGAAGTCCTTCATTTGGAATGGTAAACATCCCAGATTACACTTCAGTAAATTACTTAGGCTCATTGACAAAGTTGGGCTAGGCCTACCCAAAATTTTGTTTTATTATTATGCATATGGTCTCAGATATTCCGCCTGAGAGAGCCTCTCCCTGGTTTTGTATTGAACAGGAAGTTCTTGCCCCTATCTTGCCATTGCAAAGCCTTTCTATCAAACTAACTGGAGAAGTTAAGTTACATCCTTGTGGTATGGACAAAAGTGTCCAGATTTTTTAATTCAGACATTTATTTAAGTGTTGCTTCGAGCATATGACTGAACCCAAAACTATCTATTAATAAATCCTTTTTCTGCTGGACAGAGTGGATTATGAAGGAGATTTATATGCTCGGTGATCTATGGGAGTGGAGTGTTGAGATACTTTGAAAATATGGAGTAGCACCCTTAAAGCGGCAGACTCTCTGGGAGTGGTGATTACTGTCTTTGAAAAGGTGATGAGGCATCAGTGTATTACTCCTTGCTAATTCAGAGTCTGGGGGATGGAGCTTCAACTTCTCTCAACAGATTATGGGAGAAAGATTTAAACTTGGTTTTAGAGGTGGGAGTGTGGGGTAGGATTCTAAAAAATGTCAAGTCTGCATCTAGAGATGCACCTTATGTTATTCAAGATTTTACATTGATTCTGTTGGACCCACTGTAGACTGTATAGGCTTGGTCTTAAAGACACACCAACCTGCTGGTGATGCAATCAGAAAATAGGGACACAACCCATGCTTTTTGGTGGTGTGTTAATATCCAAGAATTTTGGTTGAGGGTTCAGAGCTTTATGTGTGACGTATTGGGCACTTAAATTTCATTTTGACCCAGACTCTGTATATTAGGGTGATGGGCCGGTCATTAACATAGGGGATAAATACATAAAAATTTCAGGTGGAGGGACATATTATTTGATATAATTTGATTCTGTGTGTGTATGTTCTGTTTCTTCAATACTGTTTTTTAATCAATAAAATGTTAACATAAATTTTTTTTTTAGATATATTTCTGATGCTAAATTAAGTCTGTAAAAGGATCCACAAAATGTTGTGTTTGACCCAAGCATCAAGCCAGAGAGTCATGCAATTAGAAATGGTAAAACATTTATTATCTTTACTGTTGGTAACATTGTTAAAACAGTCTCACAGTGATATTTAACCCTCAGGTTAAAGATACTCCATCCCTCTATTTCCTTTTATCCCTTCAGTGCCTCCTGCACCTGTGTTCCCTTCCCTCTCTGTTCTCTCATACATCTCTTTCTCATTGTTAGCTGAGCTTCAGGCATATATCACTTCCTCTGTACAGAAACATATACACAGAGATCCAGTAAACCGTCAGGACAGACACAATAATATAACACATGCACACACACATGCACACATAAGAGATATTCATGTCATACTAGACAAAAAGTCTGTGTGTCTATGTTCGCATCATTATATGGTCAACCTTGCATGAAAAATGAAAATATCTTTCCTCCTGCTCATCTTCAGTATCGTATTCATCTCACTTACACATTCATTCCCTTCATTACATCTCACATACTTGTCCTCTATATCTCCAGACAGTCAGTCTCACCACACACACACACACACACACACACACACACACACACACACACACACACACACATGTTGGTGCAGCTATCCTTATGAGGACTCTCCATAGACATAGTGATTTTTATACTGTATGAACTATAGATTCTATCCCTACCCCTAAACCTAACCCTCACAAAAACTTTCTGCATGTTTACATAAAATAAAAAAAACATAGTTTAGAATCGTTTATTTTGTTTTTTAAGCGATTTGAATTATGGGAACACTAGAAATGTCCACATAAACCACATTTATAGCCTAATAGCCTTGTAATTACTAGTTTGTAATCTAAAAAAATTTCCTCATAAACGACACAAACCCGCCCACATACACACACTCACACACAAACCTTCAGCAGGTGGGTTGAGTGTGTGACATCAGATCTTTCATTCCTCTCTCTAAGTGACATCATGTTCTTTTCTCCATGCTGTGAGGAGGTGTGCGCAGGATATCTACCCACATGACTTCCTGCAGCTGACTCAGCTATGTCTCATTCTTTCTCTCTCTCTCTTGTTCCTTTTCATTCCTCTCTCTCCCTCCTTCTGTTAAGTCAATTCTGTTTGGTCAGTCAATGCTGAGCATGACTGTTAAAGACAGAAAATATACCAAATATAAAGTGATAGTTCACCCAAAAAGGAAAAATCTGTAAATGCTTACCCTCATGTTGTTCAAACACGTTTGACTCTCTATCTTATGCGGAATACAAAAGGAGATGTTTTAATGAATTTTGCAGTCTGACATTTCAATACAATGACAGTTGATAGGCCACGTACACACTGCTGCTAAATATGGTTGTCAGTTTACCTTTGAATGCTTAATCCTGTTCTCTTCATGTTCACTAACGTTCTGCAGCAGATGCCTTATATCTGGGAGTGATATTACATCTGTTCTTGGAGGTAATGGTAGCCAATAATTTTGATGACAAGTGTAATAAATCGCTCGTGTGTGCATGCTATGTGTGTGCATTCCTCCATCCTTATGACTTTGCTGAGTGAAATTATAAGATATTTTTCTATACGTGTATGATGAACCAAAATGGTCACGAAAAAATTTATTTCTCTTTGACACATTTCAAATTTACATTTGACTTATTTGCTCTGCCCGAGCATCAATTGTGAGATTACACATGATATTATGTAGATTTTTTGCACATCTAGGTATTTTATTTTTACTTATAAAAACTTCACTTACATTTAGCCTCTTTCCCATACTCTCTTACACACTTTTTTTGTCTCTTACTGGGACTGCATCTTCATACAAACATGCACACACACACACACACACATAGAGTCAAACACAGAAACACACACACATTTCTGAACAAAAGTCATGACAGATGTAACAATCATAACAAATAAACAAAAATCAAAGGTACTACTGTCTAAAGGGGGTGTGGTGAGAGCAAATGTTATGCACACATTAGTCTAAATAGGGCTTAAAAGAGGAAACTATCCACATTTTACTCTGCAGCCATCTGATGCAGAATCAGCTTGCAGCAAACCTATGCATCATGCAAGTAAATAGAATTGATATTGCTTTAAAACATAGTGAAGAAGTATTAATGTTGTATACTTGAGTTGGTCGTACAGTTGTTTTGATAAAGTTTAGTGGAAAAAGAATACGTTGGTTTCAATGTAAGCGCAGCGTAGTTCTAGCGGGAAGACTAGCAGCTGTACATCATCACACCATTAGCTGGGTAGTTCCCAGCCAATCACATGTAAGCCATTGCTTTATAAGTCTGCTCACAATCGATCACATTGCTGTTTCAGTGTGCTAACACGGCAACCTCCACCACCCCACCACCACCAGTTGAGTCCCGTCCTGCATGGGGGTAGGCTCCTCGCCCCTGCCTCCTATCTCCTATCTAACTTCGGACCGCCAGACGGGGCCTAAGCCAAAGAGAGACATTACTTTTCTGTTTTATATTCATCAAATAAATGTCATCTTCAATTTCACTCAAGTCTGCGAGTCTTCCTGATAGAATAACTTTTGACCACCAAATTGTATTGAGCATTTACGAGTAATGGTATTTATTTAAATTACTCATTACTCATCACATTAGATATTAATATAAATTGAAAATATTTTATAATTAAGTTATATACAGTTTCACAGAAATGTTGATAAAAGTGATCTTCACATCTATCACACTGGTTTTTCTTTAGTTAACGTATATTTTTAAATAATTATTTCTAAAAGAAATTGGTATATTAATTCATATATTTTATAATTGTCAGTAAACATGCCAAAAATATAAAAGTTTTTACATGTGTGAACAGTTAATAACCTATTAATGACATTCAATAGATTTGCAGATTTAGATGAAAACCATTGAGTTATGAATGATTTATAAGCTTAAATTCCACCGGGTCAACATTGAACCACGAATGCAAAAGATGTATGCAGATTCTTAACGCAATAGGTGGGTTAAAATGATGTACACTCGTATGAGATTAAGACTAATTATAACAGTCACTGAGAAAAGCTCCTTTACAAATAGTGCTGGGTGCACGTTCATGAGTTCCGTCATGTTGAAATCACATGATCAGATGAATACTACTTGATTTATCTTGATAATCACTTGTAATTGGACTTCATTCACTGAACAAATTAATAATGGTTAACTGTGAAGAGTGCACTTCAGCAATCGTTATCTGAGAACACTACAGTACAGTGTATTGAAATTTTCCAAAAACAGGTCTGGCTCAGGCGACAATCAGCAGTGTGAAGAATTATGTGTCATTCAGGAAATTCAAGGTGAGAGGGGTGCGTGTCCATAAAGGTGACACTTTGAAGGCAAAATGGAGATGGCAGGTGATTGACATTCTTGTCATAGTGATTGATATGATGTCCTGATAGCTGCATGCTACCATATGTGTACCAGAAACACTGCAATAACTCTGTCTCTCACACACACATTCTCATTTACTTCAGCCAGTCCAGAATCAACAGCTTCCCATATAATCAACAGCCGAAGCATCCATCTCTCCACTCCTGAAGGACATGCTGTCTGAACCCCTTTCCATGTCTTACAACTCTCACATATCACAAATACTGCTAATTGAAATTCTCCAGTAGTCTCTTATATAATACACTAGTGCTCCTCGATTGGTTTTGCTTCATTGGACATCAAGTAGCAAACCAACATTATACTAAACCTGTAACTCGTATTCAACATATCCTAGGCCGTATTTTCTGTCCTCTTGTATTGTTGTTCGTGGTTTTTGAGGATGTCACTTATCCTATCTAATTTGGCTAGCTTCTACCAAGTGACAGATGAATTTGGAACAGTAGAGCCTTTGAAATCAACAACAGAAGCTATACAGTATAAAGTAAAAGGACCCTATTAAAATTAGATAACCCTATTTATTTAATTATCCTATCTGTGCAAGATTATATGACTAGTTTCATTTTATTATTTGCATTTAGCATTGGTTTTCTCTGGAGTCACCATAAAGAACCCAACACTCTCTTTATATTTCACTTATGTGGAAGCATCAGCAAAGATGTCTTGTTTAATCATCTGCAGCCTTTTCATTAGAGACAAAACACTTTTTACTGAGTTTACTGAGAATGTGTGTAGGTGTGTAGGTGTGTGAGAGATATATATATATACAGTATATATATATATATATATATATATATATATATACAGTATCTCACAAAAGTGAGTAAACCCCTCACATTTTTGTAAATATTTGATTATACCTTTTCACGTGACAACACTGAAGAAATGACACTTTGCTACGATGTAATGTAGTGAGTGTACAGCTTGTATAACAGTATAAATTTTCTGTCCCCTCAAAATAACTCAACACACAGCCATTAATGTCTAAAACGCTGGCAACAAAAGTGAGTACACCCCTAAGTGAAAATGTCCAAATTGGGCCCAATTAGCCATTTTTCCACCCCAGTGTCATGTGACTCATTAGTGTTACAAGGTCTCAGGTGTGAATGGGGAGCAGGAGTGTTAAATTTGGTGTCATCGCTCTCACACTCCCTCATACTGGTCACTGGAAGTTCAACATGGCATCTCATGGCAAAGACCTCTCTGACGATCAGAAAAAAGAATTGTTGCTCTACATAAAGATGGCCTAGGCTATAGGAAGATTGCCAAGACCCTGACACTGAGCTGCAGCACGGTGGCCAAGACCAAACAGAGGTTTAACAGGACAGGTTATACTCAGAACAGGCCTTGCCATGGTTGACCAAAGAAGTGTAGTGCACGTGCTCAGCGTCATATCCAGAGATTGTCTTTGGGAAATATACGTATGAGTGCTGCCAGCATTGCTGCAGAGGTTGAAGGGGTGGGGGGTCAGCCTGTCAGTGCTCAGACCATACGCCGCACACTGCATCAAATTGGTCTGCATGGCTGTCGTCCCAGAAGGAAGCCTCTTCTAAAGATGATGCACAAGAAAGCCCGCAAACAGTTTGCTGAAGACAAGCAGACTAAGGACATGGATAATTGGAACCACCTCCTGTGGTCTGATGAGACCAAGATAAACTTATTTGGTTCAGATGGTGTGTGGCGGAAACCAGGTGAGGAGTACAAAGACAAGTGTGTTTTGCCTACAGTCAAGCTTGGTGGTGGGATTGTCATGGTCTGGGTCTGCATGAGTGCTGCTGGCACTGGGGAGCTACAGTTCATTGAGGGAACCATGAATGCCAACATGTACTGTGACATACTGAAGCAGAGCATGATCCCCTCCCTTCGGAGACTGGGGCGCAGGGCAGTATTCCAGCATGATAACGACCCCAAACACACCTCCAATATGACCACTGCCTTACTAAAGAAGCTGAGGGTGAAGGTGATGGACTGGCCAAGCATGTCTCAAGACCTAACCCTATTGAGCATCTGTGGGGCATCTTCAAATGGAAGGTGGAGGAGCACAAGGTCTCTAACATCCACCAGATCCATGATGTCATCATGGAGGAGTGGAAGAGGAATCCAGTGGCAACCTGTGAAGCTTTGGTGTACTGCATGCCCAAGAAGGTTAAAGCAGTGCTGGAAAATAATGGTAGCTACACAAAATATTGACACTTTGGGCCCAATTTGGACATTTTCACTTGGGTGTACTCACTTTAGTTGCCAGTGGTTTAGACATTAATTGGTGTGTGTTGAGTTATTTTGAGGGGACAGCAAATTTACACTGTTATACAAGCTGTACACTCACTACTTTACATTGTAGCAAAGGCCTGTGTCACTTACTACAAAGTTCATATTCTTATTCTGCTGTTGAAAATAATCCAGTGCGCATAATTTTCTAATATGCTAGTGATCTAGAAACAGCTACGCCCTGTTTGATTTACAGGCGGCGTATGTATGTGTGCTGAACATGAGCGTGTGTTCCGAAAATGCGAGCTAATGCGCACCTGAACAGTTAAATACACTTCAAAATACCCGTCTTGATGAGGTATTAATGTAAACACAGAGAGTGATATCTAAAGTGAATGTAAACAGTGGAGAATAAAGTGGATTTGTATTAAAATGTGTCATAATAATCAAACAAGAAAACCAGAAAACATTCACTGCTCTTGATTGGGTAACTTTAGTAGCTTTAAAAAGTATTAATGTATTACAATCATACAGTAAAGACCAGTAGTATTTTTATGTTGCATTTCATTCTGAATCTTTACTTGAATACTTGATAGCCTACTGCTGTTAAAAACTTTTAAGCTGTTAAAGAAAAACACAGAATTTTCTTAATTTGTTCTCTTATTTTTAATCTATTTCTATTAATTGCTGTTTTTTATTGTTATTTTATTACTGACTGTTTTCTAGTTTTGAATAATTACTTAAGAACTTGAAACCATCCTTCCATAATTAACAAATTAATGTTCTCATTTGTTGTGGTATTGAAGCAGGTATTGAGAATCGTCAAATTGCACTACAGACTACTAAAATTTTGGTATTGTGATAATGTATAGCCTATATTGTACATGGTAGATCTTGTTGTAATAACATGATGAAAAATTAGAACTCATTCCATAGAACTATGAGCATTCCTGCTGTTAATGGTGGTGATTGAGGCTTTTCTTTATTTGACAACCATTGCTGACATAAAATGACAATAGCCTCCTCCCCTACCCAGTGGAGTTTACACTTCTGTCAAAAACAATTTAGTTCATCACATAGGTACACTATTAGGTTGGTCATCGGTCGTCAATTTAAGAAAACCTACAACAGAAACTTTGACATGTTACTTGAGCATGTAACTTAAATGTCCTTTTTTCTCTCCGGACAAGTAACTTTTTTACTCGGACAAGTCAGGAGGACAAGCACATAACAATGCTTAATGTCGAGCCCTGATATTACTCAAACACATACCTATAAATATTCAATCCAAAGAAACTGATAATTTTGCAGTGGTCTCTTAATTTTTCCAGAGCTGTATATACTATATACAAACTGTATACATTTTGTGTACGTACAGCATGTGCATGTCGGTTTGTTTTGTCATTTTCTCTCCCTCATGTCTCGCAGGTGCGGCCAACATGCATGATCTGCATTTCCATGGGAACATTGATTGTTCCTGGGGGAACGCTGATCATGCCACTGATTAGGGTGCCGAGTAACACCTGTTCTCCTCTAATTCACTCCCTTCTTAAGCCCGTCATGTTCTCAGTATCATTGCAAGATTGTTGTTTGATGTGGAGTACTAACCTCACTCTCTCTGCCTAGTTGGTCCGGTCTCGTGTATCTGTTGGTTGCCAGCGTGTCGAGTGTGTGGTTGCCTTCCAGAATTGCTGCATGTCAGCTGGTCTTCCACGGAGGATACCTCGTCTCTGCCCGCATGTCAGGAGTTAAGTTCGCTCATCACTGCTGGGCATTATTCTGCATCTCACTAGCTTCAACAGAGGATTCTACGGTCAGGGCCGCTGCCAGGAGCAGAGGAGTCCCCAACCAGCCGCTGAAACGTGGCGGGGTCTGAGACCACCGACTGCGAACGGGGAGGGGCTCGCTGCCGACGCCCTGGAGGGGAGAACCACTGCCAGGGGTGGGGGAGACCCCTTCTGTTACCGAAAATGCGGCGGGGCGTTCCGTCCACCAGGGGCTGGAGGACTGCCTCCAATCCGCCCGGGGAGGTGCGGCTATCGTCCACTAGATGGTGCAGGAATGGCCGAGGACCAAGCTACGGCTATCGGAGAACCGGCGAGTAAGTGTTTTTTTTCTTCCTTTCTCTCTCCTCTCCCACTGTCACTTCGTGTTGGCCTTTTCCTTCTCTTTTAAATTTTAGTGTTTTACTGTATATGGGTATTTACTGTATACTGTATATTTTAATTATTTTTGTTTCCCTCCACCTGTCCCCTCCCAGATTCCGGAAGGCGGGGATGACCTGCCGGCAGATGGGGCTTAGTGCACGCCCTCCCCAGGGTAAGGGTCGGATGTGTTTCGTGATTATACACACCCGGTCCCTTATCAAGCTAATTAAGACAATGAGAGGGATAAAGGCCAAATGCGGATGGTGGTGCGAGAGAAAGAGAGAGAGAGAGAGAGGGAGAGAGAGAGAGATCGTTTACGGACAGCTGACCGTCATGTGTGTGTTTGTGTCTTTTTGTTCAGTTTTATATTAAAATTATTATTTATATTGTCAAGCTGGTTCTCGCATCCTCCTTTCCATTATATCCCTTTACAGTGACATAAAAAGAACAATTGTAAAAAAAAAATAAGAGTAAGTGTCAAAGCCAATCACCCCTTGTTGTTTGTATGAAACAGCACACCCTAAATGGTTAAAAATGCCTTGATCTGTTCACTGTAGTGGACACAGTGCATCAGAAATTTTTAATATTGTGCTTTTACATGGGCTATTTCTTCCCTATTCACCATCACAGTCATGCAAGCAAATATTTTGCCCACACACTATACGCCCTCTGTGTATGTCAAACTTCTCAAAGAGAAAGCGAGAGAGGGGGCAGACAGTAAAGGACAGGAATTCATGAGAGCTCCTTGCATGGTTTACATCATTAAATAAATCAATCACTGTAATAAAAACCCCAGACTGCACTTACAGACCTCTTAGTACACCAGCCAAAGAAAAGCATCCAAGGAGCAACCAAACAGTATCGGTTCTCCTCTGATGGCTGAACAGCAGCGGATATGAAACACAAAAGCCAGAGCCATGAATCCATCATCATCTCTATTACTGCCTCTCACCACTTCAAAACAAATTCAACACTGAGCCTCTACACAAACACAGAGGAAAACACCAGTCAACACGCAGACAGCATGACCCTCATGTTTCACTAGAAGTGTTTTAACTATCTATATACAGTATATATATATATATATATATATATATATATATATATATATATAGTATTGAGTGTAATTTCAATACTACTTTTCTAGTATTTTCTGTAGTAGTTGTATAAATGTTTTTACAATGAAACACTTAAAAGAACATTCAAAAGAATATTTATGGTTAAATGCAACTTAAACTTAAAGAGAGTATACTGTCAAGCCACGGAAAACAAATGTTGACTCGTCCCTCAGTGAAAACGAATGAAAACTTTTTTTTACATTAACGCAATTATAAGTGAAGTCTGTCAGGCAACTGTTCCAGATGGTTTAAAAGCAGAAATGTGAAGCTTGTATGTTTGTTGAGCCGTAACATGAGTTCTTCAGAAAAAATGTTTAGGTGTTTAGTTGTCTCATTTGATTTTGAGATGGGACTACTTTTCTAGGTGAGGAACTTCTGGTTTCTTTTAACGAAGATCTCTGTGTCAGTATGTGTATCCATAACTTATCCAACAGTTCAGTAATGAAGAACAAGGTCATTTAAATAAATGCAAACTCAGAGAATGCCGTTGATCAGTGCAGTCAGAGACATTTTGAGGTGCGAGAGAGATTGAATCCGAACGCATGATTCACGCTATCAGACAAAACACGCTGGGACTCTCTCACGCGTTTGGCACAGTTTCAATTACACTATGATATCATGATACTTTTAATATCGTCAGGTGGTTGGCAATACCCAGCCCTACTTTTAACCTAAAATAAACTGAAAATATTCCTTTGATCTCAATATGGAAATACTCAATATAATAAATAAAAATGTGTTTGTATGATCAGTATCTGAATATTGCACCAACAATGTGAATTTTTACTGCAAGCATAACACTTTCCTGTTACACAGCACAGCGATTAACACAGTGACCTACTTTGTGTGTAAGAGGAGACTATTTAATCCTCAAGTTCATGCCAACTGACCTGTCTTCCCCCCTCCACTTCTGTCCCACTGACTGTGCAGGTAGAATCCATCCACCCCACTGGCCCACTTATAAACATGTGTTTTGACCGTGCTCTCCCATTGGCTGAGTGAAGGAAGTGTGGGCGTACCACTGGACATGTGATTCCTCGAGTCTTCCTGAGTAACACTCATGTTGGCCAACCAAATCTCAGCCATGGTGAAACAACGCCTGTAAAAAAAAAAAACAAAGAAGACAGAAATTATAAAGATATCTGAAAATAATTTATTTTCTTTTAACTTGGGGATCTCATAGAAGTCACAAACCAGCCAAAAATTGTAAATAATTATTATGGTCCACTCGCCTATGAAGACAAGGGCAATGTTCTTTGTAATTGCAAATTGCTCACACATTCAACAATATTGTCATATTTTTCTTATCCTAAGAATACTGTGTATGTAAAGAAACTGAACAACGTTTAGTTCTTGGCTGTTAACAAAAGACTAAAGGCCTCAATTTTCTGAGCATGTGCTGCCATCTAGTGGTATTGTTCCTCTTTAATCGCACAAAATCTCTTGGTTCGGAAAGACATTAACGGGATTTGGGATGGTTGCTAGTAGGTCTGGGTATTGATAAAGATTTCCCGATTCATTAAGATCCAATTCCAATTGACAAACTCTCCATTCAATGTCGATTCATGTGGTATATTTCGGTTACAATGTCAGTTTTGATTACATATGAAAGAAATGTACTATCAGCTAATGCCCTTAATTATGAAGGGACCTTCTAGGTAACCCCTGTAGTTACTAATTCTAAAATATTAAGTCTATCTTTTTAAGACTAAAATTAAAGACTTAATAATTAAGACTTAAAAAATTAGCTAAATTAAAAATGCTATCATCATTTACTTACCCTCATTCCATTCCAGATGTGCAAGGCGTACTTTCACAAACAAAGATTTTTAGATGAATATCTCAGCTCTGTAGGTCCATACAATGCAAGTAAATGGTTTTTGGTACACTCCAAAAAGAACGTAAAAGCAGCATAAAGGTACTCCAGTGTTTAAATCCATATCTTCAGAAGTTATATGATAGGTGTGAGTGAGATACAGATCAATATTTAAGTACATTTTTGCAAGAAATTCTTCTCCCTGCCCAACAGGGGGCACATGCATGAAGAATGTGAATCACTAAAAACACAAGAAGAATGTGAAAGTTAAAGTGGAGACTGACTGAGCAGGGAGGAGAATTTATAGTAACAATTGACTAAAATGTTGATCTGTTTCTCACCCACACCTATCAAATCATTCTGAGGACATTGATTTCACCTCTGGAGTAATATGGATTACTTTTATGCTGCCCTATGTGATTTCTGGAGCTTCCACATTTTTTGGCACCCATTTACTTGCATTGTATGGACCTACAGTGCTGAGATATTCATCTAAAATCTTAATTTGTGTTCTGCTGAAGAAAGAAATTCATACGCATCCGGATGCATAAGGGTGAGTAAATGATGAAAGAAATTTCATTTTTGGGTGAATTATTCCTTTAACGTGAGTAAATCATAGGGCATGACATTAAGCATTTTTTTCTACCATAGCTCATATTTTTACTTGCCCAAACAACATTTTCTCTGGCCCGACCACAATTGTTTTTTTTTTGTTTTTTTTTAAACAAATGATATTTTTACAAATTTGTTTTGTAAGTAAATGCACCAGGAATAATATTTAATGGAATAATATAATAATGTAATGAAAAATATAAATATTATTCCTGCTACATTTACTTAAAAAATAATTAGCTAAAAATATAATTTATGATTTATTTTTTTGTGTGGTTGTGCCAGTTACAGAAATACTTAAACCAGCCCATCTGGCACCAACAATCATCCATGTGTTTATCTGCCACACAATTCTGCAAATTGTGTGGCAGCAGTGCAATGCATAAAATCATGCAGATATGAGTCAGGAGCTTCAGATAATGTTCACATCAACCTTCAGAATGGGGAAAAAAATGTGATCTCAGTGATTTGGACCCTGGCATGATTTTTGGTGCCAGATGGGCTGGTTTGAGTATATCTGTAACTGCTGATCTCATGGGATTTTCACGCACAACAGTCTCTAGGGTTTGCTCCGAATGGTGCAAAAAGCAAAAAACATCAGTGTGTGGCAGTTCTGTGGATGGGAATGCCTTGTTGATGAGAGAGGTCAACCAGACTGGTTCGAGCTGACAAAGTCTATGGTAACTCAGATAACCGCTCTGCACAATTGTGGTGAGAAGAATATCATCTCAGAATGCTATTCTGAGAAACTGGTTGGTGCTGTTTTGGCAGCACGAAGGGGACCTACACAATTTTAGGCAGGTGGTTTTAATGTTCTGTGTATGTATATGTATATATTTCCTAGCATTTGTCTCATGTAGGTGCAGGGTCCGTTTCGTGATAGTCCACACATTTATTTGATTTGGCATAAGTTTATGCCGGATGCCCTTCCTGACGTAACCCCCAGTGGCAGGGGGACTCTCAGTCACACACATACGGACAATTTAGAGTCTCAAATTCACTTAACCTGCATGTTTTTTGGACTTGTGGGGGAAACCAGAGCACCTGGAGGAAACTACGCAAACATGGGGAGAACATGCAAACTCCACACAGAAAGGCCGGGACTCAAACCCAGGTCCTTCTTGCTGTGAGGCAACAGTACTAACCAAAGACATATAGTAACGAAGTACAAATATATTGTTACTGTACTTTTAAGTACAGTTATTTTAATATTTGCACTTTATTGAGTATAAATATTTATTTGGAATTTTACTTTCACTTTACTACATTTTGAAGAGAAAATGAATACTTTTACTCCAACAAAATTCTCCAGACCCTTTCATTACTTTTGCGACTGATCACAGCAAAAGAGTAATAGCAGTACGTACAAAAATGCATGCAGATCAGCGATAGTGATGTGCGATTCGCTGAAAGAAATATTTGAGTCAACTCAATTCCTTTGAACTGAAGAAAAGATTCAAAAACGGTCTGAATGATTCGTTTTGAGAATCATGAATCTGAATCAAAATCACAAGTGCAGCGTGCGCCAGATTACATGTTCTGTTGTCTGTCTCATCTGGGGAAGACAAGAAACTGCTCATGTGAGTTCATTTTTTTCCGACTAATTACATTTATAATTTAGGCTTAAACATTATGAATGCTGTGAAATAATTAAGTTATGTGTGATCAGTCTCTTGCCTTTCCAGGAGACATGTACATATAAAAGTCAATCACATGTATTTACATTTTACATTTAAACAAGATATAATGTGTATGAACAATTACCAGCGCTCATGAAAATGTCCAACAATATTTATTTTTATTTTTTATGAGGATGTGAATGGTCTTTGCCTAAGCAAAGTGTTATATTTCATTTGTAGCACATTTATACTACCGTATGTGGTAACTAGTTGTTGCTATGCTGTTCAGTTGTTTTAACTGTGTTTCAGCACATTGCTATGCAGTTTCCAAGGTGTTCTGGGTGGTTGCTTATTGGCCTCATGATCCCATAAATATGATAATTGTGATTTGACTTGAATGCGCCAAAATCTTATAATTTTCTCACCCTCATTCGATCCAAGATGTGTATGACTTTAATTATTTTTTTTCTGCAGAACACAAACAAAAAGAAGAGTATTCAGAAGAATATTGCTGTTATGTATGTCATTTCAATGTAAGCGAATAGTGGCCAGACCTTTAAAACTCCAAAAAGCACATAAATGCAGCATAAGAGTAATCCATAAACCTCCAGTGGTTTCATCAATGTATTTGAGCGTTTCAAATTTGTTTTTGGGCGAGAATAGACCAAAATATAACTCTTTTTCGACTATAAATTTTTACATTAGCAGTCTTCTTGGCAATCAGGATTTCAAGTTTGATTACATGTCTTATAGCGCCATCTAGGGCTCTGTGCATGCATCAAGCACTACAAAGTGATATCAAGCTTGAAATCATGATCATGCCTAGAGATTGCTATTGCAAGATATACAGTGAAAATGTTTTCACCCAAAACTATCTGAATCACTTCAGAGGACATGGATTTAAACACTGTAGTAGCATAGATAACTTTATGCTCCCTTAATGTGCTTTTTGTAGCTTGAAATGTCTGGTCACCATTCACTTGAATTGAATTAAATATTAGAGATGAAATATTCTTCTAAAATAATTGTTTGTGTTCTGCAGATGAAAGAAAGTCATACACATCTGGAATGGCATGAGAATGATGAGCACCAATAATCAAATAATTTGCCAAAGGTTTAATGAACTGTTCTGTAATTTATGCAATTTACATGTACTTTGGATACATAAGTAAATTTAATATAATTTACTTTAATTTTTTTACCAGGTCCAAAATGTGACTGGCTCTTCTACTTGTAAGGCCGGACTTCCTTTCTACATCCGTTGACCTTTGAGCATTCCAATTTCCCCCATTCATTTTAATAGAAGTGGCCAGTCTCTGCCAAATATTCTCTGGTATAAATCAGCCGAATTTAAGTTTGCAAGGCATAAAGACACATTTAAAAACAAAACTAATGTAACATTTACCAATAAAGCGGCACTAGAACGATTGGGCAAGTAAGAGTTCCATCGACCGGCCCAAAACAGTCTCACACTGGCCTCAGGCCAGTTAGCCATCCTTATTGTTGAGACCTGAAAAGATTCCTTTTTTGTAGTTTTTATCTTAAGCTTACTGTAAATAAAAGAAAGGGTATTAAAAGCTAAATTGTTTAATGGTGTATGGATTGCATGGATCTCGTCTTTGGACACATAGAACAAGCCAAACTTTTACTCTCAACGCACAGTGAAAGGATTTCAGTGCTAAACTTCTTTTGTCGCTATACTGCTCAATCACTGGTGAGTGAAATCTGAAAAATTACCAGCCAGTGGCTAATCACAGACATTTTAGTCTCATATGCAATTGATTTACTCCCATTAAAGAGAGTAAAGATCGATCTTGGGATTTAAAAATCGATATTGAGTCTGTTCAAATGAAGATCGTGATGCATGCATCGGAAAATCTATATTTTTATCCAGTCCTAGAAAAAGCGTGTGGGCCGACATTACAAGAAAACAACTCCATCAAAGCTTGCCGCATGGCCGGGTCTAACCACAGCCATTGACCCTCTCAAAAGCATTCAGAACTTTTTAATAGTCCTGCAGCGCGCCCCTGTGGGCATAAAAACGAAACACAAGAGGGAAAAGGGGCGGCGACGTACAGTCAGCAGAGGAAGAGAAAAAACATGGCACAGAAAAAATTCAAATGTTCTTCCTGGAAAATCTGCGATCCCGCCACAATTTCGCCACATGACATTTCCAATAGAAAATGCGACACTATTAATTGACGCTGTCAGGCCCAAATCCCATTCAACGACCGCAGATTATCTAACATGCCATTGTTTAACTATAAAAACCCTCTCTCACACACAACACGATTTACAGGCATTAATCTCTAATGCGACCTATACATTACTCACTGGCATGTTTTTATTATTAATAATAATAATAATAAAAATGCAAATGAAATGCATGCACTGACTGTACTATTCCAGATAGGACATCTATACCAGAAGATTGCGCAATGTTAAACTCCCACAGTCTTTCCGTTAAACGGTTCATATTAACTATGATCTCACCACCAGGGTGTATTACTGGTAAAGGGAGGGCAACTTTATCCACCACTTATAACGAAACCTTCACTTTTCTTTACTTTTGTTTCTGCTTGCAACTGTCACATTATGACTCTTATGATTTCTGTAAACCTGCATGTTCAGACTCTCTCACTGCTAGGAAAATTAAAGGCGGGAATTAATCACGCATCCGATTTTAATCCACGTTTCACACCTACTTATTACAACCAATACAATCACCTATTAGAGCACGTCATGTTTTGAGAGGCTTGATCAGTCTATGGTGAACAGTGATGAATAAAGTATAGAAAGTATCCGTCTTTACCTGTTAATGCACGGATGATAAAACTGGGAGGTGGTTTCTTCTCGCATGTTCTCATAGTAAAATACAACCTCAAAAGCAGCTACGCAGTTTCTTTCCTCTCGCGCACGTTGAATGAACGCTGCAGAACGCGATCCGCCAGCACTTTCATGATGTCATAAATCTGCACATTGTTAACGCGCTCCTGCACATTTTGAAAAATGTCGGCGTGGATGCGGACTGACCACTGTAAGAGGAGATGATGTGATGTGACAAACATCAGCGTGCACAATTATTTCAGAGTCCTCCCCTCCGCGAGAGAGAGAGAGAGAGAGAGAGAGAGAGAGAGAGAGAGAGAGAGAGAGAGAGAGATTGCTTTGGCAATGTAAAGATTTCTTTTACCATGCCAATAAAGCTATTTGAATCTTGAATCTTGAGAGAAGCGTGCACAAATCTCACGACTTCTCTCTGCCACTACAACATTATATTATCCAGTTTCGGCTAAGCGATCGGATGTTAGCAAAAATGGTGCCATGGCACGAGACCCTTATGAGTTTCATTTTAGAGTGGAGGAGATGAGCGTGTGGAAATTGTTCCGTTTTTAATCCGTTGCAAACGCAGGCACTCCCCTCTCTCTTCCGTTTGTTTCCCCTGCACTCTTACGAGCAGCTTCCCTTCTTCTCCTTATTCTTTTACCTCCTCCCTCTCACTCATGCAGATTTATTTTCTGTGGAAGTGTCTCTTGGACCCGCACCGCCCTGCCCCCGATTCTCCTGAGAGCTCGAGACTTCCAAATTCCACCATCACTCAATCCATCTGGAACAGCACTGACCAGAGTGGTGTCCATTCACAGGATTTAGGAATACTGTGGGGATGTTTGTGTTGATGGGGATGAATTGACTTGTATTGAGTGCCTTTTCCAGTGAAATCCTACATTCTGTAACTAGATTAGGGCAAATTTGATGTTGGCTTGACAAACCCTTTTTTTTAAATGTTTATATATATATTTTTTTAATTCAAGGTCATACAGGCCTTACCATCAGACAGATGGTGTACTACTATGTGGTTGCTATGGGGTTCTGGTTGGTTGCTAGGTGTTGCTACACTGAAACCCCTAATAAGTTGACTTTACACAATTGATTTGAGTAATGGTGCCTCCAAAACTTGAGCAGTTAACTTTACTTGGTGATCATATATAATTCAATTAACTATTAAGGTAGATTACCTGTTAAGGTAACCAGATGCAACTCAGATTTGCTATTTAAATGTTGTTGTTTCTACTTAATAATTTTAATTGAATGGACTCAAATTGAAATGTATTTCTCCACAGATATGCATAGACACGATATGTTATATTGCAAATGCATTAAGACAATATAGTGTTAACAGGGTTCAACTTGACCAAAGCACTCTAATGGTGACATCACACGAAACAACTATTTGCAACAGAACAACATAAATAATACTAAATAAGAGCAAAAACGTCTGCATTCGTAATAACAACTATTTAAATGCCCAAATATGTTCTCTTTGTCCAATGAAACATAATTCAGTTATTCAGTCACAAGGCTTTATGGGTACTCTCTAAAGCCTCAGTTTTGTACTCAATAGTTTGAGTTATTAACATTTGAAATTTTGTCTATGGATTTTTTTTTTAGGAAAATTAAGTTATAGAAACATAGAAATTTGAGTTACAATCCAAAATCTTGACATCTCAAGTGATGTTTAATTAACCCTGTGTTCCAAACTGGATAAATCCTCCTCCAAAGGGCACTTCGAAGGGGGAACGATTGTGGTTTAGCGTCAGCCTATGTGCGATGGCAGCGGCTCCTTGGCTTGGATACATGGCGCTGAAGTTCGTTCCGAATTACTGATATTTTTAGCCCTACACCCTTCAACCCTTTTAACCTCTCACTCTGGAGGGTAAATCCTCTGAAGGGATTAGGGCATAGGGATGAGTATATGAAAGTTTACAGTGCTGTTCTAGCTGGTTGCTAGGGTCTTTTGGTTGGTTACTAGTGTGTTCTGTTTGGTTGCAAGGCATTACTATAGTGCTGAAAGACAGATCAGTGTATAAGTTCATCAGCCTTCTGTCTGTCAGAGAAAAACAGAAAGTCGGATCATTCGAAAAGGCATAGCAACATGTCTGAAGGTCTGTTCAAATTTGGTGGATGTAACTGAGAAACACTTTGTAAAAATCCTGAACGACATCTGTAGAATAACAACATAATGAACATGATAATGTATATAGCATTGTGATACTTATGGTCGATTGTAGAGTGGAGGCACTTGTGTGTTTCTACAGTTCTTACTGTACTTACTAACCTGGACCATACTAGTCTTTGATTTGTACAAAATGATCTCACTGATATGGTGAAAATTCTAAACAACTGACTTCTGAGCCTGGACCTCACTTGATTCATAAATCGGCCAAATCATGTTTAGTTTTAAATCTAATAATGTGCATAGGTTTGTGTAGGGGTTAGTATAAAATATCAGTATCTTGTAATGAAATCAATTAAAAGTCTATGAGATGTCCTGATTAATATAGTGTAACAAATCTGTGTGTGTCTGTTTGTTAACTGTGGAATGTCAGTGGTCGTATTGAATACACAGATGGAGCATGTTTGATGCAATACTAGACAGAGGAGAACTCAATTATGTTGGTTCAAATGTAACGAGACTTGGGACTGGCATCCCTGAGGGAAGGAGATCACTCAAAGCCCAAATCAAATTGTCCGCTTGTCTTCAGCTTGCGATTTCAGACCATTATTAAGCCCTCATCTGGTGTCTGTGAGGACGAGGAGGAGGGAGTGTACACAGAAAAACCTGGATGAATCGGTCATTCTGTAGCCTCTCTCCTGAGCGTCTTGGCTGCAACAAGTGTCAGATTCATGTGAAGAAATGTGAGTTGTTTCTTTTGAACAGCCCTCTCACAGTGTGAATGGGTCTGAGGTGGGAACATTCTGCTGATGAATAAACCCTGTGGACTTCATCCTCCATTTTGGGATTTAAAAAAAAATTCTTTCTCTACCTCCTTTCTAACTTTTTTTTTATTATTACAAAAACTCTGAAGTACCCTGAGAGATTACAATGGCGCCTTAAGACCAATTTGAATGTGAATTCAACATGTTGCTATGAGCACCCCCAACAACAAGTTAGAGGTACAGAGACACACAGACCTGGGGCTGAATAAAGAGCTCCTTCCGTCTGAGCAAGTCTGGCTCTTTCAGATGAGGATGGCAGCCTGAATGCAGCCTTACACTGAGTGAGGCCACCCACCCACCCTCCTCTCTTTATCTCTCTCTCTCTCCTCTTCAGTCTATACTATTCTTCTGTTCAAGTTGCTCTGCTCTCACTTGTTTCCCACAATCTTATGAGTGTCCTGAGAATATCTTTGTTTCTTTTCTTTTAACTCCAAGAAACAATAAGAAAAGTACACAAAGATCTTAGTAGAGAGAAGAAAATCAATAGGTTTGAACCAACAGAAGAATCACTTTTATGTCTTGTCATAGAAAAAGACAGCTATCATAAATCATCTGAACAGTGTCGTAAAAACACTGTCATGTGTATTTTCTTGGTTTATGTTTTTCATGTCTTTTATTTTGAAATTCTAGTTCCTGTCATGTCATGTGATTTGACGTTTCCCTCCATGTTCATGTGTCTTGTTTTCATTGGTTGACTGTCTTGTTATCTTGTTTAGGGTTCTTTGTGTTTATTGGTTATATTTGTCATGTGTTCTCCCATGTCATGTATTTAACCCTCATGTTTTCCATGGTCCATTGTCAGGGATTGTTTGTTGACTGTGACTTTGGTTGTGAGTTTCAAGTCTATGTCAAGCCAAGTTCATGTTTGCTTAATGTTTGTAGTTAGGGTTTTTGGATACACATTGGAATAAATTTGCACTTGGGTTTTTAACACCATTGCCAGTGCCAGCAACATAATTACAAACACAAAGCTATCTTGAGAATTCTTAGACTTATTCAGAAAAACGAAAATGTAGGAGGAAAAATTTAATTCAAAATGAAATGGCATTTGCAGCACTTTTACTTGACATTTCTGAGTAAAACAGGATATTCAATGAATGAGGGCAGCACTTAATTTTATCCATGGAATTTGAATTGATTGTGAAAATTCATTGTAGTCTCACCACAAAGACTTTTTGCTTGCATCATCCAAACGTTGTCATGCCGTACTCACCTAAAATGTGTCAGTGGGCCGCAATCTCTGACACTTTCTGCCTGTCAATTATTTTGCGCATTCTCTTAGTATTGTAGTTAAAGCAAATTGAGGCTTAATGCCATTTTTATGCCATGTTGTTCATAACAGTTTTTATTTGAAGGTGCTATTTTGCTTTGCTTGTTTTTGCCAACTGCTTCTGCTCTGTGTCGGTTTCAATAAAGCTCATTTGGTGTCTTTGGTGTGCAGGGTTTTGGAAAGAGTGGGTGTGGCTAATCCACCGGCTCAGATTTGTGAAAATTCCAGAATACCTAAAATAGCTTTCAGCACCTTTAATGTCCTTTTGCTTGAACATTTGGTCACCATAGTGTAACCCATACAAGGTTACTGAAGTGCAAACCCTCTAATCCGCCAGGGGGTGGTGCATTCATTCCCGGGAGTTTTGAAAAAAAACACATCTTTCTTCCGGTGAAGACATTGTCCGAACTCATCAAGGACTGGTATGGAAATATCCTCTGAGAGATATAAATTCTAAGAGAAATCTTTTACTAAATATTGAAATATTACGTATCCATAGGGTTGAAAGCTGTGAGAGAGAAAGATAAATCGCACGACTTTGCGAGCTCCTAAAGATACCTCCGGTAAGAATGTTATTATTGATGTGAGTGTTATGCTGACTGTGTTAGCTCCAGCATGGTGAAAAATACTGTTCTTATAAAACCAATCGGAGTTGTGATCCTGATTCTTATTATCTGATACCATATAGACACCGATTCAGATTGTTTTATGCTGTTTAAGATGCTCATAAAAGATCGCTAATCGCGCTAGCCGCGTGCTAATCACTAGCATTTACAATGTGAATTTGTCTTGATTTTAGCTCTGCTGTTAGCTCAGCTAAACTAGTAACTATTATAGCAGATCTTTTATATTAGTCACAACGTTAAGGGTGTTTTTATACTCTGTTTTGTTGATTTAGAAGTCATCTGATTAAGGGAGTATTTGTTTTATTGTTGTTATCTGTAAGATAAGGGTGATTCAGTTCATTTAATTGCCAATATACATATTTGCACTGTATATGAGGAACATAAGTTCATCTTAACTGTTAAAAAGAATGAATATATTAAAATGTGATGTTAAAATGTCATTAAGATGCATAAATAGATTTAAAAGAAGTTAAAACATAAATATCTGGGTTCAGAAATCTCATGATTCTATTTTATGCTGTGAGATGGAAGTACATGATTGATTGATTGTTGTTTATTGGAACTGACCTATCTTATGAGGTGTGATGTGTACCTATTCATTTACATAATGATTAGAGTATTTATATCCTGTACAATTGGTTATATTGATTTGAGATTTGAATGGAGATAAGTTGATTGGATTTGAACTGAAATGAGGCAATAATAATTAATGCATTCTGTACTGTATACATAGATTGGTTTTTTAGAAGGATAGATCTGAATCTGACCCTGGCGGTCAGTGGCGAGCCAACCGCAGAATTGAGTGAACGGACCAAGAGCCTGGTGTGGCCAGCCGTGGCGTCTTTGGGATCATCATCATCCTGTGCTTCATTTACATACAGATAAGATCATACATAAACCTACCCGGGTAGACACCAAAACTTTCAAGGACTCTTTCTTTTGTTTGAAATTGTTTATTTTGGGTTCAGTGTGCGAATGTGCACCCAGGAAGCCGGCTTAGATAGGCAGGGAATGTAAATGACTGTCATTAATTTGTACAATACATCTCTTGAACTTCATCTGGGTTGTATTCTCTCTTTTCTGCTGACATTCTATTGTTTCAGGCTCCGTAGTCGTACCTAGAAATCTGATATTAGCCCAGTTTGATCCATAGCTAATTAAATTAGTCGTCGGGTGTATTTACTAAACCGCTAGAAGGGTTACAAGTGGCGAGCCAGCCAGGAGCCTGGTTATGTGTTAGCAGTGAACCACATTACAAGTGTGAGAAACTAGTTCCATGTGTTTAAGTTTTGTTATCCGTCTATAGATCACTCTTTACTAAAAAAAAAAAAGATGGCGTTCATAATGAGCTCAGGTATCAAAGTCCCCAAAGCAGTAATGGTGAGTGGTTTGCTTGAATCACCAGAAGATGAGGAGATCATAGACTTCCTTAAAAGATATGGCTCCATGAGACTTGTCCCAGTTACTGACATTAACTCAGAATTTTATAAAAACCTGATTATCGAGTATCAAGAGGGTGTTGCTATTGAAGCCTTAGCTCCTCTTCTGCCCTACACACATGTACTTAAAGACAATCCAGATGTAAAATACTACGTTCAAGCTCTGGCAAGTGTGTACACCACTAAAGTTGGCTGCAGTGTTACCAAAGCCTATCTTGATGAAATAAAGAAGTTAGCGAAACTGAGTGGAAGAGGCTTTGAAGAAGTGCTGAAAGACATGATGTCAGAGATCAGTGAGACAATCGAGACTGATGGCAGTGGTGATAATGAGTTTGAGCCCAGACCGCTCGACAAGCCTCTTGACACATTTGAACCCCCACATCCCCAGCTGCTTCCAGATTCTTCCAGGGAAAAGTTCATTCATAGTGGTGCTGAGCCATGCCCACCAGCTGATGAGAGGCGAAGTCTGTCCGTAGTGGAAAGCGACCTGAATCCACCTGAAATTCAGAAGGTCATTGTTGAGCACATTGTAAGGAGAGATGAGTTAAACACACATTCACACTTTCCCATCAAGCTTCGTTCATTCTCAGGCAAGCTCCCCAGACCCAATAGTGAGACAGACTACGACTGGCGTTCACATGTTGAGCTTCTCCGGAAAGATCCCACCCTGTCTAATCTTCAGAAATCACGGAAAATCTTTGAAAGTTTGCTCTCCCCTGCAGCAGATATTGTCAAAAGACTGAGCCCTGAAGCTACTCCTGAAACCTACCTTCAACTGCTAGACGCAGCCTTTGGAACCGTTGAGGACAGCGAGGAGCTTTTTGCCCAGTTCATGAATACTCTTCAGGATCCTGGTGAAAAGGCCTCTACCTACCTCTGCCGCCTTCAAGCTGCCCTGAACCTTGCTGTTAAGAGAGGAGGAGCTGCTGCTGGAGAAGCAGATAGGCACATTCTCAAAACAGTTTTGTCGAGGGTGTTGGGACAACTCCTTGCTCTCTGATCTCAACCTCGAAGAAAAGAAAAGTCACCCACCAACATTTTCAGAGCTCCTGTTATTAATCCGCACTGAGGAGGATAGGCAGGCAGCTAAAGCCACACGTATGTAGAAGCACCTTGGCTCACACCGGCAGCGGGCTATGGCAAGTGCATGTGTCTGCAGTCAACAAGCAGCATTCCAGCCTGAGTCCGACCCATTGACAGAGCTTAAACAGCAGGTTGCGTCTCTGCAGAGCCAACTCGCCACGCTGATGTCTAAGAAGGCCAAGAAGGCCCCAAAGACCAAGGGGAACACTGAGCATCCATCAGGTGGGTCAGCATCTAAACTTGACCCTAGAGCACCAAGCTGGAAACCTATCGACTCAAAGACAAGCACCCAGCTGAGACCTTGGTATTGTTTCAAATGCGGTGAAGACGGACACATCTCCTCGACCTGCAGCAACAATCCAAACCCCACTCTCGTAAATGAAAAAAGAGATCAATTGAGAGAAAAACGTCGCCTCTGGGAGGCTAAAGAACACTCACCAGAAAAAAGGGATTTTTAGATGGAGTCTCAGTTGCAGGGCAAACTGAGGCTGGAGCAGTTCACCAATGCCCTGCTAATGATAAAAGTGATGCCAAGCCCAAGTTCAGTGCTGCCTTGAACCAATCTACTGTTAGAAAACACCCCTTCAGAGTCCCGCAAAAACTTATAGGCATGAAAAGTACAGGCCAAGTTACCATCCAGGGCAAACAGTTCAGCTGTCTCCTTGACACAGGTTCGCAAGTAACCACAGTCACCAAGTCTTTCTATGACGAATACCTACCTGAGCAACAAATCAAGCCACTCTATAACCTTTTGGAAGTTGAAGGGGCCAATGGTCAATCTGTGCCCTACCTTAGATACGTTGAAGTCACAATCACCTTCCCAAAACAGTTCCTTGGAGCTGAATATGAAGTCCCGACATTGGCCTTAGTTGTTCCAGACAGCGGCACTTCAGGATACCAGGTACTGGTTGGTACAAACACACTCGATGTAGCATATTGTATGTGCAGGGAGAAAAGTCCAGCAAACTACCATCCTGTCTTGAACGGCTACAGGACAGTGCTGAAAGTACTTCAACTGCGACAGGAACAAAGTCATGACAGTAACATCGGACTGGTGAGGATGCGAGGCAGGTACAGAAAGCTCATCCCAGCTGGAGAAACAGTTGTTCTGGAGGGAGTGGCATCAGTTAAAGAGTTCCATACTGAAAAGTCTGCTATCATTGGGTACCCTTCATCCTCTTCTCTGCCTGGAGGGCTGCTAGTAAAGCCCTGTCTAGTTGATCTACCAGGCCGACTACCAGTTGTGGTCTTAAACGAGTCGGAACACGACATTATTATCCCAGCTAAGAGTGTGATTGCTGAGCTCAGTTCAATCCAGACTATCCTGTCTCACAAACAGAGCGTGACCCATCCAGCTGAACCAGAACACTCCAAGGCAGCTGATCTAACCTTTGACTTTGGTGAGTCCCCGGTCCCTCCGGAATGGAAAGACAGAATTACTAGAAAATTGAATAGCATGCCCGAGGTCTTCGCCCAGAACGACACTGACTTTGGGAGGACAGACAAAGTCAAACATCACATCAAACTGTCTGATGAAACACCATTCAAACTCAGAGCTCGGCCGATACACCCACACGACGTAGAAGCTGTTCGTCAACATCTTCAAGAGCTTCTCAATGCTGGGGTGATTCGTGAGAGTGAGTCCCCATTCTCCTCCCCATTCGTTGTAGTCAGGAAGAAGAATGGCCAGGTACGCCTCTGTATTGACTACAGGAAACTGAACCTGCAAACGGTGAAAGACGCCTATGCACTTCCGAGGATGGATGACACCTTCACAGCACTCTCCGGTTCCAAGTGGTTCAGCGTCCTCGACCTAAAGTCTGGCTACTATCAGATCGAAGTCGACGAGGTTGACAAGCCAAAGACTGCCTTCGTATGCCCACTTGGTTTCTGGGAGTTTAACCGCATGCCTCAGGGCGTGACAAACGCCCCAAGTACCTTCCAGAGACTGATGGAAAAGTGCATGGGAGACATGAACTTGAAGGAAGTTGTTGTTTTCCTGGATGACTTGATAGTCTTCTCGAGAACGTTAGAAGATCATGAAGCCAGACTCACCAAGGTTCTCAACCGCCTGAAGGAGTATGGACTCAAGCTGTCTCCGGAAAAGTGTAAATTCTTTCAGTCCTCAGTCCGGTACTTGGGGCATGTGGTCTCAGAGCAGGGAGTGGAGACCGACCCGGAAAAGATTGCAGTGTTAAAGACCTGGCCAGTTCCTCTGCATCTAAAAGAGTTAAAGGCTTTCCTCGGATTCTGTGGGTATTATAGGAAGTTCATCAAAGGGTATTCAAGTATAATGAAACCCCTGAATGACTTAACATCTGGCTACCCACCTCTAAGGAAGCACCTAAAGTCCAAGGAAAAGATTGGCCAATACTACCATCCCAAAGAACCATTCTTGAACCGTTGGACTCCTGCCTGCCAACAGGCATTCGAGATGATCATCGGCAAGTTGACAACGTCCCCAGTTCTGGCTTTCGCAAATCCTGCACTTCCTTACATCCTTCACACGGATGCAAGTACCACCGGCCTCGGAGCAGCCTTATATCAGGAGCAGGAGGGACAGCTGCGTGTCATCGCCTACGCGAGTAGAGGATTATCACGTAGTGAGTCGCGCTATCCAGCTCACAAGCTTGAATTTTTAACGCTAAAATGGTCTGTAACCGAGAAGTTCAGCGACTACCTCTATGGCAATCAGTTCACAGTGGTCACCGACAGCAACCCTCTCACCTACATACTTACCTCAGCCAAACTCGATGCAACTAGCTACAGGTGGTTAGCTGCTCTCTCTACCTTCTCCTTTAAGCTCCAGTACCGCCCCGGGAAGCAGAATGGAGATGCTGACGCACTATCGCGACGTCCCCATGGCGACCTGCGTGACGACCCCTCATCTCAAAAAGAGTGGGACAAGATCCGCCAGTTCACGCAACACCATCTATCAAATCCAGATAACATTGAGGCGGTGGATCAGGGGGTTATTCGTGCCATCTGTGAGAGACAACTTGTTTATTGTGCCAATGATGGAACGGGCAGCGGTGGAAGTATCTCCCTCGTCGAGAGCCTTGCCATCTCTGGAGATGCTGTACCTGACAGCTTTGAGCAGGAGGATGAGCTTGGAGGGCTTCCCATTGTCCCGCACCTATCAGAAGCCGATCTCAGAGACAAACAGAGAGCTGACCAGTGCATTAAACATGTCATCTCCCAGATTGAGCGTGGTGAGAAACCACCGCCTGCTGTAAGAGCTGTGCTTCCAGACCTACCTCTGTTGTTGAGAGAGTTGACCAGGCTAGAACTGCGGAACGGCATCCTCTATAGAACACGCCAAGAAGAAGGCCACACACAGTATCAGCTAGTTTTACCTGAAGAACTTCGTGAGACGGTCTTAACAAGCCTGCATGACAACATGGGTCATATGGGAAAAGACCGCACGCTGGACTTGGTCAGAGCCAGATTCTACTGGCCGAGGATGGCCTCTGACATTGACAAGAAAGTCAAGATGTGTAACCGGTGTGTGCTCAGAAAAACCTTACCTGAGAGGGCAGCACCTTTGGTGAACATCATGACAACAAGACCGCTTGAACTGGTCTGCATGGACTTCTTGTCCATTGAACCGGACAGAAGTAACACAAAGGACATTCTCGTGATCACAGATCACTTCACAAAATACGCAGTGGCTATCCCAACACCAAACCAAAAGGCTCAAACGGTTGCAAAGTGCTTATGGGACAATTTCATCGTCCATTATGGTATTCCAGAGAAATTGCACAGTGACCAAGGTCCTGATTTTGAGTCGCGGCTAATCAAACAACTGTGTGAAGTTGCAGGCATACAGAAAATTCGAACAACTCCATACCACCCAAGGGGCAACCCGGTGGAACGTTTTAACCGCACTCTGTTAGACATGCTTGGCACTCTGGAAAATCAGGATAAGTCACACTGGAAGGACTTTGTGAAGCCTTTGGTTCATGCGTACAATTGTACCAGGAGTGAAGTGACTGGGTTCACGCCGTATGAGCTAATGTTCGGACGCTTGCCAGTCGACCTTGCATTCGGCTTACCTGTCAAAGAAGGGCAACAGAAGTCACACTCCCAGTATGTAAAGCACCTCAAATCCCACCTCGAGGAGAGCTACAAAATAGCTACAAGGAGTGCCGCCAAGTTGGCTGAAAAGAACAAAACGAGATTTGACAAGCGTGTGACCCCCTCTGCTCTAGAGATTGGAGACAGAGTACTTGTTAGGAACGTACGCATCCGTGGAAAGCACAAGTTCGCTGATAAATGGGAATCCACGGTCCATGTGGTAGTGAGGAAAGCTGGAGACCTCCCCGTCTATACAGTAAAACCAGAGACCGGAGAAGGCCCTTGGCGCACGCTGCATCGAGACCTCTTGCTCCCATGTGGTTTCCTCCAATTAACACCAGAAGAACAACCCAAAACACTTGCGCGCCGCAAGACACGCCAGAACAGTTGCAGTGGCCCAAGAGAAGTTGATCAGTCCTCGGATGAGGATGATATCATTCCTGTTACATGGTCCCAAAAAGAACCAGTTCCAGAAGTAACCAGATATTTTGTCTCGCGAAATGTTCCAATACACCATGGTCAAAGTCATCCTAAAGAGAATTTGATGACAAAACCCAACGAGGTGATGGATGATGTCCCAGCTAATGCAAATATCTTACCTGGTATCACTCCAGTCAACCGAGTAACGCTGGACCTGAATTTACCTGGAAATGAACCTGTGGAAAGAGAGATGAATTTACATGGAGATGAACCTATGGAAACAGAGATGAACTTACCTGACAATGATGACCTTACGGAAGGCTCGGAGGAGGATTTTCCTGAACAATTTCCAATCCTCTCTGACATACCAGAATGTGATGAGACACCTGTCACTGAAAAGAAAGGAGAAGAGGAGATTAAGGAACTGGAGAAACAAGCAGATACTGATGACCTGATAAGGAGATCTGAGAGGAATCGTCAGCCACCTAGGCGGCTGGACTACACTGAATTGGGAACTCCCTTAGTTACAGTGGTGAAGTCACTCTTTCAAGGGCTGACTACTGTGTGGAATGACATCATAAGTGAGAGTGATACGTCAAAGCATTCCCCTGTTTTGTTCCCTCCGGTGATAACCGTCTGAACATTGCCATGCACAGGGACGTGCATAAGTTTGGAGGGGAGAGTGTAACCCATACAAGGTTACTGAAGTGCAAACCCTCTAATCCGCCAGGGGGTGGTGCATTCATTCCCGGGAGTTTTGAAAAAAAACACATCTTTCTTCCGGTGAAGACATTGTCCGAACTCATCAAGGACTGGTATGGAAATATCCTCTGAGAGATATAAATTCTAAGAGAAATCTTTTACTAAATATTGAAATATTACGTATCCATAGGGTTGAAAGCTGTGAGAGAGAAAGATAAATCGCACGACTTTGCGAGCTCCTAAAGATACCTCCGGTAAGAATGTTATTATTGATGTGAGTGTGAAGGATAGATCTGAATCTGACTCTGGCGGTCAGTGGCGAGCCAACCGCAGAAGTGAGTGAACGGACCAAGAGCCTGGTGTGGCCAGCCGTGGCGTCTTTGGGATCATCATCATCCTGTGCTTCATTTACATACAGATAAGATCATACATAAACCTACCCGGGTAGTGAAACCTACATACTCTGAAGAACACACACACACCAAAACTTTCAAGGACTCTTTCTTTTGTTTGAAATTGTTTATTTTGGGTTCAGTGTGCGAATGTGCACCCAGGAAGCCGGCTTAGATAGGCAGGGAATGTAAATGACTGTCATTAATTTGTACAATACATCTCTTGAACTTCATCTGGGTTGTATTCTCTCTTTTCTGCTGACATTCTATTGTTTCAGGCTCCGTAGTTGTACCTAGAAATCTGATATTAGCCCAGTTTGATCCATAGCTAATTAAATTAGTCGTCGGGTGTATTTACTAAACCGCTAGAAGGGTTACAATTCACTTGCACTGTATGCAGGCCCAGCATAAGCTATAGGAAGACTAGGCAATTACCTAGGGCCTCCACATTGTTGGGGGCATCCAAATGAGTTTAATTTCTAGCACTTGGAAAATACACAAATGCTGCCTATTATCAGCATTGTAAAATGAGTCTGATGTCTACTTCGCTAAAGGGAAATCTCCTGCTTGTGCAGCCACGATCAAGACACGCAATCACAATTTTATCTGCTGTGCAATTAATAAAAATAGCAGCAGAAAATGAAAGGGGATCAAATTAAATGCTAGATATTATTCTGTTTGCCCACAATTCTGTGATTATCTAGATGCTTGATTTACAATGAACGAAAAGTTCTTGGAGAAACACCATGCGATGCAGGCCTCTAATAGGCTATTCATTGTTGATGGATAAAGGGTTTTCAGTAGTCTATTCTTAAACCAATACAATGAATGTTAATAGAAACATTTATTAAATATTGTTATATTTATATTAGTGTTTATTAAAAAGCAGGAAAATGCATGTTCTTCAATGAATGGCTATAATGTATTGTAACATGATTATTAATAGTAATAGAAGTATGTCATTATATCAAAATGTGTTTCATGGAAATGGGATTGATTATTTTGCAATCCCTTATGTTTTATTTGATGTACTAACTAAACAGTCTCAGATAGCTTGTCTATGGGATATTCATAGACCATTCACAGCAAGCATGATGCATATTACAGCAAAATTCTGATGTGATACAGGGGTGCACAGGTTTTTATCAGTTCATCAGGTAACAACGTTTTGTTTAGAAGTTAACAAGCTGATACTATGAGTGTACCTTTGATGTACCTTGCTAGTTAAAAACTATTTTATTTTTTATTATTGCCAAAGTTTGCAAAGTTTATGGCATTGAATCTTTAAAAACAAATATAGTTTGAAGCGGATTATGTGATTATCTGAACAAGCTACCACTTTGTCGCATGTCACCAAAGTAATGAATAAAAATAAGAAATTCCACCAAACATTTTTTTACATTGATATGTATTACTTCTAGACAGATCAGTCAGAGCAGGCCCCATGTCGAACACACCTACTGTAACAACATTTAACTGTGTGAACTACTCTGAAGTAAACTGATGTTTACATTACTGTTCTAACATAATACATTATTTTAGTTTTCAGGAATATGTTTTGTGAGGGGGGCTTCAAAATAAAATTTGCCTAGAGCCTCTTAATATCTAGAACCAGCCCTGAATGTGTGGACAAACAGACATCATATATCCATTAAAATACCTTTGTGTTCTGAGGAAGAAAGAAAGTCATATGAGTTTGAGACAACATAAAGGTGAGTAATGAGATCATTTGGAGCAAACTATTAATTAAAAAAATTAATTGGCCAACAGCGACATTTCAGTGGTGCGGGCAAAAAGTCCACCATTGATGTTTTTATCATGAGTGTGTTGGAAAAGTATGTGTTTAGTATCACAATGGAGCCATACCTCAGCAGCCTAAGTTCATCAGCTGAAAAGTTACCAGTATTATTAAGACTGAATTTAGAAAGTAACAGTAGTTGATTTTAATTTCATGTTGACATTAAGCACTGTATGTCAGAAACATCTGCAACATCTCTAGAACTTGAAAATGTTGAGTCTTTTTTACTTTTTTATTCAATACATTCAAATTCCTCAGATTCATAAAATGCAATAAATTACCACAGTTTTCATTTTAGTGCAATTAACTTTTTAAAGGAAATGTACTCATATGTAAGAGAGGTAAACAAGTGCTTGTTCTTTGTTGTGCATTGAATAAAATTAGAAATGGAGTGTTAATCAAGAATATGTCACTGAAAGTGTGTGTACTAGTGTCTGTCTAGCTATCAAGGCTCATGAGCAGAGCAGTTCCTCTCTTGATCCAGTGATCATAAGACACAGCACCAGACTTCAGGTCAACTGCCACCACAAAAGATGGGTGGCCGGAACCGCCAGACCGCACAGGGTAGTAGTAACAGGGACAGGAATACGTATCTACACACAGACACACAAGAAAACAACACTGAGCAATCAATGAAACGATTGACTGACAAACACCATAGCTGAATTTGAAGCAGAAGATTCAATAAAAAAGGAATGTGAATAAAGAGAGTGTGCTGAGTTTGTCCATGACAAAAATAAATGCAAAGAGAGTGTGTGTTTACTCTTGGCGACCCTCTTGCGGCTCTCCACAGGTTTGAAGTGGATGTTGGGCATGGGACAGACCAGCTGCATGGGCTCTGCCTCTACCAGACAGGAAGCTTTCTTATCCCAGCCTGCTCCCTCGAGATACAGCCCCTGGATGAGTACTCCATCCTGCAGGAGAGAGGAGAAAATGAGAACTGGAGCACAATGAGAGACAAAAAAGGCATCTTTACACAAGTGAGCTAAAGAAATATTTTACCCCAAAATGAAAATTCTGCCATCATCTTACTCATCTATTATTCACTTGTCATTCCAAACACACATGACTTTCTTATATGGAACAAAAAAGGAGACGTTTTAAATAATGTTCTGTTTTGTTCTTAACAATGCAAAGGTGGTATAAAATCTGTATCTGAAGTGGCACAAATACCAAGAAAAGTTGTCTTTACACAGACTGTTTAATGTTGCTTACAGGTTGCATTAATGCATTTACACAGTAATAACAATTGCATAAACAATGTAATGAGATTAATGTTTTAAATATATGTGGCAGGGTGGAGAGCGGGCCGAGTCGTGATCCTACACACCCGGTCCCGTATTAGGCTAATCAAGCCTCCGAGAGGGATAAAGGCTGAATACAGAGGATTGCGCGGGAGAGAGAGATCGTTTATGGACATGTCACATGACATGCTTGATTAGCCTAATACGGGACCGGGTGTGTAGGATCACGACCCGGCACCGCCCTCCACCCTTCCCCAATATAAAATTAAGAATATAGAAATATGAGTCACATGACGCCATGTGAGATTCGGACGTGTGAACGGCAAGCTCTGCGCACTGTGCTAATTTTAACACTATTATTGTCATAAACCGGTGAAATTCGATATACCCTGTTCAAAATCTGTTCTAGGAAAACAATATGTCAAAGAATTATAAATCTTTGGGCTCAGGAGACATTATAAGACACTAACGTCCTCAAGCTGATGCCTCTGAGCAGCAGGCCGCGGACCTGGGAGTCGATTTGGCTGGTGAAGTGTGGGAAATTCGGCGAGAATTGTTGAACATGTCGCCAATGCTGGCGAAGGTCTTTGGAGGATCTTGCTGTAATGTGTCAATCAATCACTGCTATGTAGATGAAATTCACTGAGGTGGTTACAAGAGTGGGGGATGTCAAGAAAAGGATCAATTATATGGAGTCATCAGAGAGGGAATTAGCTGCTAATCCGCTAGCTAATCCTACCAAGGTGGATTTGGAGCGTGTCTGGGAGAAACTGGAGGAAATGGAGAATCATAGTCGGTGGAATAACGTCTGTATTGTTGGAATTCCAAAGGAAGCAGAGGGTCAGAATATGGTGGAATTCTTGGACGGGCTCCTTCTGAGTCTGCTCGGCATAACAGGCCATAAACTGGCAATCAAACGAGATCACAGGAATCCAGCTTGGCGATCCGCTGAGGGAGACAGGCCACAATCAATTCTGGCCAAATTTCTGAGATCATCCGAAGATAAGTGTTACGCAAGGAGAGGAGTAAAGGAAGGCTTTCTTGGAAAAAACACAGTATTTTCTTGTTCCCAGACTTTGCGAATAAGACAAGAGACAAACATGATCGATTCAAGGAATGCAAGAAACTCTTACATCTTACATTTGTGGTACTCACATTGCCTGACGGCCCACTCAGGCAAAAGTCTGTGAATACTTATGTACATGTGATTTTTTTGTTTTTTATTTTTAATAAATTAGCAAAGATTTCAAACAAACTTCTTTCACATTGTCATTATGGAGTTTTGGCTATTCAAGGCAAGACAGTCATACTTTGAGTCGGGGGACAAAGCAGGGAAGCTTTTGGCTAGATATATAAAGCAGAGTGAGTCGTTTTCTACCATGCCCTCAGTGAATTCTGCTGGTGGCAAAATATTTCCTTGGCCATTGATATTAATAATGCGTTTTAAAGAATTCTTTCTTGATCTCTATATTTCCATGTCTTTGTCTACTGTCGAAGATATTAAAAACTTTGTAGAACCATTATTTCTTAAACTGACAACTGAGCAAAATAATTCACTTGATTCTGAGATAACCTTGGAGGAACTTGGCGAGGTAATTAAGGCCTTGCCTACAGGCAATTCTCCGGGACCAGACGGCTTCACTGCTGTATTTTTTAAATCTTAGGCTACAGAACTGGCTCCACTTTTTCTAGAAGTTTATACAGAATCACTTCCGCCAACAATGACACAAGCCCGGATCAGTCTGATTCTTAAAAAGGAAAAAAGATCCAAGTGAGTGCAAGAGTTACCGTCCGATTTCCCTGTTCCAGCTAGACAAAAATATTGTCCAAAATATTGGCTAACCGATTAAGTTATGACATATGCCTTATGCTATTCTGATAAAATATTAGGCATTTCATCAATATCATGTGGTCAGTGGCGAATGATCAGACCCTGGTCGCTGCCATCTCACTTGACACCAAAAAGCCATTTGATATGGTAGAATGGGATTATCTTTTTAAGAATTTGGAAATATACAGGTTCGGGAATTATTTTATTTGATGGATTAAGCTACTTTATAGACACCCGGTAGCGGTGGTACAAACAAATGGATTAATTTCAGATTATTTTACTTTGGATCCCTATACAATGTCCCAGATTACATTTCAATAAATTGCATAGGCCGATTGACAAAGGTGGGTTAGGCCTACCCAAGATTTTGTTTTATTATTATGCATTTGGTCTCAGATATTTGGCTCATTGGTGGCTTCCACCAGAGAGAGCCCCTCCCTGTTTTTGCATTGAACAGGAAGTTCTTGTCCCTATTTTGCCATCGCAAAGCCTTTCTATCAAACTATTCGGAAAAGTTACACCCCGTTATCTCGCATTTGCACTCTGAGTGTTTAATTCTGACATTTATTTAAATGTTGCCTCAAGCTTATGGCTGAACCCCAAATTATGTATGATAAGTCCCGTTTCTGCTGGACAGAGTGGATTGTGAGGGAGGTTAATACACTCGGTGACCTATTGTGGTGGAGTGTTGAGATCCTTTGAAAATTTGGTTAAAAATTTTGGGATTCCCAGATCGCAGTTCTTTAGGTATTTACAGCTGCACCACCAGCCCTGTACTATTTTTGGGATACCATACACCCCCCTAAAGTGGCAGATACTCTGGGAGTGGTGATTACTGCTTTTGGAAAAGGTGATGAGGCATCAGGGGGACGGAGCTTTAACTTCTATCAAGAGACTGTGGGAGAAAGCTTTAAAATTGGTATTGAAGAAGGGATGTGGGCTAGGATTCTAAAAAACATCAAGTCTGCATCTAGAGATGCAAGAGTTCAACTTATGTTATTCAAGATTTACATTGATTCTATTGGACCCCCTCTAGATTGTATAGGATTGGTCTTACAGACACACCCACCTGCTGGGAATGCAAATCAGAAGATGGAGACACAACCCATGCTTTTTGGTGATGTGTTAAGATCCAAGAATTTTGGTTGAAGGTTCAGAGTTTTAAGTGTGATGTGTTGGGCACTCAAATTTAATTTTGCCCCGGACTATTTAATGAGATGGGGTAGTCATCAATATAGGAGATTGTAGCATGGAGGAAGACCTGGTGGTGAAGTCTGTCTAGGGAGGAAGGTGGGGCCGGGCCGGAAAGACTCACGCCCAGACCCCAATCAGCCTGATGAGGCAAGCGAGGGATAAAGGTGACCAGAGACGGCAGTTCGAGAGAGAAAGAGAGAGAGAGAGAGAGAGAGAGAGAGAGAGAACTTCAGGCAGCAGCCGGTATATGTTTGTGTGTTTTTAAAGTTTATCATTAAACTTTATTTATATTGTCAAGCCAGTTCTCGCCTCCTCCTTTCCCTTATAATCCCTTTACAGAGATAAACATGTAAAAAACTGGGTTCTAACCAGTGTCATGATCGGGGGATGGAAGTCGGCTGGAGCGCGATCAGAATGATGCACGAAGATGGGGAGAGTGGCGGCTTTCGAGGAAGCATCATGTAGAAGGCTGGGAGTTGGGATTCATTTGATGGATAATGGAGTAGCTATCTGGCGTTTTCAGAGGGCTCTTGTGGAGGGGCAGTGGAGAGAAAAGTTTAGTTTTAAATCTATGCGAATATATATATATATATATATATATATATATATATATATATATATATATATATATATATATAATTTTGTGTGTGTGTGTGTCTGTAATCATTTGTGACCACAGGGATGATGTTAAGGGTCAGGGAGAGGTTGGGGATTGGGAGCGGTAATGATGGGGTTAAATATTAAATATTGCTTCTGTATATATATATGTATCTATATAATCAATAAAAAATTATAATCAGAAGAATATAGAAATATGAAATGAATGAAAGTATGAAATCATACTTTTAAATATGACACTAAATTATTAAATATATGCTCTATCAAGACAACAACAAAGTTTAAGGCTGCTTTGATTTACACAGAACCAAAGCAGCACCACAACTGCCTTTAATACTAGGGGATAAGGTGGGTCAGAACAGGCAATTGCATCTTTACGCAGAATTTTGAGCAGCCTCAACTCGGCTGTGTAAAGACCCCTTACCATTTTCATTCATTTAATATTTCTATAGCCATAATGTCATATTTTAAACATTCATATAATAATATTAATATGCCACTTCAGATGCAACTTCTGTGCTGCTTTTTCAGTGTAAAGACAGCTAAAAACACTAAGACAGGGCATGGGATGTTTTAAGCAGTGGTGACATACCACACAAGGCAGAAGAGAGCAAGCATACAAGAGAGAGATGATGAGTTCAGAATGGAATACTACCTATACTACACTTACTACTTCTGCTATATCATCTATGGCAGAAACAGTTAGAGTAATATAGTAATATGCCATTCCGAACCCGGCCAGAGATAGATAGACAGATGCAAATGTCACGTGCATCAGCACAGAATGGACAGGGGATGGCAGCAGCTACTCACCTTGGGAGGGAAAAGTAGATTTTTGTCATCCACAGTGCTGACAGTGAACTCCCAGGAAAGAGTGTCTACAGACACCTGCACAGCAAACACAACACTGCTATCAGGAACACTGGTTGATAAATAGGGATTTGGCAACTTTTAAAATACTGTTTATGTTGTTTAGTGGATCCTCAGTTCTTATTAGGCCACCTATCGGTGTGTGTGTGGGGACATAATACATTGAGCATTTCTTTGTTCTGTTATCTGTCAGTCCTTCATTTTACTGCAGAATTGACTGCTTTAGAGTAGGGGTTTGTTGGTCATCAGATGTGGCTCTTGAAGCCACTGTGCAGTTCAGACTATTATATTGGGAGAGTGTGTGAGAATGGCTATTTGCAGATCCCAAAAGAAATAGGGAATAAACATTATCACTGGGGCATTTAAGAGATAATGGAGCAAGATTGGGCAGCGCTCCCTACAGACAGTGTGTGTGTATAACTGCAGAGCTGCAAAGTGTGTGTGTGTGAGAAAGCGAGTTTGATTAAAAAACTCAGAAAGTTCTTACAGTGCTTGTGTTACAAAGTAACTGGTCCAAACAGTACTAAACAAAAACAATCCTTTTTTTGTTTTGTTGTTAACTTAAGTACCATTTGTTACAAAACTCTGTTCTGAATGTGTATCTTTAAAGGAATATTACCACTGAGTTAAGCTTAACTGACAACATTTGTAGCATAATGTTGATTGCCACATTCATATTTTGACATAAATAATATGCATGTTAGCATGATTTTAGTGTGATAAAACTACCTACTCAATTTTCTGTGTAAAGTTATATTAAATTTTACATCTTCGTTGCATTGAGGATGTAATGCTGTAAACCCAAAACGACTGTAAAAACGTCGATTTAAACAACTTTACAACTCAAATAATACAGCAGAACAGGACACGTTTTTAGAAGTTGAACTTGTTCCACAATTAAAACGTGGACACATCAAAGAGGCCATCTAGTGCATGTTTACATAAAGCAAATGTTCAATGCTCAAAACAACAAGACACAGTGCAGCTGAATGAAACAGAATGCGGGTCTTCTTTTAAAATGTATAACTTGACAGCATTTTTTCAAAGTGGCGCAGGATGCATGACAACTGTCAAAGATGTCTGTCTAGGGCATGTTTCTATTTATTTAAACTACACATGGGCACAAGGTGTCCTGTGTTACTGGTGTCCTGTGTCACTAGGCCTACAGTATCTGTCCTGTTCTCTCTCTGTTTACTGACTGAACACCAGTGGTCGAGGCCAGGGGTGTGATGATGTTAAAGTAGGCATTGATGTCATCACTGTGGAGGCAGTCATTAATTAATGAGCCTCTAAATTATGTAAAGAATCCACAGAAGCAGAGAACAAATAATTTTTTGCAGCTTTGTTTCAATAAGTGCTTTTTTTTTTTTTTTTTGCATTGGGGTGGTAATTTTAAATTCAGAAATGTACCATATGTTCTCTTATATTTAAAAAAATATCAAGGAAAATTTGAAATTTGAAAATTTCTTTAAAGAAAATTGTTTTCTTTTTTTTTTTAATCCTGTATAATTCATGGATAATCAAGGCAATCTGCACTGTCTTGGATAATTATCTTTGTATACTCAAAAGAGTCTGTAGTGTTTGTAAGTATAAGACTGTACAAAATCAACCACATGTGTTTGATGCCCTAAGAGTGTGCTATGACTGTTGCGTATGTGTGTGAATATGTATAAGCCTCGTGATGTGTTGTTGAGGGTGCGTGAGTCTCACGTTGTGCTGGCGTGCAGAGCTCTGTAGTACGGCGGTGAGAAAGCCTGTGGGGAAGGTAAACCCAGACAGCCAGAAGAGGATAGGAGGGCGAGCCATCTCCGCCCAGCGAGCAAACTGCTCCACGCGCTGACACAGGTCCCGCGTCCAAGATGCCAAGGGCTTCAGAGATGGGTATGCCTGAGAGTAAAAAAATGTATGTAGAGAGAGAGTCTCACTAACAATATGTGTTGTTCACTTATTAATGATTTTACTATTCCTCCTGAGAGAGAATTCAATTTTGTACAGAAATTTAACACAAGAGGAATGAAATCTTGAAAAGGGCGAAACATCAACTCCAAATCTACAAAACAACTTACTGACATCTATCTGTTACAATAAGGCCTTTTATTCAGTATTGTGTAATTTTGAGTTCAGCTGGTTTATTGGTGGGTTATAACTGCCCAAGGCCATAGAAAAGGAGGAAACAAAGGAAGAGTTTGGATGAGACACATTACTTTCTGTCATGAAGAATATCTTGGGTAACTGAACCGCAGAATATTATATTACAATTGAACTTGAAAGACATTTAAACAAATCTTACATAACCCGTTCAAATTGTGCAATTAAACTAATATAAAACAGTCAGAGCAAAATGGTGTGGTGCAATATTTTCCCTATTTCTTAACCAAAAACTTGTTCATCTTTCAATGTTATTTTGATCTTCAAAGAAAAAAGATATTAGTATTTGATAAAAAATTTTTTAAAAAAGATAACGTAAGTGTGGCATGTACCAAAGGAATTAGCATTTCAAACACAAAACCAGGAAAATGCTTGATTAGTTGCATTTCACGCTGTGCCATAATTTATTATTATAATTTTTTTTATGCGTTTAGGTTTTCTCTGGCATGAAAATGATAATGTTTTTTAGATATTTCTAGGCAGAATAAATGCTGTTGCTTTTACTCTTTGATACTGGGACATCATAGAGCAAAATGAATTATGATAAGAGAAGGTTTAGATGTAGTATCTGCTGTTGTTATAATCTAGAGGCCTTCAGGGGCAGTAGTTCCCAAACTAGCAATTAACAATTATATTTTTATAAATTAACCAAGATTATTGCTGTTTAAAAATATTGTTTATTGTTAGTTCTTAATACCTAATGCATTTACTAATGTTAACAAATAGAACCATATTGTCAAGTGTTACCAATATATTATTTTAATTGTATGGTATTTATATATCATAGCAGTATTTTTTGTACTACCTTTAATTTATTCTGATAAATAAATAAATAAATAATCATTGTATTACAGTACTTAAAATTTAAATCCTCATTAAGAATAATGGGAATTAAGCAAAAATAAATAAATAAAAATATCGGTGTTCTTATTCGTCAGGAAAAATTACAATTCCAAAAATCCAAACAGTCTAAAAAAGCCATCACTTTCTTTATGCCTTTTTCTTTCAAATATTATAATTTCTAATTTGTGAGATGCACCTCCTTTGGGGGGGGGGTGAACAAAGAAACAAGGAAAATCTGAACAAGGACCTCCCTCAAAACAGGTACCAAATAAGTGAAAAAAGGACACCAGAGTGTTATCTTTTTGGGGCGGCTGTGGCTTAGGTGGTGGAGCTGGTTGGTCACCAATCACAGGGTTAGCGGTTTGATTCCCGGCCCACACAACTCCACATTCTGAAGTGTCCTTGGGCAAGACAATGAACCCCAAGTTGCTCCCAATGGCAGGCTAGTGCCTTGCATGGCAGCTCTGCCATCATTGGTGTGTGAATGTGTGAGTGAATGGGTGAATGATTCACAATGTAAAGCGCTTTGAATACTGTTAAGGTTAAAAAGGCGCTATATAAGTGCAGACCACTTACCATTTATTTACCATTTTTATAGCCTTTAAGGTTACGAAGGCTTATGTCAAAGTGACATAGGAGGGCTGACACCACCACCACTCACATCCAAGCAGTTATAATAGAGCATGAAAAAGGGAAAGATAGGAGGAAAAAGATAAATGACGAGTCAGTACCAAATGAAAGTCATACATCTCAGCACAGATACAACGAGTCACTGCCAAAATATAACGCTGGACAGAGAGAGAAGAACTGAGCTTTCAGTGTTAAAGATTGATGTATGAGAGGGAGATAAAGACAGAGAGAGAGAGAAAGAGAGAGACAGTAATGAGGGACCGCAGACAGCAGAAGAAGAGACCCAGATGGACAGGAAGCTTTAATGGTTGCTCTCCTCTTGTTTGGGAAAAGTCGTGTAAAAGGATGGAGCAGGGAGGGATGGATGGTCGCTGTTTGGATCAGTAATAGGTTGCACGCATTCTGGAGATCTTCAAGAAAACATGGCTGTGTTTATTCAGCTTATTACAGTGCAAATACCCTCAGCAGTGACCCCAGAAGAACCCAGAGCCCCCCCCCCCTCCCCGAGAGACACAGACTACCCTTGACAACCTGAAAACACACACACACAGGTAAAGTAAATCTTGCAGACGAAAGCTTATGAGTGATGCATTCTTGACATAAATTTGGCAGCTCTCAATCAATAATAAACAAGAAGGTGTGTGTGCTCTAACTGTTACTCTGTTCACCTCATCCTTCACAGAGGAACCCTCTCAAGCATTCATTTACACATTTCTGCTGCTCTCTGTTGAACACACATCTCTGACCTCACATCCCACTCTCACACACACACAGTGCTTTATTACAACTACAACATGACCCTGTGTGTGAGTGTGTTTGAGTAATAAGCTTGTTCCAAAACCTAGAGAGCTGCATATCTAGACAGCATTTAGGCATCACAGGTGAACCTTTGGGTTGTTCCAAAATGTAAGTAGTATAATAATGCTGCCCTCTAAGATTTTGCCCAAATTCTGAGGAAATCAACCCATTAATGGCTTACTTATAGCTGTTTCTGCATATTAAATTGGGATAGGAGGAAGTATTTTACAGTCAAAAAAGTTACACACTTCAGCTTTGAAAATAGTCTATTTTACCCAATATTTGTGTCTCAGAATCAACTGAAGGTAGAGTCTCCTGTGTATTTCATAGTGCTATTTGTGTGGCATACAAATGTAGATTTGCTACCAATGTAAGGCGTTCCAAATCAGTCACTATGGGGTTCCATTTCAATTAGTATGCTGCCTATCCACAATATTTTCAGCGAGTCCATAGTGGTGGGTGGAATGTCTGATTGGCTAGCAGAACTGTAGTTGGTTGGCATTTTGTGTAAAGCCGGTCACTGCTGGATAGCGTGTCATGCGGTTAGATTCTTGATTTTTAAACATGGTAAGATGTCTTTGAAAATGTCTCGACAATGTGTACAGTTAATGGCTGTCCCAATAGTTGAGTGAAACTAAAGTTTAGACTAAAAAAGCAATATTATGATCAGAAGCCATTTACAAAAGCACAGTGCTTCTGTCCCAGATGCTTCTCCATCCATCAGCTGCCTACAGAAGGATTTGCTTTGGAACATCTGTTCGAAAAGCATTAGAAATAATTAGTTTGTGTGCTTTTCACTTTATTGACAAGAAGTAAAAATCAGAGAATACTCATCTACTGGTATGGTGTATTACATTACATATAAACGAAAGCATCATTGTGCCAACGTGTGTGTGTGTACATGTGCTGAATGTTCATTAGAATCTTTTAGAGTATGTTCATTTATTTTCATCGTCTGCCTTTCCGAATACTTTAAATGTTTTGAAGAGACATTATTACTCAGTATAAAAATGTATGGTGTTATTCCTGAAATGTAGTGTAGAGATGTTGTTTCATGTTGCAATGGATGAATTCTACACTGGAAAACCATAATTTGTTTATGTGACATGTACAGTAGTAAGATGTTTTATGTCATTTTAAATTAATTATAATATTATTGTAGCCTGCCCTGCATTTTCCTGCCTGAAATCCATGAAATTTCTTCCCTTAATGAGAAAAAAGTTATTTGGAAAATAGTGTGGACATCAATTCAGAATCAATTAAATGTATTTGTAGTGCTTTTCATAATACATATTGTTTTAAAGTTGCTTTACAGAGAATAGTCAAATTTTGTGTAAAACGTACGTGTATCCAAATAAACTGAAGTTTATTGTGTGGCTGCTATTGACTCATGATTTCATACACAAGAACAATAAATTCAATCTATCAAATGTATCAGTCGTTCTGACAACACCAAACTATTTAATGTAGGTTTAGGCTAGCATTAAAATACAGAGATTATGTTTGTAAACAAACAATTATAAAGCTAGATTGAGCTTACTACACAATCCATACAAAATTATTGTATTTTTTCAGAAAAACAACCGCAGCCTGAAATACACAATCATCCTGCTGTCTGGATTCTCTGCAGTAAGTACACAAGCTCGGGAGAACAGACTCTTCAGGTTCTGACTTGACTCAACATCTGTTTAAAATTAACATAATTATCTACAGTCCTCAAAATATGTCCAACTTTACAGCTGTGAAGGCACCAGTAGGCTTCAGAGCTTTTCAGGTTACTCGAAGCATCGATATATATAAAGACTAAAAGTAACTACAATGCTTCTTGTGCATTTGGTCTTCATCCACCCACATGTTAACAATAACAGCAGGGAAGAAAAATATTGCTGTAATTCTGTTTTCATTTGTTCCCAAGTATCTGTAATTTTTAATGCTGCATTAGTACATTATAGAACTTAACCGTAAATTCCTCCAACATCGCCCGCAGGAATTTTGTGGATAGTGTCTACCCTTACCTTCTCCCAGAGAGGAGGCACACGAGCATCATGGATACAGAGAAATGTCTCCTCTAGACTGCTGGACATCACAACCAGACCCTTAATGCCCTTCTCCAGCTCTAAGAGAGACAATCTACATATACAGCACAATATAATACACTGAGATTAGCATGTTCATATTCTTATGAACTCTGAAGACTGTGACACTATCTCTCTCTCTCTCACACACACACACACACACACACACACACACACACACACACACACACACACACACACACACACACAGACCTGATGGTGTGCAGCAGTGTGTTGTATCTCTGGATCTCCTGGAGTAGTACTACATTTAGAGGTGAAAGATCATCCTTCAACAACTTCCTGGTGCCTTCATAATCTATCTGACCAGGAATCTTCTGCAGCACATCAGCAGAAAGCTCCAATACCTAAACATAAACACACACACTTTAATTAAACGGTCACATATTCTGACAAGATTCAAAGATTTCAGTTATTGATCAGTTATATCAATATTCAGTTATAAGATTCATGACAAACACAAAAAAGTATCACACACACACACACACACACACACACACACACACCTTGTCCTCTCTGCTCCCTCCAGTGCTGGATGAGTCAGTGCTTGTGACCTGCGGCTGTAGTGAGAGCAGCGTGTGGAACAGGGTTCGAGTCTCTGTGATCTGGCTGGCGATGTCAGCATTGGGGTGTTGGCCAAACAGTTCTGGGTGCTCCAGTGCTGGCAACTGACCAATGAACTCCACATATGAGGACTGAGCTCCATCACGAGGAACATAGTAATAGTTCAGAGAGGAGAGTCTACACAAAAACACACACACACACACACACACACACACACACTGAATCAACTGATGAGCAGGAGAGCGACAAAGGGGCGGTCGGAGATGCCAGTTCGAGAGAGAGAGAGACGCACTCGGCCATGCTGCACATTTGTTTATGTTGGTTTTAAGTTTACCATTAAAGTTTATGTTTAATGTTCAGCCGGTTCCTGCCTCCTCCTTATCCGTCCTTTTACTGTTACAACATATTAAGAACCAAGGGAATGTAAACTTTTAAACAGCATAATTTGAGTAAATTCAGTTATTATTTTGTCTTGTTGAATATAGGTAAAAATCTGTCACGAGGAACCTCCATCACAAGGAACATAGTAAGAGTTCAGAGAGGAGAGCCTACACACACACACACACACACACACAAACAGGTGACTAGACCAAAATATTTGATGTGTTTTTTCACATCAAGTCCAATCTTTCAAAAAAAAAAAATTATATAAAACAACACATCTCTATGAACTCCTTCACACTGAGTGTGAAATATACCATCCTGATTCATAAATTGTTTTCAGAACACATACGTCAACAAAGGGAAAAGAAAATATTTCAGCATCAGACTTTGTGTGAATAGTTTTGGTGCAAAAAATGTGAATGTGAATGGTTGCGAATATGTCATTTAGTTGCATCAAACTCAATGTGAAAATGAAAAAACGTGTGCAAGTTTGCGTATGTTATAAATTTGTGTAATTTAGTCGTATCCAACTTAGTATTAATATTTTAGGTGAAAATACATTTAAAGTGTGTGAAAATATTATACATTTGTGTTATTTAGCATGTTAGTGTGAATAGTTTATGTGCATGAAAAGTTTACGATTGTGTTAAACATCAGACTTGGAGTGAACAGGCCTTACACCAGCTCATCTGGCAATTAGATATAATAAAGATTACAGGTTCATTTCATGTACATTCACAAAAATGTGTTAATCAGTGTTCTTCTTGAGTGCATGTGAAATAACTGTTAAAATTAGCTGAACTGTTCATAACTACAGCTTCATACATCTGGTAATTTCTGCCAATTTCTATATCACAACAAGTCAGCCAATCCATGTTATTTACTTTATATTTCTACCTAAAACTTTAGAAGTGCCTCTACTGTGCACTCAAGTCACCGTGGAGGCACTGATTGAGGGTAATTATAGGATGTGGTTGCTAAAGTAACAGAGGTTTTTTCTGCGTATGCCGTGTTGCTAGGTCATGAAATACCAGCAAACTCAAGAGGAACTAGAAGACATTTACAGCAGGCTATTTAACTGCAGACATTACAACATTCAACGTTCGGCCCCATGGTGGAGCTGTTGCTCTTTATAAGATCTGTACTGTAACAGCAAACTTCTGGCTGAAGGGGACACTTGGGGAATTTCACAGGAGGGCAAAGAGAGGTGTCAGGGATCAAAGGTTGCATGCGCGTGCACACGCGCGTGTGTGTGTTTGTGGAATGAGAAGATCTGCCTGTGTGTTTATGGCTATTTTGTGCTTTTGCAACCAGGCAAATATACTCTGGCCATTCAGAGGTGCTCTATCTCTTCACAATGTTTAAAACACTGGGATTTGTGGACATACAAAGACTTAAGTTATTGTGCAGTTTTTGGACTAAATTGAGAGAACATTAGAGACTCTCTTTGATGTGCGTGTGCGTGTGTGTAAGTTTGTGTGAACTCACTTAAAGAAAGATGTATCGATAACAGCAGGACAGTAATAGTGGTTGATGTAAGTGGTAAGTAGACGCCGATCCCAGTCGTCAGTCACGTGACCTCCATAGTTGATCCCAGCAATGAGGAACTTGAGAGCATCCCAAGGGATCTCCTCATACTCATCCAGATAGAGACTCAGAAGATTCTCACTCACCTGAGAGTGAGATAGAGGATTATTACCATAAGTAAGTCATGAGAGTTTAACCCGTTACAGGTCCCTCTCTTTCTGTACCTCAAAGTCAGAGTCATTAAAGCTGTAGGTGATGTTCCAGCCGAGCTGTAGGAACTTCCTCCTTTCCAGTATGATACTATGGAAGAAGCACAGAGTGAAGAGCAACTTGCGGTACTGCAGAGGCCGTGAGCAGCGCGAGAACTGAGACTCAGACACCAGCTGATAGAGACGCTTCATATTCCATTTTACCCCCTACAGAGACACACAATCACAAAGACAAAGACCACTGTCATTACAGCACACTAAACCTGAAACATCTTAGTACAGTGTGTGAAGTGTGTTGTAGGTTTACTTCACTGTATTTTAAAGTCTCTAGAAGTTAGACAAAACATACACTTGGTTACGTCCAATTACATTGTGCGGACCAGCCAACATTCCTCATGAGGAAAACAGTTTAATACACATATTAAATGTGCACTCAATAACTTTTGTCTTTGTATCATCTTGGACTTACTCTGACACCTAGTGGCTTGGATGCAGCATCATTTAAAATCAGTAGTTTTCAGTTTCAAATGCCATTGTAGAAATTTTGCATTCACAGTCATCCATGATTACTTTAATCAATGAGTGAAAGTGTCAAATAACAGGACGGTAAATGAGATTAAGTGAGTAGTATTCTGCTGGTCATGTGATTCTAACATGGCAGTCCCATGCGCTGATCCTCTTAATGTGGAATAAAAAATCTTTTATGAGGTTACTAATCTGACTGGAGTCTTCATTTTAATGTGAGTGGTCATGATTTCCTACATATATTGCAAAATTATAATTCATGTCTTTAGTTAAACTTTTTAATGAGGAAAAAATTACTGAGTGCGCCTTTAAAAAAATATCTTGATGAAAATCTAACACTGCAATAAGGTTTCTGTGAGGGCTAGGTTTAGGGGTAGAGGTCGAGGATTTAAAATATCCTTAGGTCAGTTGTAAACAATTTAAGTCAATAGAAAACAAGCATGTCTGTGCGTGTAAGTTTATGTGTGTGTTTGCATGTGTACCCTTGGTGGCTCAGTGGTTATTTTGATGCCCATCTGCAGGATAGCAATGGGGAATTCTGGGTGAGGGGAGGAGCTCAGCCACAGTCGGAAATCTGGATGTGATTCTTGGACCTGTAACTCTTCCACCAGCTTATCCAGCTCACACATCCAAGAGAGAGACAGGTGACAGTTAGCCAGGAAAACCCAGTGGCCTGCCACACACACACAGAGAGAGAGAGAGAGAGAGAGAGAGAGAGAGAGAGTTTGATTATTAATGTAAACTCGATTGACATTGTCTGGAAAAAGATGGAAAATGTGAGTAGTGTTTGGGGTACTATGGTGTTGTGGATGGTTGTCAGGTTATAAGTATGTATACACTGCCATTCAAATGTTTGGGTTCACTTGACTGAAATGGCTCTCATTGTCTTACAAACCTTTTTATCTGAAGGTGTATGCTTAAATGTTTGAAATGAGTTTTGTAGACAAAAATATATTTGTGCCAACATATTAATTGACTTAATTACAAAACAACATTTTATATATTTTTTATTTTTTTTAAATGGATGACTTGGACCGAATAATAAAGAAAAGCAGCCAATAAGTGCCCAGAATAGTTGGTAACTCCTTCAATACTGTTTAAAAAGTATCCCAGGGTGATACCTCAAGAATTTGGTTGAGAAATGTGAGTGCAGCATAGTTCTAGCGGGAAGACTAGCAGGTGTACATCATCACACCATTAGCCGGGCAATTCCTAGCCAATCGCAAAATTCCAGAAAATGATGTCAAGCCTTTAGAAAGTTAGCTTCTGAGAGGAGGTGTACTGAATTGTAGGTGTACCTGTGGATGTATTTAAAGGCCTACCAAGGCCTCGTATAGGTCCCAAAAATTGTGGACCTACACAAGCCTGGTTCATTCTTGGGAGCAATTTCCAAACATCTGTAGGTACCACGTTCATTGGTACATGATGCCATGATTACCATAGTTATGTTTGGAGGAAAAAAGGCGAGGCTGAAAATCACCATCCCAACCGTGAAGCATGGGCAGCATCATGTTGTGGAGGTGCTTTGCTGCAGGAGGGACTGGTGCACTTCACAAAATTGATGGCATCATGAAGAAGGAAAATTATATGGATATGTTGATGCAACATCTCAAGGCATCAGCCAGGAAGTTAAAGCTTGGTCGCAAATGGGTCTTCCAAATGGACAATGACCCCAAGCATACCTCCAAAGTTGTGGCAAAATGGCTTAAGGACAACAAAGTCAAGGTATTGGAGTGGCAATCACAAAGCCCTGACCTCAATCCAACAGAACATTTGTGGGCAGAACTGAAAAAGCAGGTGCAAGCAAGGAGACTGTGGCAGGGCGGAGGGCAGAGCCGGGTCGTGATAATACACACCCAGTCCCGTATCAGGCTAATCAAGCCTCCGAGAGGGATAAAGGCCGATGGCAGACAGTGGTGCGAGGAGAGAGAGATCATTTACGGAAAACAAGATCATTTACGGATCTCTCTCTCCACGCTGGGAACGTGATGAAAGAAATAAAAGCTGAAATAAATCATTCACTCTTGTATTATTCTGACATTTCATATTATTAAAATAAAGTAGCGATCCTAACTGACCTAAGACAGGGAATGTTTTCTACGATTAAATGTCAGAAATTGTGAAAATCTGAGTTTAAATGTATTTGACTAAGGTGTATGTAAACCTCTGACTTAAACTGTGAATATATATCTGTATGTAAAGTCTTTAAGATACAGTAGCAAAAACAACCTATTTAATTTAGGCCCTTTCAAATAAAAGAAAATCATATCTGATTGACAAATTCACCTAGCTATAAGGAAGGATTGTTGAGAGAAAACAGATGAGGCGAAGTTGTAGATGGGGAGGGAAATAAAATTATTAAAACAGAGGCGAAGAGAGTGAGAGAGAAAGAGAGAGAGAGAGAGAGAGAGATCACATCACCATTCTTGACTCCCTCTTTGATCAGGCGTGTTGCGATGGGTGCCTGGCCCTGACCCAACGAGAGGGCAAAGAAGCGCTGACCCATGCCTGACGTCTCTGCCAGCTGAACCAGGGCTGCCGTTGGGTCCACACCAGGGGACAGCACAAAGATCAGAGGAGTCCTTGTGGTGCTGTCTGCTACAACCTGACACATACACAAACAGAGAGTAAATGAGGTTTGGAATGAATGCAGATAGGCAAGAAAAGAAAATACAAAAGTCCAAATACATATGAAAAAATAAAAAATACAAGAAAACTGAAAATGGGGAAAATAAATTGCATTTGGTAAACCGGAAACATATTTCATAGATTTCATGAAGTCTCTCTCTCTTTCATTCGAAAGGGAGAGGTTGGCCTGCCAAAAAATAAAAAATAAAAATTGGTATTGGTTGCTATGCTCCACAGATCCATAGAGGTTTTAAAGAGTTAAGCAGCAGTCTAATTTATAAAGCAGTCTCATATAAAATTTTCTGATTTCAAAAACTTAAAATGTCAACTTCTTATATATATATATATAAAAAAAAAAAAAAAAAATTCCATTTCACATTAATGTACTATAAAACTTTGTTGTTTTCACATCTTACTGACAATGAAATATGACTTAAAAAATATTATTATGTATTAGGATGTGATTGCAAATACTAAAATCTATGTCACAGAGTGTCCTTAGAGTACCCCCCACCCCCCAGAGAGGTACTATAGTACTCGTGGTGCCCATCTAATCTAGACTTGGTGCATTGGAGCATGCACACTTCTTCAAAACACTGATTAGTTTGAAACAAGCTTAAAACTTGGTGCAAATGAATCAGAACATAATCAGTACATATTGGTGCAAATTCGAACATGAAACTTGACTTGCAAGAACTTGATATCACACACTAAGGATGAGGTACCACAAATGTGTCAGCAACAGTTGTAGGATAACTCTCGTCATATGATTTGTGTGCTTTTTATAATCAAATGTTGACTATCACAACCAAAACTCCTATTCTCATGAGTCATCCTCCTATACTCATGTCTGTGTGGAGAAGTTCAAGATCAAGGAAATGTGGACATCAAAAACCTTAACACTTTTTGAAAGAGGAATTATTATTTATTAATTCCTCACACATTCGCTGATATGCACATTCACTTTTCCATTATGACAATAAATAATTTCACGGCCATAAAAATTCTATGCCCTGCTTGCAATCTCTCCCCTAATTTGAGAACATCTGCTCTAAGGTGAGTCACTTTGTGTAAGTCACTCACAGCCTTCATATCGAGAATGGGCGGCTCTACAAACTGAGGGCCCAGATTGTTGATGACGAAGGCTGTAACACAGAGAGAGATGCGATCCTGTCGAAGAGATCTTACAATCAGCATCTTCTGCAGCTCATTACACCTACTGTCCCATTCTCCTGCACTCAGAGAGAGAGAACGAGAGACAAATTAAGAGAGGACATACATGGCAGGGAGGCAAAGAGTTGCATTTAGAGTCATGAAGGGAGAAAGAGAAGAAAGAGATTCAGAAACTCACTGGACTAATTTTAAAGGGGTAGTGCACCCAAAATTTAAAATTCTCTCATCATGTATTTACCCTCATTCCATCCCAGATAAATATGACTTTCTTTCTTCGGGAGAACACAAACAAAGAATTTTAGAAGAATATTTCAGCTCTGTTGGTCCTTACAATGCAACTGAATGATGTTCAGACCTTTGAAGCTCCAAAAATCACAAAGGCAACATAAAAGTAATTCATACAACTCCAATGGTTAAATTCATGTCTTCTGAAATTATATGATAGGTGTAGGTGAGAAACAGATCAATATTTAAGTAATTTTTTGTTACCATAAATCTCAACTTTCACATTCTTTCCAATTCTGAATGTAAAAGTGAAAGTGGAGATTTATAGTAAAAAATACTGTAACTTAACTTAAATATTGATCTTTTTCTCACCCACAACAATCATATCACTTCAGAAGATATAGATTTAACCACTGGAGTCTTATGGATTACTTTTAAGTGGCCTTTATGGTAATTTTGTAGCTTTAAAGATCTGGTCACCATTCAATTGCATTGTAAGGACCAACAGAGCTGAGATATTCTTCTAAAAATGTGTTCAGCAGTAGAAAGAAAGACATACACATCTGGGGTGGCATTTTTGGGTGAACTATCCCCATTAAAGGGGTCTCCAGAGATTCCATTTTTCAAACAATGGCATGATTCAATATGCCAGAAATGACTAAATGTCAAAATGAATACTGTCATTACAGTTACACCTGAAAAGAAAGGAAATGACAGACTAGCACTTACAATTAAAATACAGATACAATTTAATCAGCAATTTCTGTTTTACTATTCAAAAGCACAATCACCAACACAACCACAGACATTTGCAGGCTTCTGTCCATGCACACACGTTCATTACCAGGTAGCGGTGCTTTCTCTGGTTCTGGATAGGTGTACCATACATGCCAGTCTCGAGGCTGCTGCTCAAACGAGGCCATGAGTCCATGGAAATTAATCAGTTTATTCAGTTCTGTTATGTTGTCCCAGTTAGAGTCCAACAGCCAGCTAGAACAGGGGTTATCCATCTGTTTCTTCTTATCCAGCACCTAACACACATAACACACAAACACAAAGATGCCCATGTCAGATTGCTTTATGTAACATGAGGACTTTTTTCATTTTTAATCAAGACAGTCCTTTCACAAGTATCTACTCTTCCCACAGTGAACCTCACCAGTCCTCCCCGCAGGAAGAAGCCGTATTCATCCATGTTGAGTTCCCTGGATGCCTCCAGGATCTTGGCACACATGTGGAAACTGAACAGAAGCTTGTGACACTCGAACAGCCCACGACAGGTATACCTGCAAACCGATCAAAGACACTAACATGAAATCTTAAAATGATTTTCATTAAAAAAGTAGCTCATTAAGAAGTGCTCAAGAGTAGTGAGTAGTGAGTACTGAGTTGCGACACTATACAGTACACTGCAATTTAAAAACACAAATGCTCTTTTTTGCACCTCTGTCCTTTAGAGCACTACCTTTTCAATATGCATTTATTAAACTGCTCTGATTTTGATGGATGTTTTCAAATACATTTCAAAATTAAGTAACTGTCACATCCCTTATCTATGATAAACACTACTACAAGTAACTGCTTGCAACAAATAACAGGGTGACATGATTACATAGATGAAAATATAAAAAAAGTTTTTCAATACACTTATTACCATTTAAAATCAATAAAAAAAATGTAAATCAATGAAGGGTCTAAATTACACTTAATTCCCACAGTGCAAGTTATTTTTGTACATAAACATTAAGTTTAAAACAATGCAAACAAAAAGACTTTCACATGGCATGGTATTCATGTCCCGCACACCAGAAGGGGTATAGAGTACAGGCGAGTAGTTTAGAATTCAAAACAAACAGGATTAAGCATAGCAATCAGGAAGAAGACATTGGACCAAATCCAAAAGTGGACTGTCTAGATTACATGCATAATATCTTTGTTTGAAGCGAGTCAAACACTTGATGAGAACGTAACAGCATTTTTTTGTTATCAGTTGTTTCTGTAAAAGGCATTGCGAGTCTGTCTCACTCCGTACTGCCAGCTCGACACAAAAGCAGATTTAAAATCTGAGAGCCTGTGCTTTCACTGTCAATTCCAAAGACACAAATATGTGATGCTCGACTGGTGGACACTTATTTAACTTTCACCTCAACTAATCAGAGACAACTTAGCAGAGACGGGCCACTTCTTTTAAAATAAATGGGAGAAATTGGAACGACCAATGCATGTAGAAAGGAGGTCCTGCCTTACAGGTAAATGAGCCAACTTTTAGATACAGATATCACCTGTCAATTAATCTGAGAACGCGCATGTGCATTAGCTATACAAGTCGGGAAATTTAGTTTATTTAGCGTAATCTGAGGTAAAGAATCACATTTTATGATTCCAGTGTCATCAGATTTTTTTGCTGACAGAAGCCCAATATTATAAGTGACAGCTAATTTACAGGCTACATTATAGATACACATAATCTAGAAAGCAGAAATCTGATGTTTACCTCAATATGTGTCTTCAAATTAGAGGTAGAATTCTTGAATGCCAAAATCTTAACTGGCTTAGACAAGCATAGCTGACATGACACGATCACACAATTTCCCTTTTTCGTCTATACTGTGAAAAAAACCCTTTCAGGTGCATCAATCCAGGTGCTGTACTGCCGTTTGAGGCATCCTCCACATTACACCACATTTTCTCCATGATAATAAAATTTGCTGCCATTTAAGTTTTCTTTGTGTGATTTGATTTGATGGGAGTCACAAGACTATTCTATCCCTAGCCAATCACGATGATTAATAATTTTTTTTAAAACAGGACAGGAATGTAGCGAACAAAGACAGAGGGAAAATAGCGGAGGAAATGTACAGTTACAGCACTTGAACTCAAGAAACAACAACTATTCAACTACTCAAAGTACAATTCTACTTATATACGGTAACAAGACTATTTGTAATTCATTATGTCTTTACACCCATGACAATCTGAAGCTAAGTAAATTATGACAGAATTGACATTTTTCATTGAACTTTTCTACAAAATTCTTTACTACAAAAAATAAATAATTGCAATTAAATATTTTAGTCGACTGATAACTGTAATATACTGCCTGGCCAAAACAAAAGTCAGTGTTTGGATTTAAATAAGCAGATACTTAAGAGCCTATGATTGGATAATTATTGCAGTGATTAATATAGGACATATCCCGTGGATGTGGAAAAGATGTTACTGCGTTTCGGAATTAGTGGCCTGCATCAAGCAAAGAAAACAACGAAGGAGAACTGTCCAACGCATTATTAAAACCTGGAAGGATAGTGGTGAACTGTCAGCTATGCAGAAGAAATGTGGTCAGAAGAAAATCTTGAATAATCATGATCATAGATCACTAAAACTCTGAAGTCACATCATAAAATATCGACAGTAGAACTCACGGCAATGTTTAATAGTGACAGTAAAAGCATTTCCACACACACAATGTGACGAGAACTTAAAGGATTGGGACTAAACAGCTGTTTGGCCACAAGAAAGACAATTATTAGTGAGGCTAATTGGAAAAAAACAACTTAAATTTGCAAGGAAGCATAAAGATTGGTCTGTGGAGAAAAGGCTATGTGGTCTGATGAGTGCAGATTTACCCGATTCCAAAGTAATGTGTGTGTAAGGGTAAGAAGGGAAGCACATGAAGCGATGCACCGGTCATGAATAGTGCCCACTGTTCAAGCCTCTGGAGGCAGTGTTGTGATCTGGGGTTGCTTCAGTTGGTCAGGTCTAGGCTCAGTAATGTTATGCAGCAATAAAATGTAGTCAGCTGACTACCTGAATGTACTGAATGACTAGGTTATCCCATTAATGGATTTTTTCTTCTCTGAAGGCACAGGAATATTACAGGACGACAATGCCAAGATTCGTTGTGCTCAAATTGTGAAAGAGTGGTTCAGGGTGTATGAGGAATCATTTTCACAAACATTTATTTCACAAAAATGTTGTGACATGGCATAAGGTTGTTGAAACAATGGCATGACGAATGCATGCCATAATCAACGTAAAAGGCGGTCCAACTTTTTTTGGTGAGGCAGTATATTTATGCATGTATTACAGTGAATGTTTATGCATGTGTGTGTGACCTGTAGACGGCGTAAGTGTGGTATCTGTTGAGATTGTTGATCCTCTCCTCTAGTTTGTGGCTGCGGGGACTGCTCTCTATGCTTAGGGTAAAAAGGGTGATGTAGGAGTCCAGAGAGAATTGATACATGGGATCTATACAGCCCAGATCATTCAGCACGAAGAACAGGATGGATGCCCTCTGTGCACATGGGCGGTAGGCCTGAAAACAAACACACACACACAAACACACACATGCACACAAAGAGAAAGCGGTGTCTATAGCTATCTGTCTCTTCTTTTATCAACATTCTCATCTCAGCAGTCTTTTTATCTCTCTCCCTTATTCAGAGCCACAATCTGTAATCCAATCTGGCAACCCTTTCAGCACCCTCCCTCACACAACTATCTCTTCTTGACCTCCCGTCATCTCTCTCTCTCTCTCTCTCTCTCTCTCTCTCTCTCTCACTCACCTCTCTGGCAGTATCGATTTGGCTCTCGGTCAGTTCACTGATCTCTAGTTGTTCTGCTACCTCTGTGGCTGTGACTTTGGAGTTCTGCAGGGTGTTCACCAGCTGAACGTCATCCAGCAGGGAGCCAGTCGCCTCATTCAGCAGCCTACAAACACGTGTGCGCACACATAAAATGGATAATATTTGCTAGTATAAATACCAGGATAATAAACATGCAATGAGAATTGAGAATGCCTTTTAAATTTCAATTAAATTACTGAATTTGAATGGCAGAGGCATACAGGATTTAGAATTTAATTTGAATTTAAATTTAAAGCTGGAGTATGTAATTTCAGTGACACTAGTGCCACTGAATGGAATTGCAAAAATTTCTGAATATGCCCCTTGGCTGCAGTTGTTCAGTCAGTTAGTGCAGCTCCCAAATTATGCCACTGAGTGCATGGGCAGAGTGCACGGAGGTAGGCAAGTATGTAGTTAGACAGGCAGATAGGCCATCCAATCATTGCATTCGGGACGAATGCAATGATTGGACGGTCCTTTTACAGGCCTGTGACTGCCACAGATAATGTTTTTTTTTCTTCTTTTTTTTAATATCAAAACACTTGATTTATTGATTGCTGTCAGGATGCAAAGAGACTTTCAACCAGTATAACAAAAAATGCTTCTGGTATAAATTGCATACTCTAGCTTTAAGGAAAAATTATTAAAAATAAATATTTAAAAGAAATTAATATAACTAAGTATATTTTTAATAATACATTTGATTTTTCAGTATGAATTATCAAACAACATGGTTAATAATTCAATAAATTCAAATGTTAATATATACTCACCGACCACTTTATTAGGTATACCTGTACACCTATATATTCATGCAATTATCTAATCAGCCAAATGTGTGGCAGCAATTTGTAAAAGCATGCAGATATGGGTCAGGACTTTCAGTTAATGTTCACATCGAACATCAGCCTCAGTTTTCTGTTCTTGGCTGACAGAAGTGGAACCCGACGTGGTCTTCTGCAGTTGTGGCCCAACTGCCTCTAGGTTCGACGTGTTGTGCATTCTGAGTGGTTATCTGAGTTACCATAGGGTTTGTGTCAGCTCAAACCAGTCTGGCCATTCTCTGTTGACCTCTCTCATAAACAAGGCATTTCCGGCCGCAGAACTGCCACTCACCGGATGTTTTTTTTTTTTTTGGCACCATTCTAAGTAAACTCTAGAGACTGTTGAGTGTGAAAATACCAGGAGATCAGCAGTTACAGAAATACTTAAACCAGCCCGTCTGGAACCAACAATCGTACCATGGCCGAAATCACTGAGATCACATTTTTTCTCCATTTTGATGTTGATGTGAACATTAACTGAAGTCCCTGACCCATATATGCATGATTTTATGCATTGCACTTTTGCCACACCATTGGCTGATTAGATAAATTGCATGAATAAGTAGGTGTACAGGTGTTCCTAATAAAGTGGTTGGTGAATGTATATTTTTTATAAAGTTATCTTAAAACTGCTGGGTACTTTGTGATATATAGCAAAATATAATGTTTTTTGTTTTGACAATATTGATCTCAGTTTGAAAACATGTTTTTTACATACAGTAGCAATAGAAAAATGGCATAATCAAAATAAATGATCACATTTTATTGTCAGAAAAGTTTGTTCCTCTGTTTTGTGGGAGTATACTTTTTTTAATTGCAATTCAGTGAATTTCTCTTTCTGTCATTCCAATTTAAATTAAACATCCTGTGGGGTATGGCCAATACAAATCAAATTCCCACTCATGAATCTATAGCGAGCCAATTCTTAAATTTTGCCCAACCATGATAAATACACTGATGATTAAATAAACACTCTATTATTAGAGCGGCTTTGTATTAAGGTGTTATTGTGCATGTGTGAGTTTGTGTGCAGCCCACCGCAGGATCTCGTCCTCCAGCTCTTGGATTTTTCTCTTGCCTGAAGCTATGTTCATAACCAGAGAGTCCTTCTGCTCCTCCAGCTCATGGCGCTCCTTTCTCACCACAATCCCCAGCAGCTGGGCCTCCAGACCCTGACATACACACACAGTTACACTTTATCCTCAAAGACCTCTTCCCTCAGAACAAGTGCAATCATTTTGCAGTAAAGCACGCACGCACGCACACACACACACCTGTTCTTTAACAGCAAAGTTGACAATTGTGGTTTTGGAGGAAATCTCAGGGGTGTAATGAGGGTTGCAGAGTTTAGTGGTCATGTAGAAACGAAATTCAGGACTGTATTCCACCTCTTTATCTCCCAGCTTCAGCAAGAACCTCCCGCCTGCAGAACACACACATAACAAGTAGTAAGTAATCATGAAGGAGACATGTAAATCCAAATCAATTTATAGTACACATATCACAAGGACATTTCATAGATCAGCCACAGCAGGATTCAAACCTACAACCTTTCTGTTACCAGCCCAGAGCTTTCACACCCACATACTGTATAGACTAATAAAAGGTTACTATTTGGCAGTTAATGTTATATCATGTGTGTGTTTGACAGTAACTGACCAACTCGTGTTAGGGACTTGTTGAGGATGGGAGCCAATGAAGGGTCTAGTTCCTCTTGAATATTTTGCAGAAGAACAGGGGAACCAAACTGCACTGCATTTTCCAGGATCCGCAAGAAATCAGGCATCTGCAGGTCTATTATCTTTAATCCCTGAGTGAGAGGGAAAGAGAGAGAAAGACAGAAAAAAATAGTATAAGGACATAAAGAAGACACAAGGACATACAGAGTACGAGAGAATGATATCAACTAAGGAGAAAAAAAGAGAAGATAACAATGAGCATAAATATGATTCAAAAGTGATGACTGGATATTGGATAAAGAAAATGGGATGTGAACAAGAGGGAGAAGAGCTGGAGGAGGCAGAAAAGAGGCTTCAGCTCTGTCATTTTGTTATTGTTCGTAAATGTCAGCGTTTAACTATAGCATATGAACGGCACTCACCGCTCCAGACACTCACCATTAAATATGAAAAAAAAAAAACCCGCAAAGAGGAGGAAAAGGAGACAGACAGAAAAAGAGAGAGAGAGAGGGACAGAAGACTGAAGCTGCACAGCAAATTATCCTGAGAAATAAGAGATTGCATGCAGGTGTGTGTCCTTCTATATCTCCTTCTGAGAACACCCAATTATCCCACATATCTATCTATCTATCCGTCCGTCCGTCCGTCTCTGTCTGTCTCACTGCCAATGTGTTAAATCTCTCCTTGGTACAGCAAACAATACAATTTTTTAGTGATGCTCCGATTGATTGGCCGCCGATCATGATCGGCCGATATTGGCTTTAAATAGCTCAATCGGCAACCCCCAAAAGCGCCGATCAAAAAAGCCGATCACGTGATGTAAATAACTCGCGCAACTTTTCTGCATGTGGCGCGCGCGGGAACACAATAGCAGAGCAGAGCTGGCTAGACAGCAGCAAAATGACTTCTCCTTCTCCCGTCTGGAGGTTTTTCAAAGTGTCAGACAAAGACATAAAATTAGCCATATGCAATACATGTCGTGCTGAAATCCCTCGAGGTGGAATACACCAACGGCATTTTAATACAACCAACATGATTAGGCATCTTCGAACACGCCATACAACAGCTGAATATGCAGAGTATGAGAGACTAAACCAGCCGACGCAAACATCCCCATCCCTCAATCAGCCGACTGTGAGTGATGCCTTTAAACGACGTGAACCATACAGCCGGGATAGTAAGAGATGGAAAGACATCACGTCCAGTATCATGGAATTCATTTGCCTCGACGAACAACCTCTATCCGTTGTGGAGGATAAAGGGTTCCGTCGCCTGCTAACCTGCCTTGATCCACGATACGACCCCCCAGGCAGGAAATATCTAACTGATGTGTGTCTCCCCGCGTTGTACAAATCCGTGCACACACACATTGACAAGCTTCTGAATGATAGCGTACATATTAGCTTCACAAGCGATATATGGAGTGCAGACACCTATCCAATGTCCCTGCTAAGCTTAACAGCGCACTTTATTGACTCAAACTTCAAAAGACACAACACTGTGCTACACTGTCAGGATTTCACGGGGTCACATTCTGCGGAGGCTTTGGTGAACGCATTTAGCGGCATGTTTCAGTCATGGGGGATCCAAAAAGAGAAAATCCATGCAATTCTAACCGACAACGCCAAAAACATGCAGAAAGCAATGAGAGACGCAGATTTCCCTGGCCTGCCTTGTATGGCACACACTCTCCAGCTTGCTGTGCATGAGGGGGTATTGTGGCCAATTGTTTAATTTTATTACATTAAAAAACACTACATTTTACAAGTAGCCTGGGCCTAAATGTGACCTCATCCTATCCCAAGTTCATGTGGGTTGGTAACTATCTGCTTGGCCTCCTTTTGTTTCTCTGCCTTGTTATTTATGAAGGATGGCATTGGCTTACAGTAGCTAATCTAGCTATACATTATTTTATTTTTTGGATCTGATGTAGTTAGTTCCTCAACTTCATCCATTGTAGTCTGCCTGACCCCTCTTTGTTTTGAAAAATGTTACTCTGCCTTATTTGGAAAAGATGGCATACAGTAGCCTTATGTTATCTTGTTTTCTAACTACAATCAAATAAACATTGGTTCTTTAAGATTTTCTTGACTCTAGCATATTTCTACTGATAAAAGATTCCCATTCCCCTGCCATTCTGTGATCGGCAGTGATCGGCAATCGGCAGATCATGATTTTGGTGATCGGTAATCGGCCCCAAAAATGCTGATCGGAGCATCACTACAATTTTTCAACTCCAGCACAAAATACAGAGAGTGTGTATATTAATGTGCATCTGTGGATAAATGGAAGGTGTGTTCTGTTGAAGGGGAGAAGATGAGACGCAGCCTCAAAGGAGAGGTAGTTTTAAAGTCACAGGAGAATTGAGTTTGGAGAATGTGTACTCTAATTAAGGCTCTGAAAACAACTCGTATGCAGGTAAGCTGGTGAGTCATGTGATGGTGTTGTGACCCTGAGCAGGTAATGTTATACTGATTGTGGGTTATGTTCTCAGTGGAGAAGTAGATCTAATGCTGTCTTGTTTCAGCCCTTTTCTGATATCCATAACTGCTATCAGGATTTTTTTTGACAAAATAATGCAATCTTTATTCACTTAAATTGCCTCTATGAACATGTAGAATGAAGAGTGTGCAAAGTGTTTGTGTCCATGAAATATTCACTCTTTTAGACTCCATGTTCTTAATCCACTTTAGCGCTTGTCCTTGAGGGTCCACCATTAGTGGCCATCTGTGGGGAAGGAGAAATAGAGAGAGAGAGAGAAAGAAACATGAGCGCTCTCTATAAATGCACATCACATTATCCATAATTAGGCTACTCATCATAATCCATAATCTCAAAATACCGTTAATCTGTTTGGTGTGAGTGTGAGGGGGATAGAAATCAGCATTGATAAACAATCAGAGAAAAATGACCTTATTATTATCTTAAGCTAATTATTCTCCAATCACTATTCATTAATGCCCATTATTCATGAGATATCATCATTATTCTAATTAGCATTATGGGATTGGCTCTCAGAGACTGACCGGTTGCCACGGGTGACGATGACTCCATTCTCAGTGGAGAAGGCATCAGACGGGAGGCCTTGGATGTTCCACTCACGCACTGCCGTGGGTTTAGACAGGAACACCGCAAAACTGAACCCTGGAGAACATGGCACATCCAATTCTCTCACCTAGAGATGAAAAGGTTAGTGGAAGATTGGGGCAAGGTCATTTGAATGAAAGGAAAGTGAAAAAAGTGTCAGAGCCATCATCCTCATAACATAATAAAACTGTAAAGTGGACAGAACGATGCAATACTAAAAAATAATTCACTGCAAAATGACAGCACATTACTGGAATTGCTCTTGTCTAGACACATCTGATATCTGCTTGACACATGTATCAATAAACCAAAAGCCATAAGCCTTAACCCAGAGCTTATATTGTGTGCAAAAGACGAATTAGTGGTGTTTGCTAAGGCAAGCAACACTATTATTATTGCTCAATTAGGGTTAGGGTTCTGAACAAATTGTCAACCCTAAACATTAAAATTTAGACATGAATGATACCTTAATTTGTCAATTGTTGAAGAGAGGTGTGCAAAAACTTGTCTATGCAATCAAACTTATGATTTAACAGGTGAAAATTGTCGCAGACTTTTTCAGGTGAGTCACTTGACGCAATGCGAGTTTCAGATGTTTGAATGGCGAGCTCAGCGCACTTTGCTAGTTTTAATACTTTTTGTGTCATAAACTAGTGAGACTCTACACTCTCTGATTCTTAACTGTTCTAGGAAGACAATATGTCAAAGAATTCAAAATCCCCGGTCTCTGGAGACATTAAAAGACACTTATGTGCTCAAGCTGAAACCCCGAGCAGCAGGCCACAAGCCAGGGAGTCGATTTGGGTGGTGAGCTGAAGAAAATTTGGCGACAATTGATGAATGTGTCAGCAGTGCTGACAAAGATAGTTGGTGACTTGGAGTAGCTTGCTGTAATATGTCGATCGATCACTGCCATGGAGACAAAATTCACTGAGATGGTTTCAAGAGAGGCAGATGTTGAGAAACGGATTATCTGGAGTCATCGGAGAGGGAATTAGCTGTGTAAGGCTGGGTGCCAATGTGTTTGCATTCAAAGGCAAAGAGCAAATGTATGATCTTTGAGAAAATCAACATATGAACATTCTCACAATTAGCAACTCTTCCTGAGACACCACACCCCACTGAGTGAAGACTGCAAATTCACACCTCATTATTGCCCTTCCACATTTATCCCATTCTCTCCCCTCTCCTCCTCCGTTCACCTTCAGCTCAGATTCAACTAAGATCTGTATGTAACAATATATAATATCTGATGTATACAAATCATGTAACTAGGCATGTTTGGTATCATTTAAAATGTCTCAGTGCGATTGGTATAGTGTTCTTTTTCCCAGGTTAGTAAAACTTAATGACAACAAAGATAAAAGTTCTTTGCCAAATACTGAATAATTCTGGAGGTCTAGGTTTGAGGTTAAACCCCAGGAAGCCAAGAACCCATTTACCCCAAAATTCTCATTGTTCAAAGGATAATACCATTTGGTACACAATGTGTATTCTGTCTGGATATTTAAGGACAGCTGGCCCAGAGGTCAGGGTACTCTGTTGTCAGATGATCCCACACCTCAATGTGTGTAACTTTAATAATAGGAATCTGCATTCAGATCTCCCATGCTTTGCAATTACATGTAGTTTTCTCAACTGCCAAGTATGTTCTTTGACTTGTTTCTATAACTTATGTTTTAAATCCTACCTGGTAAATAAATTGTTACTTTTTGATTTATTCTGTATTACTCTGAAATCATTTATATCAATACTGTGTCATTAAAATAGGAGAAATCGCTCTGGAGGAATCGAGCAGGAGAATACAATTTTAAGAATAATTTATATAATAACTGAAGCTTTAATGTAGGAGGAAGCCACTTAATGACTATCAGTTTGAATCTCATTAGAAACTGATCAAAAGGTGAATGAATAGAAGAGGATTCAGAGTAATCAATAATTTAACAGATTAAAATAAAAGAATGATAAGAAAGTAATTAGAGCCTTAATTTAAATTAGAGATGAATTTAAAATTGGAGTCAGATTAATATAAAATTGGAGTCAGATAAAATTAATAACGAGATTAATTTGTAAAGTGCATATTATTAATGATAATTGTTTTACTTCAGCACTCAGAAAAGACAGAACAACGCAGAGAAAATCAAGGGTAAAATCGATCTATTTTTTTTTGCAGTTTGCCTGAAATTTTACAGCTGCTAATCTGCTAGTGACCAAGGCAGACTTGGAGCATGTTTGGGAAAAGTTGGAAGATATGGAGAATCATAATTCGGCGGAATAATGTCCAAATTGTTGGAATTCCTGAGAGAGCAGAGGGTCAGAATATGGTGGAATTTCTGGACTCTTTCCGAGTCTGCTCGACATAACAGGCCATAAAATGGAAATCGAGCGAGCTCATAGAGATCTGGCTAGACGATCTGCTGAGGGCGACGGGCCCAGATCAATTTTGGCCAAATTTCTGAGATCATCCAATAAAGATCTTATGTTGACCAAGGCGAGAAGTAAAGGAAGGCTTTCTTGGAAGAACCATAACATTTTCTTTTTTCAAGACTTTGCGAATTTGACAAGAGAGAAATGTGATCAATTCAAAGAATGCAAGAAACTCCTAAATCAATGGAAGGTCGCTTTTGCACTGATGTTCCCGGACAAATTGAGAATATATGCTAAGGATGGCCACAAAGTATTTACATGTCCCCAACAAGCAAGTCATTGTGTGATACTCACGTTGCAGCTGAGAGAGACTGACTCACTGAACATAAACTTGGCCATCCGAGGAAACTGGGCACCTATTTTGTTTCTTTTTCTGCTGGTTCTGCCTAGTGGCTGGAGTTTGTTTTGTGTAGTAATTCTTCTTTGGGACAGTGTTGTGGATGAATCTGCACGTTGTTTGTGCTTATGCCTCCTATTGGTTAGAGTTTGTTTTGTGTATTTCTTGCAGGACATTGGAGTGATTAAATCATTTGTTACACTAATATAGCAGTTGAATGGGCCGGCTCACTGAACATTCGTTTGAATGTCCGAGGAAACTGAACGGCCATTTTTAATAAAAATGTTTTGTGGTGGTTACACTAGTGGCTGAAGCTTGTTTTGTGGAGGAACACACCTTCGGGATAGTTATATGGATGAATCAACATGTTCTTTGTGTTTATCCCGCCTATTGGCTGGAGTTTGTTTTATAGATTTTCTTCTGTTATCTAATTCTGTCTCACAAAATGTATATAGAAACACCGGACTTGAGCAATCCAATGGCAAAGATGTCGCGGGGGCATCGAGGGAAGTTTGGGGTTTGATGTTGGAATGTGGTCTTTATAATTTTATTTTTAACACACAATTTTTTTTAATATGTAAAAATTTCAAATGTTAATATGAGTGGATTGTCTCTCTCCACATGGAATGTGAATGGGTTGGTGCACCCCATAAAAAGAAGAAAGGTTATTTCTTTCCTTAAACGTAAGAATTATGATATAGTGTTTCTTCAAGAAACACAAATTTCCCAGCAGGAAGCTGAAAAATTTGGGAAGATATGGGGTGGGCATGTTTTCTTTAGTGCTGGCTCAAGTAAGAGCAGGGGAGTCATTACACTGATAAGTAAACATGTACAATTCAAAGACTTTAATCCTTTGATGGACTCAATCCTTGTGAAGCAAAAGTATGCAAGTCCCCTAAAGCAACATCGAGTATCACAGGATGTGTAAAAAAACTTGGTCTTGCAGATATTTGGAGACTTTTGAACCCATCTGGTAGGGACTATAAATTCTTTTCATCAGTCCATAAGATTTATTCTAGAATAGATTTTTTTTTGGATTATATCTAAGTCCCTCATTTAATCTGTTATTAATTGCTCAATTAGAAACACCTTAATCTCAGATCACGCCCTGGTGAGTTTAGAGATGTTGCCACATATGGAGAAAAATAAATCTTTTTAATCTATCCCTTTTGCAAAATCCTGAATTCCAACAAATGTTAAAAGCTGAAATCAATATTTATATGGAGACCAAATGGTCCTCAGTATCCTCTGTGGGTGTGGCTTGGGAGGCACTTAAGGTGGTTCTTAGGGGTGAGATCACACAGTATGCCTCATTCATCAAAAAAATCCAAAGCACACAAACTTGTGGAGTTGGAAGAGAATTTTAAAAGTGCTGAGGCAGAGCTGAAGTGCCGAATGTCATCTGATGGGCTCAGAGAATTGACCTGATTGAAATACAGACATAATACTATTTTGTCATGGAAGGTGAAGTTTTGTTTTTTCAGAGCAAGACAGTCATACTTTGAGTCAGGGGACAAAGCAGGGAAGCTTTTTTAGATATATAAAGCAGAGAGAGAGTCTTTTTCCACCATTCCCTCAGCGAAATCTGCTGGTGGTGAAAATTTACCATGGCCACTGATATTAATGATGCTTATAAAGAATTATATCGTGATCTTTATAGTTCCACATCTTCGTCTACTGATGAAGATATTATAAATGTTGTGGAAGCATTAGAACTCCCTAAACTGACTGATTCTGAGATAAACTTGGAGGAGCTTGGCAAGGTAAATAAGGCCTTGACTACAGGCAAGGCTCTGGGGCCAGATGGCTTTGAAAGCAGAATTTTTTAGATCTTATGCTACAGAACTGGCTCCACTTTTGTTTTTTAGTTTATATGGAATCATTAAAGAATGGAAAGCTTCTGCCAACCATAACAAAAGCCCAGATCAGTCTAATTCTTAAAAAGGACAAAGATCCAAGTGAGTATAAGAGTTACCATCCAATGTATGACCCCTTAATAAAACGATTTTTGAGCGATGTGGGCAGGTGGGCTTCATTACATTTATCTATGATTGGGAAGGTTAATGTTATTAAAATTAATTGTATTCCAAAATTTTACTATCTGATTTAAACTTGGTTTTGTAGTGTGGGCTAGGATTCTAAAAAAACGTAAAGTCTGCATCTAGAGATGCAAAGGTGCGGCTAATGCAATTCAAGATTTTACATTGATTCTATTGGACCCGCCTCTAGATTGTATAGGCTTGGTCTTAAAGACACACCCACCTGCTGGCAATGCCAATCAGAAGATGGAGACACAACCCATGTTTTTTGAGGGTGTGAAAGAGATCCAATATTTTTGGAGGAGTCAAGCAAAAGGCTGGGGGTTCGGAATTTGTTTGATAGGAAATAGGGCAATTACTTGTGTTTTTGGGGAACTCTCGGAGAGGGGCTGTGGAGGGAGAAGTTTAGTTATAATTATATATGATTATTATATATTTTTTGTTGTTTTCTTTTTTTTTGCGTGTGTATGTATTCTTATTTGTGACCACAGGGGTGCTCGTTGGGGGCAACGAGTATGTATGTTGTGTTCTTTCTTATTTATATGTCGTTATATGTCTACAAATCTCTAAAAAAAAAAGGAGACATGGGGGTAGGCTCATTTGAGCAAGCAAACACATAACACTGCTATAGAAACCAACTAGTAATAGCCATAGCGACCATCTAGAATGCCTTAAAGGAATATTCCGGGCTCAACATATGTTAAACTCACAATGGGTATGAATGGGGACAATTTTAGAGGGTATAAATGCAGAAATGTGAAGCTTATAATTTTGTAAAAGCACTTACATTAATTCTTCTGTTAAAACTCATGTATTATTTAAGCTGTAAAGTTTTTTAAATCTTCAGTCATTTTAGGGTTTTAGGATTTGTTTACATTACGTCATCATGGCAACGACATTGTAAAATTGGCTATAACTTTAAACAAAAAAGGTTGGCAAGCGATTTGATCACACTAAAATCATGTTAACATGCATATTGTTTATGTCTTGTGGCTATACTTCTGAAAATGTGAGTATTTTAACGTTTACAGATTGGCACCATTAACTTCAATTGTAAGTGCCTCACTGGAACCCAGATTTGTGCAGATTGGGCAATGACGGTCAAGTCAAAATTTATTTTTGTGGCAATCAATATATATGCCATAAATGCTGTCAATTGAGCTTAACTTGTATTCAATGTGGAATATTCCTTTAACAACTGCATAGCCATGGCATGGATGGATGGGTTGATTACTGATTGATTGGCACCTGTTTCATCCATATATTTGTGACCAGCTCATCTCTGTAGTTAGACAGGAAGGGGCCCATGTAGGACAGGAAGGCAGCAGCCAGCAAGCAGTCACCCACCAGACAGGACATGTTCATCTCCAGACCCTGATCACACATACACAATCACATCAGAGACCTTCGCCAGCATGTTATGCATATACAAAACTGGTGACTGGAGTCTGTGTGTGCTTGTCCATACAGCTACTGTCTCCTCCCAGCGGACTCTCTCTCCTGCCAGCCCAGATACCAGCTTTCCAGCCCGGTCCAGTTTCAGCTCCATGTCCTCAGATTTCCTCCGTAGCTCCTCTTTCTGAGACAGCTTTTCATCATATTGTCCCTTTAACTGATCTAGCTTCTCTCCTACCTACACACACAATATTATTAGCACAATATCACTCACACACGTATACACACATATAACCTAGTGCTGGGTGGACTGACACACACACACACACACACACACACACCTACCTCTCGGAGTTTGCCCTGGGCATCAGCTAGTGCACCCTGTTTCTCAGCTAGTTGAGTTATTGCTCCATTCAGCCTGGCTCTCTTTGGCTCTACCACCCTGTAGATTCGGCCATAAACCTGACACAAACACACACATGTGCATAGTATCAGAGCATATAAAAATTGCAGGTTTCAATGTCACACTCTTAGAAGCTTTGTTGGTTGTAAAATTGTTTATCCAAATACAGAGGCTCATCAAAATGTATGAATGTCATTGCATTATATAACAAAATATCAATCCGTGGCATTTATTTGAAAGATAGCACAAACAGACTTTCAAGCAAAACATTTTACAAATATAACAATGGTTTTGTTTCAAACGATAAAACAATAGAAATGTTATTTGGTTACTCTGATAGAACACCAGTGTGAACTTGATGGGAACTGACTTCATACATCTGCTAACAATGAATTTGGGACCAGCTGATTAAAAGAAATTGAAAAAAAGTTAGTTATTGCATTATTTGTTGTGGGATGATCTAATAAAATTAAATTCATACATTTTTTAAGCATGGCTTAAGTGTTCAAAAGTGCCTAAATCTCTTTAGGGAACACTGCATTGTGTAAGGGTTAATACATGTTAATACATTCGTCTATTTGTGTACCTCCATGGCCCTGACCCACATGCAGAGGGACTTGGCAGCGAGCGAGACCCGTCCGATGATCTCAGGCTGGAAGTCGGGCTGTGTGCAGTACTGCCCGATGGTCCTCAGCACACGGTCAGAGATGTTATCCTTATCAAAATTCACCAACTGCTTAATGAAGTTGCCCTCTCCTAAAACAAATGGCTTGAGTTCAGCCTCAAGCAACCACATATTTTATTCTGTTCTGCAATCTGTTCTGTGGCTCTGTGCTTTCACTGCATTATGCTGACCTTTTTAAATATATCCAGGCATACTAATGAATCTACCAACTTTTAATTTTTTTCTGTTTGGCTTATGTAATTTTTGTTGTACAGTAGCCTGAAAAGCCTCAATGTGATGGAATGATTTAATGAAGATTTGGAACTTTCTCTTTTTCATACCCAGTTGTCTCTTGGCCTCTGCCCAGGTTGGTTCACATCCTCTGAGGATCATAACCGCCTGCATGACTGTCTCCACCAGAGCTGGAGGTCTTCCATAAGACTTGATCTCCGTCATGTCTTTCTTATTTAGTGACTCAAGAGCCTGTAGACAAACCACGACATGTTTACCCCTTCGCATTTACTGATGAAAACATTATGTATTCAATCCACATATTTAGTTATGGTAGATAACACTATAGTTTTATAATGTTGAAAGTAATGGTTGCATGAAAGAAAAATGACCTTCATGGCTTCCTCTAGAGCAGGAACTGCTTCATCTAGATCTCTCTGAGCATTCTCTGCCATGGCCTTACACTTGATTTCCTCTGCTTCAATTTTTTCACTGTGAGCGCCCACCGCCTACACACACACACACACACACACACACACACACACACACACACATGCAGCCGACAATTCTAGAAGATTATAAATATCACAAGAATACACCTCACCTAACATTTATGGAGAAAACAACTCAAATGCACTCAAACACACTGTTACCAAACACTCATTCCCAGATACTCATAACCATCAGAACGCACACCAGCTAGCAATAAAGAACATAAACAAAAAGACGCCAACACACACACCTTCTGCTGTTCATCTGCCTCTCTCTTTTGCTGCACAATGACAACCAGATATTCCTCACACTGTTTTTGGAACTCTGCCACTTTTATCTTGGCTTCCTCCAGCTCCACAGACATGGCCTCCACCTTCTTGCGTGTGTCGTCGATCTTAAACAAACCATTCCTCAACTTAGACACTTGCTCTCCAAGCTCACTGCTCTTCTCAGACAACAACCTGAGGGAAAAAAAAAAGAGCACGTTTTCAAGACAAACACTTTGTTTTAGTTAGTTTAGGAGATTTAGGACAGACGGCAATGAATGGAAACAGGAGACTATAACATTTTAAATCTTTACAACTGCTAAAAGTGACCACAGGAAGGAGAAATGGACAAGAAAATAAATCAACAAGTGTGTTTGATTCCTACTTCTTGTATCCAGAAACCAGCTCCAGGTAGTTGGTGGGTGTGACGTAATTGTGTCTCTTCAGTTCTACTTTCATTCTGTTAGAGTACAGGGCCACTGACTGGTGCACGGTCACGAAGATACTTGCAACTTTATTCTGGATCTATGAAGCCACCAGAGAAATTACTTTAAATAAGCTGTGGCAACTTGTTTCAAACAAACCTCACTCAAAGCCACAACAGAAGTATGCTAAACCCAGTTTAATCCTAAAAAACATCAAAAAGACTAGGCCTGAACTCTCTCCAGATGATGTCTCAATAGAGAACCTTCCATCTAAAAGGAAACAGTAGATACTTACAGTGCTGAAGGATAAGTGAGCTAAAGCGACTCCTGATAAATCTCAACACTTGAAATTAAATTAATCATTTTATTCAATAACTCACAGCCACTAAGACATGCAGTCAAAGACTACAAAGAATTGTTCAGGAGTGCGTGTCATTGACATTGTACTCGTGTAGCTAATAAAAGAGAAATACCGGGTTTAATACAAGGCACGAGACAAATAATAACACAAAACACGAAACGAATATAAATGCGAAGACAGTTACAGTGGAAGTCTATAGATATTTCTGTACACACAATATCTGTGTATTTTCACAAACTGAGGTGCGAGCTTAAAAAACTAAAACAATGCAAAAATAAGAGTTAAGTAGAGCTTAAAGGATTAGTTCACCCAAAAATGGAAATTCTCTCATCACTTACTCACCCTCATACCATCTACTGTAAGATGTGTGTAACTTTCTTTAGTCTGCAGACAAACAAATATTTTTGGAAGAATATCCCAGCTCTGTAGATCCATACTATGCAAATGTATCTAATTTTTTACTCTACACTTTGACATTGTAGACTGTACAGTGATTAACGAGTAATATTTTGGTCTGTTCTCACCCAATACCAAATGGATCACATCAGAAGACATTGATTAAACCACTGGAGTCTGATGTATTACTTTTATGCTCCCTTTATTTCCTTTTTGGAGCTTCAAAGCCCTGGCCACCATTCACTTGCATTGTATGGACATACAGAGCTGACATATTCTTCTAAAAACTTAATTTGTGTTCATACACATCTGGGATGTCATGAGTGTGTGTAATTTTCATTTTTGGGTGAACTATACTTTTAACTTTAACTTTATTAAACCCAGAATATTCATTTAACACATATCAAAGGGTCCATGTGTTTTGTTTCATTTATGTGTCTCACCCCATCCACGTTCCCTAAAGAGAGTCCATCCAAAGATCTTTCCGCCACTTCCAATAGAGCGTCACGTGGCCATTCACAAAACCAGTCTATTGTCGTGCAGTTCACCAATGCTGGGTACTGTCGAATACGGTTCCTAAAAACACACACACAAAAACAAACAAGCCTTAGTTATAATAAGCTCACCTATCTAGAATGGCTTTGTTCTGTAGACAGGTCAAGATGCTATATATTAATTTGTCACAAACACTAATATCACCTATCGATCCAGTAAGGGTTATGAGAAGTCACACTAGTACCAGACCAATCAGAGTGACTGCTTAGATGGTTCAGATGTCATATTTATTGAGTCAGGGCCTTGCGTCACGTTACACACAACTACCTCCTTCATGTGATGGCAGATGCAAATGAGTGATTAACGAGAACATTTCCCATGCATGTTGGAAATGTGACAAGCATAATTACAGGAGTTTTTGTCGGTCATCGACTGGGGGCCAGTGAGCAATCTACTGTGTCTACTTATTGCTTTCTCTCATTATACCTATTATTTGTCACTATTATTGCTCTTTCTTGCTCTCTTTATTTTTTCTTTCTTGTTGCAATACAAATGTGTTGTTTTTTGTCATGAAAATAAAGCCACTGAGGCTGAAACTGAGTGAGACACAGCCAGCTAAAGACAGAGAGAAGTAAAAAGAGAAAGGAAGCCAAATATACTATATCTTTTATAATTACATTTGTGAGTTTATGACAATATGCAGAAAAGAGATTGTAGAAGGAGGGCAGAGCCTTGTCTTCCTGATGTGTGTGAAATGACAGAGGCAGAGAAATTTACTTCTCTTTTTTCATCTAATTTCACACAGTTGTACCTTTCATCCACTCTGAACTCAAACACTGAATCATCAGTTGATTCACGAGCAGCTATATTGTGTGTGAGTCTGTTCAGTTAAACTGTATATTGCCATTCACAGCATTCACTGTAAATCAAGCACTCAGATAGAGATCTAAAGCTATAAGAAGCCACAGGATGGATCTCAATGTTAACATGGAAATCGAGCCTGACTAAGATATTTGAGCATATTAGATTATAAGCAGTAGACATGCATGTGTTGTATTACATACAGCTATATTAAATCTATGCACATTTTATTTGTGGAGACAATGCTGGAGTGGTAGTGGGCTACAGTCATGTCCCAGCAAGGATCTGGCATTTATATTCCCATGAAATATCACTGATGTAGAAAAGAGGGAGAGAGAGAGTGCTAGAACATAACAATTACAGTATATCTTTGCCTGCCGAAACATGAAGGATGGTGAGTGACTTTCTTTTGTATCTCTAAACTTATGCCATCGTTATATTAGTGCCACATTTAGTCTTAAAGGAATATGAAATGTTCAATACAATTAAGCTCAATCGTCAGCCTTTGTGGCGTAATGTTAACTTCAACTTTTCTTAAAAAAAACAAAACAATTATAAATAAAAAAAATAAAAAAAAGAAGAATCAAAAATCTGGTTTACATGAAGACACTTACAATGGAAGTGAATGGAGCCAATTCGTAATGGTTAAAATACTCACTTTTTTAAAACTATAGCCATAAGACATACACTACATGTGTGTAAACATGATTTTAGTGTGATAAAATCATTTAATTTTTTCTGTGTAATGCTGTATCCAATTTTACAACTTTATTGCCATCATGATGTAAAGTTGTAAACCTTGTAATCCTGGTAATTTAGTAGTCCACCACAAAAACGATGATTTAAACAACTTTACAGCTCAAATAATACACAAGTTATAACAGAAAAATTCATGTAAAATTTTTTTTTTTTATTATAAGCTTCACATTTCTGCCTTTAAACCCTCCTCACTGTAACCTTTTTTTAATGATTCACATATATGAATACCGTAAAACAAAACATATATACACAGAATCAGTCTTAACCCCCACTAATACCCCTCCCCCTCCCAATCCCACCCTGACCCCAACAACATCACAGTTGTCTCAAATGATATAAACACACACACGCACAAAAAAATAAATAGATAAATAAAGAAATTTAAAAAAAAACATAATAATAATAATCACATATCCATATATGACAAACACCCGCCCCATTTTTCCACGAACATTTTAAACACCCTTCCCATCTCCGAGCACCACTCCTGAAAAGAGGGCACTTCAGCCCCTTAAAATGATCTGCCTGGTGATCATGACACTGGTTAAGACCCAGCTCTTTATGTGTCTACTTTCAATGTCGATTACCGCCCCATCGCCCAAGATACAGAGTCTGGGGCAAAATGACAGCCGAGTGCCTAACACATGGCACACGAGACTCTGAAACTTTAACCAAAACTTCTGTATCTCAACACACCCCAAAAATACATGGGTTATGTGTCCATCCTCTAATTGGCATCGCCAGCAGGTGGGTGTGTCTTTTAAGACCAAATCTATACAAATTAGAGGGGGTCCAATAGAACCGATGTAAAATATTGAATTGTATAAGGCGCTCCCTTGCGTCTCTAGATGCAGTTTTTATGGTTTTTTTTTTTTAATCCTAGCCCGTTCTCCCTCCTCCAATTCCAAGTTGAAATGTTTCTCCCATACTCTCTTGAGAGTGGTTGAGGCTCTGTCCCCCAGACTCCAAATTAACAAGGAGTAATACACTGATGCCTCATGACCTTTTCCAAAAGCAGTAATCACCTCTCCTAGAATATCTGCTTCTTTAGGGGGGGTGTATGCTATTTCCAAAAATAATACAGAGCAAGTGGCACAGCTGTAGATACCTAAAAAACTGAGATCAGAAAGGAGACTTATTAATGCATAGTTTGGGGTTCAGCCATATGCTCGAGGCAACATTTAGATAAACACTCTGGACACTTTTGTCCATACTGAGTGCAAATGTGAAATAATGGGATGTGATTTAACTTTTCTGGTTAGATTGATAGAAAGGCTTTGCAATGGCAAAATCGGGGCAAGAACTTCCTGTTCAATACAGAACCAGGGACGGGCTCTTTCAGGTGGAAGTGACCAATGAGCCGAATGTCTTCAGTCTTGGGTAGGCCTAGCCCACCTTTGTCAATCGGCCTATGCAGCTTACTAAAATGTGATCTGGGACACTTACCATTCCAAATGAAGGACTTTGTTATGCTCTCAAATTGCTTGAAATAAGAGAGGGGGACATCTATAGGAAGTGACTGTATCAGGTAGTTGAATTTTGGAATACAGTTCATTTTAATATCATTAACCTTCCCAATCATCGATAAATGTAATGAAGCATTTTCAATGTAATGAAAACCTTTTTATTAAAGGGTAAAAATAAACTAACTAAATCAGACAAATTTCCTGGGAATAAAATACCCAAATACTTAATGCCCTGTTGGGCCACTGGAAGGCACCCGGCTGGAAGGCCATTACTGGACAGTATGCTGTCAGAGCAAAAGCTTCGGATTAATTCCAATTGACTTTGTATCCTGTGAACTTGGAAAAGTAATTCATAATTCTGTGGAGACAAGGCATAGATCTAATATGGTCAGAGACAAATAATAAATTATCATCTGCATAAAGCAGAAGCTTATGAGCCATACCTCCCACCATCACCCCTGGAAAATCATCCCCCTTTCTTATCACGGCTGCTAATTCCAAGGCAAGACAGAACAATAATGTGGAAAGAGGGCAGCCCTGCCAGGTGCCCATATCCAGAGTAAAATAATCTGAAATTAATCCATTTGTTTGTAGCCTACTGCTGCTACATGGTTTCTATAAAGTAACTTGATCCAACCAATAAACGTACTCCCAAACCCATACATTTCCAAAATCTTAAAAAGATAATCCCATTCTACCATATCAAAAGCCTTTTCGGCATCAAGTGAGATGGCAGCGACCGGGGTCGCCACTGACCACATGATATTTATGAAAAGACTAATGTTATTAGAAGAGCTATGACCCCGAAATAAACCCCACCTATATGTATAAGAAATGTCTTAAATTTAGCTATCTAGCTGGATCAGGGAAATTGAACGGTAACTTTTACAATTGCTTGGGTCTTTGTCCTTTTTAAGTCAAATAATTTTTATTTGTATAGCGCCTTTCACAACACGCATCGTTTCAAAGGAGCTTTACAGAAGATCAGGCATTAACAGAAGATAAAACTGAAATATCTACATGTCTTAGATTCATCATTGTGTAGTTTGATAAAATATGATTGTGTATTGTGGTTAAAAATAAGTAATTAAATAATAATTGTATTTATAACCTTTTTAAGAATCAATTTTAGGGAGTTCTAATGGTTCCACAAAGTTTCTAATATCTTCATCCGTAGACAAAGATAAAATAAAGATAAAAATCTTCAAAGGCATTATTAATATCAATGGCCGAGGTAAATATTTCACCAACACAGATTTCACTAAGGGAATGGTAGAAAAAGACACTCTCTGCTTTATATATCTAGTCAAAAGCTTCCCTGTTTTATCCCCTGACTCAAAATATGACTGTCTTGCCCTGAATAACTAAAACTCCACTTTCCGCGATAAAATAGTATTATATCTGTATTTCAATTGAGTCAATTCTCTGAGGCCATAAGATGACATTCGACACTTCAGCTCTGCCTCGGCAGTTTTCCTATTCCCTTCCAACACCAGTTCTCGTGCTTTGGATTTTTGGACGAATGAGGCATACATTTAGATCTGACCCCTAAGAACCACCTTGAGTGCCTCCCAAGCCACGCCCACAGAGGACACTGAGGACCAGTTGGTCTCCATATAGACATTGACAAATGTCTTTAACATTTGTTGGAAATCAGGATTTTGCAAAAGAGATACATTAAAGCGCCAGCTGTATGATTTATTTTTCTCCATAAGTGGCAACACCTTTAAACTCACCAGGTCGTGATCGTGAGAATAAGATGTTTCCAATTGAGCAAACAACAACAGATGAAATGAGGTACTTAATGATATATTAAAAACAAAATCTATTCTTGAATAAATCTTATGGGCTGATGAAAAGAATGTATAGTCTCTACCAGATGGGTCCAAAAGTCGCCAAATATCTGCAAGACCAAGATTTCTACACATCCTGTGAAGCGTCAATGTTGCTATAGGGGGCTTGCACACTTTTGCTTCACTATGATCAAGGACTGAGTCCATCAAAATATTAAAGTCTCCTCCCAATATTATATCATGAGGGGTGCCAGCGGCTTCCCTTCAAGATCTATAAAAAAGCCCTGATCATCAACGTTAGGTGTGTAAATATTAGCCAAAACCAACCATTGCCCCTGAATTTCTACTACAACAATAATGATTCTTACTAATTTATCTTTAATCTGTTTGAGAAATTTGAATTGTAGATGTTTAATTATCAATGTAAAGATTCCCCAGCTCTAACTTGAGCCAGTACTAAAGAAAACATGTCCGAAGATGTCAAAGACGTGTTTCTTGAAGAAACACTATTTCATATTTCTTACACTTAAGAAAAGAAATAACCTTCCTTCTTTTTATGGGGTGCCCCAACCCATTCACATTCCACATGGAGAAAGATAACCCATTCCAATTAACATTTTGATCTAATAGAAAAAATAAATTGTGTGTCAAAAACAAGATTATACAGACCAAATTTTAACATTAGTGCAACAATCAAACCACAAACTCTCCCCCCCCCCAAACCAAACAAACAGAAAAAAGAAAAACGTGCACATTAACCCTGTGCAAGACAGCATCAACTAAGTTCAGCCCTCTAAACTAAAAAGGTCCATGTACGCCTACGAGAGCCACCGTGACAACTTGGCCAGCGGATTGCTTAAGTCTTCTACACAAATTTTGTGAGTCAAAATTACATAACAGAAAATACTTTGTTAAAAACAAACCCCAACCAACTGGCAGAAAAAACACAAAGAATGTGTATATTCATTCACAGAACTGTTTCGAAGGTGTGTTCCTCCATAAAACAAATTCCAGCCAATATAAAGCCGTTCAGTTTCCTCAGACAGACAAATAAGTGTTTAGTGAGCCGGCTATTTATGAGTTCAGCAGATGACATAATCATTCCAATGACCTGCAAAAATACTCCACAAAACAAACTCCAGCCAACAGAAGGCATAGGCACAAAGAACGAACAGATTCATCCATAACTGTCTTGAAGCAGTATTATTCCACATAACAAACTCCAGCTGCTAGTCGGAATCAGCACAAAAAGAAACAAAACAGGTGACCCAGTTCCTCGGATGATCAAAAGTGTATTGAGTGAGTCAAATTCACTCGGAGGCCATATAAAAAATACACCATGACTTATTCAGTCAGTCAACTTTATAGAAGACATCCTTTGTGTGGGCATGTAGATATTACACGGCCATCCTTAATATCCATTCTTAATCTGGCCGGGAACTTCAGTGTAAAAGCGATCTTCCAAAAGTTTCTTGTAGGAGTGTTATTCCACAAAACACCAGCCGCTGGGCGGAACCAACACAAATTGAAACAAAAATGGCACCCTGCTTCTTCAGACAGCCAAGAGCAAGTACAGCGAGTTAATCCACTCTGGAGCTACATGAGGAACACCAAAATGCTTACTCACGCCATTGTTTCTATGAAGGACAGTGCTTGCTTGGGACATGTAAATACTTTCCTTACCCTCTATTCTCAGTTTAGCCGGATACATCTGTGAAAAAGCGATCTTCCGAGTTTCTTACAAAAGAGTTTTCCTATGGGTTTATATGATGGGGTTCTTGAAAGTTTGAGAAAAATAAAGTCTGTGGAAAAGATTACTTGATGATTGTAACAAGGGACTAGACTGGACAGGGGAAGAAGGACACGGTGACAGGCTGGAGAACTCAAAGGTAAGGTTTCTTTAATTTGTCGGGGAACGGGATAACACAAAGGTGAACACAAATTATCTTTTTAAAGGGTTTCTTGAACAAGGCTGCCAACGCTGGACTGGCATCGTGCACCCCGACTGGCGGTGTTGTGGCTCTTATATGCCGCTCTCCCCGTGCTCACTGAAATTAGAGACAGGTGTTAGACATATTTTAGCTCAGGTGCAAGCGCCCTTACCGCTCCCCCTCTCCGGACGGGCGCTTGACCACGCCCCCGCTGCCACATACCCCCACCGCCCGACTCAGGCCGGGGCGTCATCCGGCCTGCCTACCATTCCCCCCCCATTTCTGGAAAGGAAGTCGGCGACAGCCATCTGCACCCCCGGTCTGTGGACCACCTCGAGCTTAAAAGGCTGGAGAGCCAGATACCAACGGGTGATCCGGGCGTTAGTATCCTTCATGCGGTGGAGCCACTGCAGTGGGGCATGATCCGAGCAGATGGTGAAGGGCCGCCCCAGCAGGTAGTAGCGGAGTGTGAGGACCGCCCACTTGATAGCTAGACACTCCTTCTCCACGGTGCTATACTTCGTTTCCCTCAAGGAGAGCTTCCTACTGATGTATAGCACCGGGCACTCCTCCCCCTCCACCACCTGCGAGAGTACGGCCCCCAGCCCTCTGTCTGAAGCGTCCATCTGTAATAAGAAAGGGAGAGAGAAGTTAGGGGAATACAAGAGTGGCCCCCCACAGAGTGCAGCTTTAATTTGTGTGAACGCCTGTTGGCACTGTTCCGACCATTGGACCGGATCTGGAGCCCCCTTTTTAGTGAGGTCAGTCAGCGGGCTGGTGACGTCCGAATAATTAGGTACGAACCTTCTGTAGTAGCCAGCCAGCCCCAGGAACTGCCTCACCCCCTTTTTGGTCTTGGGCCTAGGGCAAGTCGCAATCGCCGCGGTTTTATCAATTTGGGGACGCACCTGGCCATGGCCCAAGCGGAACCCCAGATACCGCACCTCCACACGCCCATTCGCGCACTTCTTAGGGTTTGCAGTGAGCCCCGCCCGCCGCAGCGACTTCAGGACCGCCCTCAGATGTTGTATATGCCGCTGCCAGTCATTACTATAAATAATAATATCGTCTATGTAGGCAGCAGCGTAAGCAGAGTGCGGCCGGAGGACACGGTCCATTAAACGCTGGAACGTGGCTGGGGCTCCGACCAACCCGTTGCATAATGGCTCTCCTCAGATCGGGGTAGGCCAGGAGGTTCATTGCCGGCAGTTGTTGAGCCGCGAGTTGGGCTTCCCCGGACAATAGAGGTATGAGGCGGGCTGCCCATTGATCGCGCGGACAGGCCCAGATCTCCGCGGTTCGCTCAAACAAGTCCAGAAAGGCCTCTGGGTCGTCCGTCGCCCCCATCTTCTGTAACATGGGAGGGGGCAACGGAGAATGATTGTCCGGGGTCGCGGCTGTGGCGGGAGCGACCTCCCGGCTGAGGAAGCTCCGGATGGCAAGTCGGTCCTCTGCTTGAGCCCGCATGATCTCAAAGAACCGTCGATCCTGGTCCTCTCGGAGCTCAAGCAGGGAGTGCTGGTGGCTTTGATGTAATGTAGCGAGGGACTGGAGGACTTCGGTCAGCTGGGAGGACTCTACGGGGCGACCTTCCATGTCTATTTTTCCCGGGTTTCGGCACCAGTGTAACAAGGGACTAGACTGGACAGGGGAAGAAGGACACGGTGACAGGCTGGAGAACTCAAAGGTAAGGTTTCTTTAATTTGTCGGGGAACGGGATAACACAAAGGTGAACACAAATGATCTTTTTAAAGGGTTTCTTGAACAAGGCTGCCAACGCTGGACTGGCATCGTGCGCCCCGACTGACGGTGTTGTGACTCTTATATGCCGCTCTCCCCGTGCTCACTGAAATTAGAGACAGGTGTTAGACATATTTTAGCTCAGGTGCAAGCGCCCTTACCGCTCCCCCTCTCCGGACAGGCGCTTGACCACGCCCCTGCTGCCACAATGATATGTCGATGTTTTGTTCTACAGCATAAATTACACACAGTCATGCCTCAAACGTGAAGCCGCCTTGCGTGTAAAAAAAAAAAAAAAGCATATCATTCAAACCAGCTTCAAAATTCACATTTGAGGTATGACTGTATTAATTTATGTTGTAGAACAAAACATCCACATATCGTCAAGTAATGTTTACCACAGACCTTATTTTACACATAAGTTCAAAAACCCCACTATAAAAACCCATAGGAAAATCCAGAAGGAACCCATGGTGAATTAGACTTCTGGGTTCCCCTACAAATTAACATCATGGCTGAACAGCTCTATTGAACCTGGAATAATCCTTATATTCATTTTTAGTTTACCTTTCTTAATTGTTCAATTAATTAGCTTCCTTTAAAGTTTTAATCTTTAATGTAATTTTTGTTTATTCGGCACTATTTTATTTTATTTTCATAATTATTTTGCACTACTGAAATTTCTTTTCATTGTTTATATTACAGTACTAGTTTATTTGAACTACTGTTACTGAACCTTTTTTGACATATTTTGACCCATTTCTCATAGTACCCAGCTATGCCGCAAATGCTTTGTCAATACAAATGCAGTTTTTTGTCATGCAAATAAAGCACACTAAAGTGAGATTGAAATTGATAGAGAGCACCTGAATGGATCTCCCACAGGGCTCATACACAGTGCTATGTGCAGGTTGTTTCTGACGCGCTCTATCAGGTAGTTAAACAAGGCATCTGGTGTCTCCAGGATATTGTCCTTCCTGGCTGAGTCTGAGAGAGCATTCTGGATCTATACAAACAAAACACATGGAAAATCTGTTCTTATTGTCCCTCAGATATCATCAAACACACAGACATCATATAGTCAATCATTTAAAAAATGTATATGAACACACACACACACACACACACACACACATACCTCATCGAGTTCGTCTGCTTTATAGAGGTTGGGCACTTCTCCTGAGCTCAGGATGTTGTTAATATCTTCAAGGAATGACTCGTCCACTATCTGTGTGTCGTTAAACAGGAACACAGTGGGCTTGTTTTCCACTCCTGTCAGCCGATAGAGCTTTTTAATGTCTGCATGGGGAGATGAAATATGAAATACAGTCTCTCAGCATTGAGGCCACATTAAAAAGTATACTGTAAAGACTGAGTTTACGCATAACACAATATATCCATTTGTCCAGCAGCACTAAAGACATCTTAATTAAATAGTGGTATATAGTACAAGATCCTCATGCCAATGCTAGAAACATGACATGTGATCGAAGAACAGCTCAACAAAGCTGCCTTACAATAATTGTTCTTGAAATATTTTCCATGCTTGAAAGTATTGATTACAAATATTACTAAATAATATATAAATTATTATATATTATTATATTATATTAATATATAATATATAATAAGTAACAAATTACTAAAATGGGATACTAAAAGTTACTTTAAAAATCAATCCACAGATTACTAATTACTTCTCTTAAATTGTAATCAGATTATTTTACAGATTACTAGTAATCAAATAACAAGTAATCAAATTACTAAATAGCTTACTTAGTTACTTTCCACAACTGCTCAACTATTTAAACTAATGTGTATAATTTCTTCCATGTTCAATGTCACACACAAGCCATGCACTCAGTTCCAGCTGTCACAGAAACACTAATAGATATACATTTTAATGTAATTCGTATTCGAAATGTACAGTATCATTTTACAAATATGCATAACCCAAATAATGTACCTGTAATACTATTTAAAGACAGTACCTGATTACTAGAATTTAAAATGTTATCTTTAAACTACTTTTTGAACAAAAAATATTAGATTACAGTAATGTAAGTGTAGTTCTAGCAGGAAGATCTTGGGGTTCATTCTATCAAACATCTATTCCAATCACAACACAGCCTCCGCTTTGTAAGCAAGTTTCAGGGCACTGAACTGTAGAATGGGGAAGTATTTCTATATTCTTATTATCCGAATAATCTCAAGCCTTTTCTGATAGAAACAAATTATTTTGTAAATGAGTTTGGATGCTGGTCCCCAACATAGGATGCTGCTGTGCTGGCATCCCTTCAGGCTACTTAAAGTAACACTGAAACAGTAAAAGATCACAATATTTCAATGTTTTGAATAACAATACACTAAATATACAGAATAAAACACTTGTGCTGTACATCCCAATATACCTTTGAAAACATAAAAAAAATATGAATAAACTCTAGCCGCTTTCTCCGCACCTGACTCACGTTTCATTCAGAAGTGATCACCTCTGGAAACATTCACGCATGAAATGCTTCGAACACAAGCACAATCAACAATTTGCAGTCACACAAATGTATCGATTAACTTCAGAAGACATTCCTTAATCGACTGGAGTCATGTGGATTACTTTGATTCAAAACATGGTGTTTATTCACTTGCATTGGATGAAGTTAAAAACCTGGGATACTTTACTAAAAATCTTAAATCCTGTTCTAATGAAGAAAGAAGGTCATATACACTCACCTAAAGGATTATTAGGAACACCTGTTCAATTTCTCATTAATGCAATTATCTAATCAACCAATCACATGGCAGTTGCTTCAATGCATTTAGGGGTGTGGTCCTGGTCAAGACAATCTCCTGAACTCCAAACTGAATGTCAGAATGGGAAAGAAAGGTGATTTAAGCAATTTTGAGCGTGGCATGGTTGTTGGTGCCAGACGGGCCAGTCTGAGTATTTCACAATCTGCTCAGTTACTGGGATTTTCACGCACAACCATTTCTAGGGTTTACAAAGAATGGTGTGAAAAGGGAAAAACATCCAGTATGCGGCAGTCCTGTGGGTGAAAATGCCTTGTTGATGCTAGAGGTCAGAGGAGAATGGGCCGACTGATTCAAGCTGATAGAAGAGCAACTTTGACTGAAATAACCACTCGTTACAACCGAGGTATGCAGCAAAGCATTTGTGAAGCCACAACACGCACAACCTTGAGGCGAATGGGCTACAACAGCAGAAGACCCCACCGGGTACCACTCATCTCCACTACAAATAGGAAAAAGAGGCTACAATTTGCAAGAGCTCACCAAAATTGGACAGTTGAAGACTGGAAAAATGTTGCCTGGTCTGATGAGTCTCGATTTCTGTTGAGACATTCAGATGGTAGAGTCAGAATTTGGCGTAAACAGAATGAGAACATGGATCCATCATGCCTTGTTACCACTGTGCAGGCTGGTGGTGGTGGTGTAATGGTGTGGGGGATGTTTTCTTGGCACACTTTAGGCCCCTTAGTGCCAATTGGGCATCGTTTAAATGCCACGGCCTACCTGAGCATTGTTTCTGACCATGTCCATCCCTTTATGGCCACCATGTACCCATCCTCTGATGGCTACTTCCAGCACGATAATGCACCATGTCACAAAGCTCGAATCATTTCAAATTGGTTTCTTGAACATGACAATGAGTTCACTGTACTAAAATGGCCCCCACAGTCACCAGATCTCAACCCAATAGAGCATCTTTGGGATGTGGTGGAACGGGAGCTTCGTGCCCTGGATGTGCATCCCACAAATCTCCATCAACTGCAAGATGCTATCCTATCAATATGGGCCAACAATTCTAAAGAATGCTTTCAGCACCTTGTTGAATCAATGCCACGTAGAATTAAGGCAGTTCTGAAGGCGAAAGGGGGTCAAACACAGTATTAGTATGGTGTTCCTAATAATCCTTTAGGTGAGTGTATATCTTGGATGTCCTGAGTAAATGATCAGCAACTTAAAATTTATGGGTGAACTATTCCTTTAATGGGTTTGAGTCCCACAGAATACACATACTGATTTAATGTATACCATGGATGCACTGTCAATTTAGATAAAAGCATCAGCTAGCTAAGTGAATAAATGTGAATGTAAAATGTTTGCAGAACTCACCCTCTCTAAACTCTTGTTTGCGGTACTGTTTGGTGACCTCCACCTGGAAGAGCGTAAACTTACAGATGAAAGTGGCCAGTCTTGTTAAACTCTGCCTTCCTGAGCCTCCAATTCCAACCAGCAACATATTCCCTCTGAGCTGACTGATAACACGTACCACACGCGTTACTGTGGAGGCAGAGAGAGGGTGATGTTTCCATCATTAAAACCCATATCAATCCATTTTATAACCATAACAATTAATAATATGTGTCATTTGGGCAATGTAATATTTACAAACGCAAGAAATATCAATCCAGACAAACACGCACATGCACACATCATTCCTGCAGGAGGCAAAACAGAGTAATGATCACAACGAAAACTAATTGCTACCAAACCATAATTATGTATGAACACATTTGAACATAAACATGCGCGTTATGCTTGCTAATTTCAATAATAATCAATCAGCTATGAGCAGCGAGCGGCATGTCATTGAGCCAAATGTTTGTGACTTGTTAGACACATTCACTTAGCTGAATGTGAGACAGATTTAATGTCACAGTGTGGTGTGTGTTTGTGCGTGTGTGTGTGTGTGTGTGTGTGTGTGTGTGTGTGTGAGACAGAATGGATATAAAGCATTCTTATATTTGTGTTTGACAGTAAATGCCTGTATGCAACTGTGTGACATATAGGCTGGGGGACCTGCCACCTAATTATTCTCCCTGCTGAGGGGTTTGTAATGCATTTGCGTATTTCTTTGTGGGAAGGAAAGGGGTAATTATTCATGCTGGTGGGGGATCTGAGGGCTGAAGTGCATGTGATTTTGTGGAAAGTTATACTTGTGTGAGTGTTGAATAGGAATTGTAGCTTGATTGAGCAGCAGATCGGTCACTGATTTATGGGACTTGAGGATGTGCTCTAAATTACAAATATTGTGATGTAGTTGTAACCAGATTATGAGAGCTGGAGTGTAAATGTGCCATGAATGTGGATGACTTCTATAGAATTTATCGCCAAACAACCAGAGCCAATGTAATTTGTTCCTGTGACTTGAACATGATGTCATCATAGACAGCTAGATCACAGGAACAGTCCCCTGTACAAACATGATCATTTATTGCTTCTTTTGGGGTCGGACATTTAACCTTTCAGTTACCAGCCCAAATCCTTAAAAGTGCACTGAATCATTTCTAGTGCCGTAGATGCAGGAACATTCAATAGCAAAAGTGTATTCTGTGAGTGAAACCATCCAATTTCAGGGGATTATTTAGATTAAGAGGGTATTATTCAGCTGTTCGTGTGATCTCAACATCGTGGCACTCATGAATATGCGCTCAACACCATATGCACAATAAAGCAGTTTTTGACTGAGACTGATGACTAGAGTCTTCATCTCATGTACATCTTTAAAATTATACATATTATAAAAAAAATACTATTATTCCTATAATATAAACTATAATTTCCTTATGTTTAAAAGTTTAGCAATTTGCAAAATTTAGCAAAATACAAAATCACTAAGTGCACCTTCAATCAATAATGACTGAATGAATAAATGTTCATTTATATAGCGCTTTTCTGACACTACACTCAAAAGCACATTACATAATAAACAGGGTACTCTCCTCAACCACCACCAGTGTGCAGCATTGACCTGAAATTATGCGACAGCAGCCATAGTGCACCAGTACACTCAGCACAAACCAGCTATTGGTGGGGAGGAGATGGAAAAGTGATAGAGCCAATTCATGGATGGGGAATATTAGTAGGCCTTGATTGAAAGGGCCCATGGGGGGAATTTGGCCAGGACACGGGGGTTACACCCCTACTCGTTACGAGAAGTACCCTGGCATTTTTGATGAACACAAAGAGTCATGACCTTGGTTTAATGTCTCATCTGAAGGATGATGGCTTTTTACATTATAGTGTCCCTGTAACTATACTTGGGCTTTAGGAAACACACAGACCATAGGGTGAGTGCCATTTCACCCCCAAATGCCACAATAAGCCACATCACCCCCAAATGTATGGTTGTGGTGAACTGCATGGTGAACGTGTTCTCACCGTGCTCTATAGCGTCCCTAAAGAGCACAAGGCTCATCGGCACCACACCAGGTGTTAGATTATAATCCTCCAGTTGAGTCTCCATATAAACCTTCAGAGCTTTAAAGTCCAACAGGTCCTCATACACATTTGGTTCCTTCAGGAAGTCCCCTACAAACACACACACACATACAGACACATACACACAAACATAGATAATAATATATGGGTGTTTCTGGAGCTCATCTGGAAGAGCATGGTGCTAGCGACACCAAATTTCATGGGTTTGATTCCCAGGGAATACATGGACTGATAAAATGTATACCTTGAATGCACTTTCGCAAATGTAAATATCTGACAAATGTAGATATATGCAGGACTAGACATGTCACTTGACAAAATTTTCAACCAATGTATTAATTAAAAAAATTAAATTTAAATAAATGAATCATTGTTGATTTAAGTCATGTTTAGAAATGCAAATAAATATAACAATATAATAATAAATATATAAATAAATGGTACTTTTAAACTGTATTTGTAAAGTAGCATTTACACAATGCTCTTTGTCACTGGACAGTTAATTATGATAAAGCAAAAAATGAACTTTCAAAACAATTTTAAGAAGTAAATAAATAATGTATTTCCATTTGAAAATGTATTTACTGTATTTATTTAAATTAGTATTTTAAATTATTAAATTAATAGATAATTGATTCCTATTTGATTTCTATTTTTAGGTGGCAGTCATAGTCCTCCATATATACACTGGCAGCCAAAAGTTTGGAATAATGTACAGATTTTACTGTTTCGGAAGGAAATTGGTACTTTAGTTCACCAAAGTGGCACTCAACTGATCCCAAAGTATAGTCAGGACATTACTGATGTAAAAAAACAGCACCATCACTATTTGAAAATAAAAAAAATATTTTTGATCAAATCTAAACAGGCCCCATTTACAGCAGCCATCACTCCAACACCGTATCCTTGAGTAATCATTGCTAATTTCGTACTAGAAAATCACTTGCCATTATATCAAACACTTATGAAAGCTATTTGGTTCATTAAATGAAGCTTAACATTGTCTTTGTGTTTGCTTTTGAGTTGTCACAGTATGCAATAAACTGGCATGTCTTAAGGTCAATATTAGGTCAAAAATGGCAAAAAAAAAGAAAAAAAAAAGAGAAGCAGCTTTCTCTAGAAACTCATCAGTCAATCATTATTTTGAAGAATGAAGGCTATACAATGCTTGAAGTTGCTAAAAAACTGAAGATTTCATACAAAGGTGTACACTACAGTCTTCAAAGACAAAGGACAACTGGCTCTAACAAGGACAGAAAGAGATGTGGAAGGCCAGATGTACAACTAAACAAGAGGATAACTACATCAGAGACTCTAGTTTGAGAAACAGATGAATCACATGTCCTCAGCTGACAGCTTCATTGAATTCTACCCACTCAACACCAGTTTCATGTACAACAGTAAAGAGAAGACTCAGGGGTGCAGGACTTATGGGAAGAAGTACAAAGAAAAAGACACTTTTAAAACAGAAAAAGAAAAAGAAAAGGTTAAAGTGGGCAAAGAAACAGACATTGGACAAGAGATAATTGGAAAAGTGTGTTATGATCTTAACCCCATTGAGCTTTTGTGAGATCAGCTAGACCAGGGCTATTCAAATACATTTGCAGGGGGGCCAAACTAGGAAATTCCAAAATTTGTGAGGGCCGGGGACAAATTGATATCAGATAAAGGAAATTAAAATATACTATACTAAGGTACATAATATATGAAATAAAATAAGGTGCATTATTCTTTTGGTTTCCTTTATTATTTCAACACATTCAACTTGTATTGATTAGGCCTATAACAAAGTGCAATACTGCAAATACTGAGACATATACACAGCTTTTACCCTTAAAAGAGTAAACATAAGTAATAGCTTATATAGGCCTATATAAAAAAATCAAACAATCAAAATAAAGCTGTCTTAAGTGCAAGTATCAAATCTTATTTGGGGAAATAACAACATTCAAATATCCCTGAAGTACTGTATATCTTTCAGACAGTGAGTACACATTTTAAAACTAGAAAAAAACATTTCAACTGTACAGTAAGTACAAATCTGCTAACTATGTGCTGTAAACATACTCTTGATGAAAACTAACTAATAACAAGAATATTTTTTTCCTCATTTAGTTTACCTTATTTATCAGTGAGAGTATGTGACTCAGTGGGAGAAGTGACAACGATTTGCTTTTGCCATTTTAACATAATCTGGCTCATATGTGGTAAGTGCAATTCTCAGGCACTGGGATAACTTCTCATTGCTCAGGCAGCAACGTGCAGTCTTTAATAGTCTCTGACTCGGTGAAGGGCCTCTTTTTTCTCGTGAGTATCCACGCCACTCGTAGAGAGGCAATGAAAGCTCTCTCTTGTTCAGTACAAAACCTGCCAATTGCACGCTGACTTTGCTCAAAAGAAGTTACCAGTCTGTCTATTCTACGTTGTCTCTCCACTGAGCCCTCTTGGTATTGCACAGAAAAAGACGAATGTTTTGTAGTAAAATGTCTCTTCACATTATATTCTTTGGCCACAGCCACTGATTCGTTGCACAGTAAACACACAGGTCTATCGGTCCCTCGCTTGCTTGCCGTAGTTGGCACAGTAAATAAGTACTTCTCCGTCCATTCACTCTGAAACTTACGATTTTCTCTGTCAACTTTGCGGTTTGGCTTGGACAACGCCATGTTAGATCAGATGCATGTGTCATAGGCAGCGTGAGAACATCGAATCAGCGAGAATGAGTATTTGTCACCATGGAGACGACCTGCTCCGCTCTAGAATCTTTGCCTGTACACTTGTCTGTGCGCCGCGGCAGATTCGTAGATTTTTTTTAGACTTTTTTTGACTTTTTTATTTTTAAATATTTTGAATCTGCCGCGGGCCAGAATAAATTTCAATCGGGCCAAATTTGCCCCCCGGGCCGCTATTTGAATAGGCCTGAGCTAGACTGTAAGATGCGTGAGAAGTGCCCGACAAGACAGCCACATCAATGGCAAGTGCTACAGGAAGCATGGGGTGAAATGTCACCTGAGTATCTGGACAAACTGACAGCTAGAATGCCAAGTATCTGCAAAGCTGTCATTGATGCAAATGGAGGATTTTTTGATGAGAATTCTTTGAAGTAGATTAAACATTTGTTTTGTTTTTTCAAATTGAAGTAGTAATTTTTCACTTTATTAATTCCCTGACCCATTTTGATCAGTTGAATGCCACTTTGGTGAATAAAAATATCAATTTCTTTCCATAAGAGCAGAATCTGTACGTTATTCCAAACTTTTGGCCGCCAGTGTACATACACTTCATAAACACAGATATCTGTTGTTCATAAATTTGCAGTGTCTGTTTATATGTTTACCAAACAAAGGGGGCTGTTTGTTAGGGCAGATGCTGTGGTAGGGAACATCAAAATGGGAAGCCAGTTTGTCTGACAAAAGTCCCACAAATGTCTCCATGTCTGTATAATCCACCAATCGATCAGAAAAGACCCTGAAACACACACAAAACCCTATAATTTCCTCCAACTAACACATGAATATGTGTGTCTGTATGTGTGTCTGTTTTTACCTGAAGCACTCATGAATCCAAAGGCGTGTGATACTCTGCTTAGTGTCGTGGAAGTCTCTGTGTGCACGCAATAAACCCTGGAATACCTTGGAAAGGAAAAATATGATATTGAATATAAACACAAAGCCCTCAGTCTAATTTCTTGTTATGTATAAAAATTATTTCTTTTTATGTTTGATCAGGCTAAAAAAATAAATACATGAAGTGTCATTGTAGAAGATTTTAAAGGGTGTTTTGATAAGGAGTTAATTTGCATGTGATTGTGTGTGTCTCAAATTGAATGTTAGAGACAGAATTTTTATGGTCAGTCACTCTTTTCCTTAAGCACATCTATATCTTTGGCATGTGGTGTTAAAGTGAAACTGTGGACCGATATGCTTTGTACCATAAGACTGTGATCTAATTGGCCTGCATCAAAGTGATTTACACTCAGACTGGGCGTTCCTAAAATACAATTTGCCACATTTCCAGATAAGAGACAATCACAAAGGATGCATGATGTTAAGTACCTTGGAGATGTCTCTGAGGTTGAAGAGATAATGTATTTTTGCGGGTGTGGGTAAGAAGCGGGCGGTAATGGCATGGTAGAGCTCCAGAGTGGCTTGGGTCAGAACCTCCCCAATGGGCTTTACATCCTCCTCAAACTCCTGCAGCTTCTGACTGATCATGGTGCCGAAGATGCGCTTTATCTGAGACTCCTAAAGAGAGACAGATGAAAGTATAGAAGAGGAGAGGGAATAAGATGGGTGGATAATACAGAAGATAAAAAGGGAGGATAATAAAAAGAAGAGGAAAAGTGATTTGTTAGTGAGATAAAAAACAAAAAAAAAACAGAGCATGTAAATTACCATTTTAAATTGAACAAGTATTGAACAAGTATTAAATTGAACATATGAAAATGGAAAAGTCATTTCAGAGGCAGATCAATTTATAAAATTTTGATTACAAAGATTACATACACTTAGAATGACGCCATAAAATCTAATTGTTTAACCACTCCACAGATATAATATTAGCAAACTAAGTTTTGGCAAGTTGTTTAGGACATCTACTTTGTGCATGACAGGAGTACTTTTTCCAACAATTGTTTACAGACAGATTGTTTCACTTTTATTTGATTATATAACAATTTCAGTGGGCCAGATAACTGCCTTTAAGCCGCCTGGAAAATTCCAGAAAATGATGTGAAGCCTTTAGACAATTAGCCAATTAGATTCTGATAGGAGGTGTACTGAATTGGAGGTTTACCTGTGGATGCATTTTAAGGCCTACCTTCAAACTTAGTGCCTCTTTGCTTGACATAATGGGAAAATCTAAAGAAATCAGCCAAGACTTGGATGGACCTCCACAAGTCTGTTTCATCCTTGGGAGCAATTTCCAAACACCTGAAGGTACCACTTTCATCTGTACAAACTATAGTACACAAGTATAAACACCATGGGACCACACAGCCATCATACCACTCAGGAAGGAGACACATTCTGTCTCCTAGAGTTGAATGTAGTTTTGTGCAAAAAGTGCAAATCAATCCCAGAACAACAGAAAAGGGCCTATGAAGTATCTATATCTACAGTAAAATGAGTCCTATATCGACATAACCTGAAAGGCTACTAAGCAAGGAAGAAGCCACTCCTCTAAAACTGCCATAAAAAAAGCCAGACTACAGTTTGCAAGAGCACATGTGGACAAACATCTTACTTTTTGGAGAAATGTCCTCTGGTTTGATGAAACAAAAATTAAACTCTTTTTTGCCATAATGGCATAAGAGGCTTACAAGCTGAAGAATACCATCCCAACCATGAAGCATGGGGATGGCAGCATCATGTTGTGGGGTGCTTTGCTGCAGGAGGGACTGATGCACTTCACAAAATAGATGGCATCACGAGGAAGGAAAATTATGTGGATTTATTGATGCAAAATCTCAAGACATCAGCCAGGAAGTTAAAGATCAGTCACAAATGGGTCTTCCAAATGGTCAATGACCCCAAGCATACCTCCAATGTTGTGGAAAAATGGATTAAGGACAACAAAATCAAGGTGTTGGAGTGGCCATCACAAAGCCTTGACCTCAATCCGATAGAAAATTCCAGCAACTTATTGTGAGAAGATTGTGGAAGGCTCCCCAAAAAGTTTGACCCAAGTTAAACAATTAAAAGGCAAAGTGTATGTATACATCTGACCAACTGGGAATGTGATGAAAGAAATAAAATCTGAAATAAATCATTGCTCTACTATTATTCTGACATTTCATTTTCTTAAAATAAAGTAGTGATCCGAACTGACCTAAGATTATGATTAAATGTAAGGACTTGTGAATTTTTTTTAAATGTTTTTGGCTAAGGTGTATGTAACATATTAAACATTTGTTTTCTTTAGAATAACAAACACTGATAAATTCTGCACAATTAGTCCAAGAATTAGCATTATTCATTTCATGTTGACTTTAAATTAGAGCTGTCAAAATTAATGCGTCAATGCATGGGATTCATTTAAAATGTTTAACGTGTTATTTTTTCCTTTAGATCGATTAATGTATTTACAAATTTGACATTATATTATGACATTTTATTCAGCTCTGTTTAAGTTCTAAACACTGGTTAGAGTAGGGTGGAACCTTTGCAATGTGTCCAGGGTCATTATACTAACACACGCACCACAAACAAACAATGCACAGCAATTCTTTGTCAGTTATTTACAGATGGGGAAAGGACCTTTTAACGCTATTTGATATACAAAACAACCAGATGAGAATTGCGTCAGAAATCAAGTACTTTGAAGCCTCTGTAGGGCACACTTTAATTACCATAGAAGAAAGTCAATTATCATTTAACTATTACCAAAATGCCAAAACACAATACATGACCCTGATGAGGGATTGTTGCAGCCGACTAGCTTGTTGGAGTTCTTCTGTGGAGGGTCCGTTGACGCTAATCTGCCACTGACCTTTTCAAACAATCTGGATGAAGAATCATTAAGTGGACAGTGCCAGCGCTAAAAGCAGAACTATACAGTGCTTTTTTTGTGGAGTTTAAAGCGGTGCTTGATGCCCTGATGCGAATCGTGTGAATTTCATATCCAAAAAGGATAGCTGCAGCCTGCCGGCCACTATTATGAAGGATGAGGGTTAAAGAGATTGAATGCACATTGCAATGAATACGGAACATATGGTGACTAGTTTTTTAATTAGTCAACGTCCCATTTAGATACTGGGAAACGTTAAAAAATACTTGAAATGGTGCTATTTCAGGGCATTTATATCTTTATACTGTTTTGAAAATGTTAATAAAGCATTATTGTTAGATATTGTTTTCTTTATCTAAGAATTAGATCAATGCACTTTGAAGTATATATAGAATTTTTAGCACTTTAAAAATCTGCAATTAATCGCGATTAACTATGACAAATAATTAGATGAATCATATTTAAAATGGCAATTGACTGACAGCACTACTTTAAATGTATACAGTATTAGTCCATTGATAAATTCAATGTTATAAGAAAACTAGCCATATTCTGTAGTGCACTACTAATTTAGATTGTTAAAAAATGTCAAACTCTACTCACTGTAGGGAAGGTCATGTTAATGAGATTAAAGCGGCTCAGCAGACGTCCTGATATGCGAGTCCTTCCTCCACCAGGGGGCCCCATAGCAGCCAGGAGGAAAATGTCCTTTTAGAGCAGAGAGTGAGAGAGGGAGAGACAAAACATGTATTTAAACATAGATCCAGGGCCATAACCACAATATACATTGAAGTATATTGGCCAGATTGCCCCATCCCCCAATAATTGATATTCTTGTTGCTGTTCTGCTGCAGTCTATTATGGACCGCTGTCAAAATGTCATTAAGTTGTTGCAGAAATAACAATGGTTTAAAAAATAAAATTTTGGGTGTGATGACATCGCTTGTTGATGTCATTTGAGATCATTTGAGCCAATCAAATCGATGAAGTCAGTACTGAATTGTCAGAAGCTAAGCGGGAACCTAACGGATTAATCCAGCACCACACATCAGCAAGCAGTTTGTGTTAGTGTCATGTGAGATGTAACTAACTAAACATGCATGTGGAAGGGTGGAGGGTGGGGCCGGGTCGTGATGCTACACACCCGGTCCCGTATCAGGCTAATCAAGCCTCAGAGAGGGATAAGGGCCGATGGCAGATGGTGGAAAAGAGAGAGAGAGAGAGATCATTGACGGACATGCAATATTTACCCACTATTTTTTGATTGAAATGTTGTACCGACCGACAGTAAATTCCAAGGGTGCAAATCCATTTAGGATTCACCATTTTGAATTGACAATATTTAATTTACAGTATGCTATTTGTATGTCATTCATAATTGTGAATGTAAAAACATTTTTGGAATAGTTTTCAGCTATCAGGCTTAAAACAAAGAGCAAATGTGCGTATATAGTAAAGGAATTGAATGAATGTGGTAATTTGGCAGGGTTTTGAAGTAGCTTTTTATAAAATTCACTTGACATTGTCTAAGAAAATTATCTATAAAACACAAAGTAGAGTGTTTTCACCATAAGATTAGAACTATAACATTAGACCTGTGATTTGTGGCTTCAATTGTGTATTTAGATTTTTGCAAGTACAGTGTCATATATTTTTAATGCAAATATTATTAGATAATAATTTAAAGTCAATGTAAGATTTCTTTATGTCTCTAATTTATTCTAAATTTTAAACAGCATCTCCTAAGAGTTTACTTTTAAAATAGGCATTTTTTTTTTATTTAATTTTGAATAAAAATTTTAAACAATTCCCACTACTTAGTAGGTCCTCGTGGTGGCACTCACCACAATCTGGGTGGTGGAGGACAAGTCTCAGTTGCCTCTGCTTCTGAGACCGTCAACCTGCGTATCTTATTATGTGAATCATTGAGCATGACACCGCGGAGACTCTGCATGTGGAGACTCATGCTACTCTCCGACTTACCACGTGCCCCGTTGAGAGCGAGAACCACTAATCACGACCACGGGGAGGTTACTCCATGTGACTCTACCCTCCCTAGCAACCGGGTCAATTTAGTTGTTTAGGAAACCTGGCTGGAGTCACTCAGCATGCCCTGGATTCGAAATTGCGCCTCCAGGGGTGGTAGTCAGCGTCAATACCCGCTGAGCTACCCAAGCCCCCTACAATAGGCATTTTTTATAGTATGTCTAATTAATCACCAGTTAAATTAGTTAACCTAAAAACTAAAAATGTTCTTTTACTCACTAATTTACTCACCCTTATGTTGTTCAAAACCCATATGCTGTTACTTTTTCTTGGAACATAAAATACTGTAGATATTTTAAGAAGCTCTATTCCATAGAATAGCAGTTTATAGTTAGCAGTAGCTGACAAGCTTAAAAACAAAGCTATTTGTAAAAAACCATGAGGGACAACTTGGGGTAGTAAATAATTGTTTGTATTTTTTTTTTTTGCTAACCAGCTGACACAGTCATATCATTTTACAGATACATCAGTGATGGAAATCAAATAAAATTCTTATAAGAATTTCAGATAGCACAAAAAGAAAGAAAAGATGACTGAAACAGGCAAATTGCTAGCAATGCAGAAACAGTGTTTGTCTTGTACTGTGTAAATATATATATATATATATATATATATATATATATATATATATATATATATGTGTGTGTGTGTGTTATCTTTCTAAACCAAACATTATCAAATTTTGGGCCTTTATCGCATTTAAAGACATTTTTCAGAAAATGATTGCATTCGGCACCTTTTCTATCTTAAAGCACCAGAGGACCAATATATTTGTGACCTCAACACCCATGATCCCCCACTTCCAAAATCGTTTGTTCCCCTCCCCCAGTGTTCAAGACATGGCTTTGGCCTTGTCACATATACAACTAATAAACCTGTGCATTAAAAATCAATACACACAATTACCTTCATACACTTGAGGGTCTGTTTCTGGCGATCATACCAGAAGCCGTAGTCGATCCAGAGGCGAAGCAGCTCCAGTGGAGGCTGGGAGCCAAAGTCATCCATGGCAGGCATGTTCAGATCATCAAGGGACACAAGCATCTTCTTACCTCCGACTGGCACATACACACCTTTAATCCTCTTCTCCATCCGAGACTCAATTATCTCCTGTACATTATTAGAGCTAGTCTGAGAGAGAAAATGAATAACAACAACAACACTGTTATTAGGGCATTTTGGGCATGTTGCCTATTCAAAAGGGGTTGGAGCATGTTCAATTTGTGCTATTTTTTTAATTTTCTATGTAGATGGACAAGGGCTGTTGTATCACCTCTTGCTGTTCTTTTAGCATCTCAAGGCAGTTAATAATATGACCTTAAGACAATTCTGTTACATTCAGTTGTGGTCTGTCTACCAGGAATTTTTTAACACAGGAATGCATCATGCGTGCACAACCTCTAATCTTCTCCAAACAGTGTTGTTGAGCACTGTTGCAGTTTAAACTGAGACCACGTCCACATTAATCCTGAAGTTTGAAAAAATCTTCTCCGATAACAGAAGTGAGGTATCTAACTATGAGAATCACCTCAAGCGTGACCAATCCTGAAAGCACCAATAACACCACATGTGTCAGTTGACAGACCAATCACAACAGCGATAAGGGAGTCCCATCTTCCTCATATAAGTTAGTGCCATAGGTCTTTTAATTTTACAAATATCTCTTCTGCATGAAACTGCAAGGAGAAATGTGTGGAGAAATACCTCACTACTGTTATGAGAGAACCGGGATTAGGCAAGCAACCTAAAGTTCTCTTTCTAACATTTGTTTGGCATCTTACTATGGGATATTGACAACTCCCATATTGCCGGAATACGGAATAGAAAGCAGACCTGTCAACCATCTTGTAGTGTCCAAAATATCTGAAAACCTAAACAAATTCACAAAGAATAGATGGGGGAAACAAAGAAAGCACTTGTGTCTTTCAAGACATGGGACGAAAGCAGCTCAACCCGGAGATTGTAGAACCTCGTGAAGGTATTGGGTGTAGCCCAGCATGCTGCTCTGCAAATGTCAGCCAGAGAGGTGCCACTGGCCAGAGCCCAAGAGGCTGCCAAATCCCTGGTGGTATGGGCCTGTAGGCCTGCAGGGGCAGGCACATGCTGAGCCTGGTAGGTAACAGCTATGGTGTCGATGATCCAGTGGGAGATCCTCTGCTTGGAGACAGTGCTTTCTTTCCGCTGTCCCCCAAAGCAGACAAAGAGCTGCTCAGAGATCCTAAAGCTCTGCGTGCGATCCAAAAAGATGCGTAAAGTGTCCACCGGACACAGCAACACTTAGTCACATAGGGGCACATAGCCCGGTTGGGGTATAAGGATCATGTGAGAGTAACCCGGACTGAATTACAGGTACGTTTAGCTGACAGAGAACGCTTGCAGGTACCCAACCCTCTTGATGGAGGTGAGCGCCGTCAGGAGGGCAGTCTTCAAGGAGAGCGCCTTAAGCTCAACTGACTCTAAAGGCTCGAAGGGAGCCCCTCGCAGAAAGGAAAGCACTGAACTGACTGCACACCTCTGGGGGTCTTCGTGTCGAGAAGAAAACCACTCAGCGAACAGATGCCACTTCAAGGCATACAGGTGCCTCGTAGAGGGAGTGATGGTGTCTACCACGGCAGGGGGTAGGCCACTGAGGTCTTCTGCATCCCGTCCAGGGGCCAGACATGGAGGTTCCATAGGTCTGGTCGTGGGTGCCAGATGGTGGCACCCATGGCTTTTAGATCTGCTGAAGCGCCCAGGGACGATCTCTGCAGTGCACCCATGCAGAGGGGGGAGAAAGCCGCTGTAATGAGCCATAAGAATCCAGCAGAGGTGAGGGATGGAAATCACTTGCTCAGCTTGAACCATCGACCATTCGGCTCCAAAGAGATAATCTAATGAGCGGTATGCAGCGTCCCCTCCTTTATACCCGTATGACCGTGGGAGGGGCACGCAAATACCACTTGCCAATTCTCATTGGTCGTCCGTTGGAGGGTGGAGGAGTGGCCAAGGACCAAGCTACGGCATTTCAGAGAACTGGCAAGTGTTTTTTTTTAAATCTCTCACTCCTCTCTGTCTCTCACTGCCGCTCCACGTTGGCCTTTTCCCTCTCTTTTAAATTTTACAGTGTTTTTTCAGTGTCAGGTAGACAGGGATGACCTGCTGGCAAATGGGGCGGAAGGCACGCCCCTCCCCAGGGAAAGAGGGCCGGGTCGTGATTATACACACCCGCTCCCTTATCAGGCTAATTAAGCCTCCGAGAGGGATAAAGGCTGACTGCGAATGGTGGTGCGCGAGAGAGAGAGAGAGAGAGATCGTTTAAGGGCAGCGGACCGTCATTTGTGTGTTTGTGTCTTTTGTTTGAGTTTTTCATTAAAATATTATTTATATTGTCAAGCCGGTTCTCGCCTCCTCCTTTCCCATTGTTCCCTTTACACAGGGATTCCAATATTTGACGTGACCTGCACCCTCCTTTCCAAAACGCATAATACGAATTGAGAACAATGCAGGATGAACGAGTGCACCTTATGCATGTCTGACTTCCAGACAGGCAATACACTGCAGTTGAGAATCCTTCTGAGAAATCATCAATCCACATGCGCCTTTGCTCCACCGCTCGAGGAGCTTGTGGTCGATATAATAATAAACTTAATACACTAAAGAAGTTCACCATGACGTGCCACTTGGTTTAGTGTTAATCTCCTAAGCATGACACCGTTACAGTGTACTGGAGAGTAGAAAGCTATAATGCTTTATAAAACAAAAGAAAAACACCAGAAGGAATATTCACCTGATAGAAAATATGCTCACAGAAGAAAAGTTGCATTCTGCAATGTACCAGATGCTCTTCTGATGAACAGTTTAGTGACCACTCCCCTGCGAGCCCTGCTGAGGATAGTTTCCAATGATCATCACAGTGAAGAGAATGAGGATAAAGCAAGGACCTATGGCAGTGACTTATATGAGGGAGGTTAGACTGCTTTGATTGATTGGTTAACTGACAGACATAATGTTATTGGTGCTTCCAGGATCGGTCATGCACCAGGCGATTCCCATAGTAAGATATCGAATGAATGTCAGAAAGAGAACTCAGTTTTGATTTTCCTAACGTCATCATTTTCCAAAGTATGCGGTTATGAAGTGTGTTTTTGAAAGTCTCCATTTTCGTTGGAGAAAAATGATGTTCTAGTGTGGATGAGAGGTGTAAATGTAGCAAAATAACTGCATGTGGTTACTCATGTGAACATTGCCTGAGAGTCACTGTGTAATTGGAATTTCATCATTGTAAAACAGTGATTTTTAAGTATTTTTTTCTTTAAAGTTTCAGTGAAACAATAGTCTTGCACTTTATCCTGTTTTTAGTTACCAATTCCATTGTAGAATACCCTATTCTTCAACCAAAAGTGTTCAATTAAAATGGGTTATCAAGGGTGTGACCATGTGAATAGCATTTAATTGATCATATGTCAGCATGGTGACCACCATGCCTTATATACTGTAGAACAAAGCAGCTTTTTCTAGGCCATTACACAACTGAAGTGTTTTAATGTACTGTACTTCATTATTTTAGATTTAAACCTTAAAAACTGACAGTGGACTTTTAACAACCAGACTATATCCCAAAACCGAAATGTGTTACTTTTATTGTTGAGGTCAAAGATTGTAACAGCATTATTACAATACTAATAGCAATTGTTATCACCTGTGAGGACATGTTGACTGTTAATGTGGCCCATGTGCCTGAATCCAGGCTCTGCAGGACACTCTGGGCCACTGAAGTCTTTCCCGTCCCCACTGGACCCGTCAGAAGCACAGGGTGCTGAGCGCACACAAGAGTCTTCACCAGGTAATGATATCGCACTGTGTCAACTGTGGGCACCATGATCTTATAGAATGGAGCACTGCAGAGAATGAAAGAGACTCAGTGGAAGTAACTTCACTCTAGAAATGGGCTGACTCGGGAAAACATTGCTGCCACAAGAAAAAAATGTAATAAAAAAAAAAACATTTTCTGATAAAATGCACAAGATACACTCACATCTGGGAATAATTTTACCACAAAATTAAACTGATCCCAACAATGCAAAACTGTTATTATTTGGTGAACACAAGGACTGCTATGATAGTAGCACAGTATGTATGTCTGCCATAGTATAAAGGCTTAAGTATACTTTGGTTGTCGGCATTGCTGACCGTTCCGCGCAAAGTATGCGTGACGTAAAGTTCGTCATCAGCAGTCTGTGTGGACTGATCGCACACGGACAGATTTTCTAGACACATGGACAGTCCTCGTCTGTGCACATCATTGCCACATGTGCACAAAAGAATTTAGATTGTCTCCATCACTAAACCTCTATAAAACCATAGCTATTGCTCTTCCTTATATTCCATTCCTTTATTTAATCATTTTCATTTTTCCTTTAGTGGTAGTTTAATTTTTATTATTTAATGACATACATTATATATTTTTCTGTCATTTACACTACAGTTTTTTATTTTCTTAATTTATGCAATTTGTTTTGCAATGTTTCTGTTTTGCCCCAAATTAATGGTGTGCAGCTTAGCTTTAATAATTAAGCAATATGAATGTATAAATATTGATCATACTAATAAAGCACTTTAAAACTGAAAACTGAAACTGAAAGAGAGAGAAAGACAGATGATAATTAAAGAATATGACAATGAGAAAGTTAAATATGGGATGTCTGAGGTTTGCTTTAAAAAGAGGACAAACAAACAATGAAAAGAAAATATAGAATATGGAGAGAGAGAGAGAGAGGTAAAGAAAGAGAGAGATTGAGATAGAGAGAGAGAGAGAGAGAGAGAGAGAGAGAAAAAGGGGGTGGAAGGAAGTAGAGTTGAGAGAGCAGGATGAATAAGAATATGGAGGAGGAAGAGGAGGTGAAAAAGTCCTAACTGAAAGACTGAAAATTGAAAAATGTAGCGAGACATTTCAGTTGAAGAGAAGGATAAAAAAAGAGTCAGGTAGAAAGGGATGGAAAAATGGACAGGCGACAAAGAGGGAGTACAGAAAGCCAAGAGGACAAAGGACAATGAAGAGGAACGAGTTGGACAGACATTACAACTGAGAGCAGGGTAGGTTAGAGTGAGACGAAGAAGTATTAAAAAAATTAATTATATGAATAGAAAGGGAATTTAGAAGTATGGGAGGGAGTTAGGCGAGATGCCATTGTTTGCACCTGCAGGTGGCTGGCAGAGACCCCTGAACAGGGAGACTATGTGGGCAAACACACACTCACTTGGAACCGTAGCGCCAGCCCTTGGGCAGCTTGTCCTCAAATGATGCCCACGTCTTATTCTTGGTGTCCACATAATACTCGTAGATGGTGTTCTGAGGTTTAATATAAGCTTATTATTTCTCAAGTAATAGATTTATTTCTGTAGGCAGAATGGCTTAAAAATGGTTTGAGATTGAAAAATGGTGCATACATTTACATATATTACCTATACATACATTTATTATGTGCACAAACACTGTGGTCCCAAAGAGTATTTGGACACTTGTGACTCACAAATGTATAAATGTTGCGGCATTAGAAAACAAAATATCAAACCAAGTGGGATTTTTATTGTTAAGAAAGATAGCACTAGGATACAAAAAGAAAATATTTCACAAAAAGTAGTTTATTAGGTTGTAAATTATAAAATAATTGATATACTGTTTAAAATGAAGACAAAAAGTATTTGGACACTTCCTTCCTGTCAGACTCAGAGAAACATTTTCATAGTTAATGGTCCACTTGATTTGAGATTTTGTTACCTAATGCAATGAAAATTAAGTGTCCAAATACTTTTTGAGGACACTGTATACCTTGTTTGGAAAACTTCCTTCTATTTCACGAAGATAGGCGTCAATCTTCTTGCGTCCATCCTCATCTACAGAAGCGCACACAGACCATATGAGACTGAAGATGAACCAGAGCTCCACCATACGGCCAAAGTGTTCTGAGTCCGCTGGATTCACCTGACCAGCCAGACGGAAAGACACCAGTGATCAGCCCATCTGAACAAATACTAAGCTAAATATTATGTTTAATTAAGCTTTATATTTTGATTAAGTCAAACACTGACACAAAGCCAGCAGAAAAGAGTGTTGGTCTGAATTGCTCTTCAGGCTGAAAGAAATAGTTCACCCAAAAATGACAATTAAGAGCTTAATTTTTCATCAAAAACAGGCCTAAGATCATGCATTCTGTTCTATTCATTTGTGCTCAGTCTACCTGTTTTTTTTTTTTTTTTTAAACGCAAGAGCACAATTCAAGCAAAACATTTCACAACATGATGTTTAAGTGTGGGAGTCTAAATTGGGTCTGAATTGTTCTTCAGGCTTAAAGGAATATACTTTTTTTTATAAATATGATGCACGAGTCATATGTACTGCTTTTATAACACATTTGTGTACTTTTTTAAACTTTAAAGTGAGTCACTATCAAATGCCATTGTATGGAAATCAAAGACACATTCACGTTCATAAAAATTCCTTCTTTTGGAGTAGATGATTTCAGAATTTTCAGTTTTGGGTGAACTATTCCTTTATCTTTGGCCATTCACCCTGACTATAAACAAAACCATCATTTTAAAACATATCACCTCTACATTGATAATGTGGTTTGTATCCATAAATGAGGTTTAAGTGTTCTAACCCCATTCTCTGGAGTGGCCAGTGAGTCATACAGTCTACACAGCGATGCCACTCCATTCAGTTCACTGATGGTCACCAGTTCCTTACAGTTAGTCTTCTTAAAAGTGAGGGTCTTCTCCATGTACCTCTCAAACAGCTGCTTTAGATGATTAATTTCAACCTGAGAGAGAAATAAATAAATGATTACAAAATAAAGCACTTTGCCAAATGTTTTATCACATGGAATCTTTGTCTCTCAAACCTCCAGCCGTTTTTCCATCCAAGACTGAACGTAGGGCTTCCAGCTCAAATCAGAGTAATCATTGTAAACCATACCACAGCGAGACACGGTAGCAGGGGACGCAACGGCTAGATCCTCGACTTCAAATAATAAAGAAACCTGCAACAAACATTCCCATAAATAGTGAAAAATAAAGGCAAAATTCCCATACAACTCTCCTTTAGTTGAATTGCACTGCTAAAGGTTGACTCACCAAAATCTCACGAAACCGGTCAAGTATATAATAAAAATAAATTAAAAAAAAAAAAAATATATATATTTTATTTTTCATAAAGAAAATTAAGCCGATTTTTAACATTGTGACTATAGACCATAGTCCATAGGTCAAGTGCTTTTAAATTTGGAGGTTCTTTACCTTTAAGTCTAGTTCACCCAAAAATTTACTCACCCTCATGCCATACCAGATGTGTATGACTTTCTTTCTTCGGCAGAACACAAACAAAGATATATTTTTGAAGACTATCTCAGCTCTGTTGGTCCCTTCAATGCAAGTTAATGGTATTCAGAAATCTGAAGGTCCAAAAAAGCAGATAAAAGCAGCATGAATCCATATTTTTACTATAAATCTCCACTTTCACTTTCACATCTGAAAGTCACATGTGGCGCTTGTTTAGTTTCACTTTCACATCTGAAAGTGGAGATTTATAGTAAAAAAAAAAAGACTTATATTGATATGTTTCTCACCCACATCTATCATATCACTTTTGAAGAGTCTTATGATTACTTTTATGCTGCTTTTATCTGCTTTTTGGAACCTTCAGATTTCTGGTCACCATTCACTTGCAATGAAAGCACAAAAAGAGCTGAGATATTCTGCTAAAATTCTTTGTTAGAAGAAAGAAAGTCAAATATCTGGGATGGCATGAAAGTAAATGATGAGAGAATTTTTTTTAACTAACCCTTTAATAGTTCAATTAAGGGGCTTTATGCAATGAATTAGACAAATTGAAATATAGACTTACATTCTTTTGTGCATTAACTGCATCCTTGTTAAATGTCAGGCATTTCTCTATGACAGTATTACGCTACTTATACACGCATGGAAAAACTTGTGCTTGTCAGGACTAATTGAATGTAGACTCCCTTAAATTATAGAGAATGTAAGTATAATTAATCATATTGATCTACTGAAACAGATCATGTGAGTACAGCTGAGTAGCTCAGTGGTAAAGACCCTGGAGTTCTCGAGTTCGAATCCCAGTGCATGCTGAATGACTCTAGGCAGGTCTCCTAAGCAATCAAATTGGCCCGTTTGCTAGGGAGGGTAGAGTCACACGGGATAACCTCCTCGTGATTGCTTTAACGTTGTTCGCTCTCTTCGCTATGTCTCCGTGGTAATACGCTCAACAAGCCATGTGATAAGTTGCACAGGTTGATGGTCTCAGACGCGGAGGCAGCTGAGATTCATCCTGTGTCGCTACGCCACCACAAGGACTTAGAGCACATTGGGAATTGGACATTGGACAGGGAGAAAAAGGGGAGAAAACACCAAAAATAAAAAGAATAGATGTGGTTTTCAGACATTTTAGCGTAGGGTTGTCCAAACTTTTCTAATGGGGGAAAAAAAGAAAAAGGTGTTGCGGGCTGCATCATCATAATAATGGGGAAAAAGCTGGATGCCACTATTGCATCATCTTTATATTGTATACTAAATCATGCAAGTTTTAATCACACTTTATGTTAATAAATGATATTTCGCTCAGAAAGAACGCTTGTAAAACAGTGATGCAGGGTCAGATATTAAGGGGGGCTCTGGGCAAAAATGCCTCCAAAAGTGACAAAAAAAAAATTAAAAATGGGGGGGGCTATCTGTTTTTTTCCCCATTACCTGATATAGTTCTTAAATGATAAATGAAATGATTTTTATGTGATTGTGTGTAATGCCACTCTAAGTATTGCACACTTAAAGAGTGGCATTACACACAATCACATAAAAAATTTTAATAAAAGAATGACAAAGTACATTTTTATGTTTAGAATAAATGCCCCTGGAAGTTAAATCCAGAGGTTAATTAATGGCCACTTTATTGAAAAGTTAATTTCTGACAATGCAGTAACATATTATAATGGGTAACAGCTTGTTACTTTCAATGCCCTTGGATTTTGCTTTTTTTAATTTTTGAAATCCATTCAGTGTCACTGCAAAGCACAAGCAGTTTTAGGAGTGATGCACAACAATAATCAGAATAAGTAAAATTTTCCTGTGATTCAAGAAATTATTTTTAGAAATTCAAAGTTTCTGTTTTGTTGTTTGATTTTTATTTGATCATAATCACTGAGCTCCCTTTTATTTGATTCATCCGCAATCGCTGATCCGACTTCCAAAAGAATGCACCAGTGGAGACAATACGCTGTGAAATGTGGCTGTACGTGATAGCGACACCCAGTGCACAGAATATGAATTTCATATAATTTCTCAAAAGCGGGCCAAATTCTGTTCTGTTTCCAAAAGCTCTCACAGGCCGCATAAGAGCCGTCAGCGAGCCGCAGATGGCCTGCAGGTCATAGTTTGGACACCTCTGTCTTAGCACAATTTTCTAAAAGTTAATTTTTAAAGTTAATAGCCAATTGCAATTTGCGCCACTTCATTAACATACAATACAGATATGTGCTAGAATTAAAATTGTGCTTTGAATCAGTGCTCTCATGAAAATTTGATAAGATGCAGCCTTATACCTTAAACAGCAGAATTTTTTTCTAAGAGTGAACAGAAAGGATAATTTTCATTACTGTATTACCATTATGAGAATTAGATATATATATATATTTTTTTTTTACAATTTTGGGATAAAATGTGCTTACTTGTCGCAAAAATAATGCTACAATGCTAAGAATCTTACGAATGGTCCAAATAGTTTCATTTTCTTAATGCTAAATTTAATTTCTCACTTTTCTTAAATTTTTTAGAAAATACTTAATGGGATTCACTCAATAAATGATAAACAACTGTATTAAGGGCAGGTAATAATTAATCACGCACACGCTCCATGTAGAACTGTGATGGGTTTTTGAGGTAACATACATATTATCAGATTTGAATCAGGAACAGTACCTGTTCAGGCATGGAGATTCTCTCTCCGTTGATGAGTGTGAGGACTTTGTTGTCGTCCATTACAGAGTTCATGCTCTCGATCCACAGTGTGTCCACTGGCCCATCAAACACAATCCACTTCTCATCAGGCTTCTCATCTGAGCTCGGCCACACAGGGAGAAAATGTTAGCGCTACACTTAAACATTCACACGAAAGAATGAATCTGACATTTCTAATACACACTGGATCTCTTTGTCTCCATTTTAATTTTCTCTTTCCCTTCTTCTCTCTGTCAGTCCCATTTCCTGAGTTCTATTTCACAGGCATCAGAGAGACTTGCAGGCAATTGTGGTGAAGCCTCTGACTGATCATTTATCTTCTCCTGCCCCTTTATCTGCCCATGTGTGTCTCATTTACTGAACTCAAAACAATAAAATACAACACAGCTCATAGCCCATCTGTCTTCTACATACATGCTCTGACTGGAAGCAGCAGGCCTGCTGGCTGCCTGTGTAAGCATGTAAAACCAGACCTGTCACACACAGCAACAGGAAGTGTCACATCTCCTCTGGGCCATCTTCCCTCTCTGAGAGGGGAGGAGGGATTGCAGGCAACAGATAGCAACCATATTGAGCCACTGTAAACTGTGATTAGACCGCTCACACTCTAAACTACATCACACCACCATACACACAAACATAAATTCAAGTCCAATACAGGGACCCCACTGATATTGGCCAATGGAGGAAGGAATTAGACACTTTGAGCTTCAAAACAGACAAAATACTCTGGGCATGCAAAAAGGGAGGCAATGATTGGATGGCCTGAATGATTGGCATGTGTCAAGAACAATTACAGCTGGTTTCAGTGTCACAAGTTGCCGTGGTAACCTGTGCAGGCATGACGCCTGGTGGCGGGGAGAATGCCATTGCTTCACTTGGTGTTGCTTTGGTCGAAATGGCCGCACAGTTCGGTCAGGGAGACAGCCTTGGGGCTGATAGGAAACTCATGTGTGTGTGTGTGTGTAATGGAGAGAGCTACAGCTGAGTTTCGCTTATACGGTATAAGAGTGAATGGGGGCTCTGAAAATAGGAACAAATAAGGGCAAGGAGGAGAAAACAAAAGAAAAACTGAACACAGAAAGGCCAGAAAAAAAAGAGATTCTCAGAACATCAGAAAGAGAATCCTAACAAGCTGAGGTGTTAGAATAAGCAATTAAGATAATCAAAATCATTTAAATTTCTGCATTACCTAGCAAAAGATTAAATACCTTATTAAAACTTAAAAAGCATCTCGATCTGATGATATACTGAATGAAACGACTAATTGCACTAGAGCTAAAGGTACTACATACAGAAGCTCCAAATAATGACTGAAACATTTGAGTGAAGAATGACTTTGGAAGGTTATTTTGAAGCAATTAATTCTCGACTCTCGGAATTCTTTATACATCTCAAAAGAAGTAAAATCGACTTTTAACCATATTACTTCAAACCTAATCATACTTACACACTCTTATTGAGAAAAATACTTCCCCAATTCAAAGCAAGATTCTATTCAGCATCAAGGATCAATTTATGCTATAACATTTTTATTTTATTTATCTATTTTATTTATAGGGGGTACAACACTAAATTATTGTACACAGAAAGCAAGAGCAATATTCATTGCAATGTCTTTTTTCTATTAACTTCAAAATTTTAAATATTAAGTGTGGTTGGTCACGATACATTACAGTAGGTGGTAGCTTGAGGTCCGATTGGTTACATTAGGGTAAGCAATAATATGGAAACTATACATGGTGCATTTTCTGTCCGCGGCAGAAACAGGAGTGTCTTAAAATGGCAACATACTTGCACAAGATAAATCACAAAATAGCTCTCCCAAGATCACAGAGTAAGAGAAGGCTGTATGACTCAGCAATGGATCTATACACTGGGCATGGTCCTGCATGGTCCTGACTCTTGATCTGATTTGCTACAAAGTCTGGACCTACAAGAGCAGTACTGCCTGTACCCTCTTTACCTTTGCAGTAAACCTAAAAAAAAGCAATGACCTTCAAAATCCAAATCTATGTGAATATAAAAAAATACATTCACATTAGCAACCACTCACATCACATATTCATCATATTACATTAGGCCTGAAACACAGACCCACAGGCAACTTTACCTGAATTGAATGAATGAATGAATGAATGAATTATTTAAAGAAAAAGCTTGCAGGGGCTTCTGTGTCATACAAGGCAATGTCCTGTAGAGATTCCAATTAAAAAGATGCATAAAATATTCAACTCATTAATTGAGACCATTGTTTTTTATGGGAGTGAGGCATGTGGTCCACTAAAAAAACAAGAACTTGCCAAATAGGCAAAACAGCCAACTGAGACCTTACATGCAGAATTCAGTATAAAATAGCTTAAAAGTGCAATGGAACACTACAAATAATACAGAATTAGGACAATATCCTTTGATTATGAAAATACAAAAATGTGAAATTAAAATGAACATAGTCAAAATCTGTGAAAATATTATTCTAGCAATTCCAAGGTTACAAAACCAGACACAACTTCCCAACTATTAGCGGAACAAGAAGTACCAAGTATATTTGCCTCTTCCACTGTATAAGGGGATGATGAGTAACTTCAATGTTTCACTTTAATGTTTTATTATGGGTAATATTTTAATTTTATTTGATATTATTTCTCCCTTTATTATTATTATTTTGCACTTTTTTATAATTACCATCACATTCTCCACTTTGGCAAACGTACCATAAATTGTCATGCCAAAGAGGCCCTTTGGAACCTTAATAAAGAAACAGGGGAAGGAAGTATTTGCAATAAGGAAGGCAGGGCCAAAAAAAAGTTTTGGCTCTGACACACAGTTTCAAAGGAGCAGACCACACACACGCACACGCACACGCACGCGCGCGCGCACACACACACACACACACACACACACACACACTCACACACTCACACACTCACACTTGTGGGCTAAACTCATGCAAACCAGCTCTCTTAATATTAGACAAAAAGAGACCAATGAGAGAGACCAGCTTTTCTGAACAGAGAGAAATTCCATAGAGTGTAAGAGTACTGGCAGAATATCCTGTATATTGTCTTTTGCTGCATTCTTTAATTTATGCACAGTACTTGGCTTTACACTATTTCCATTGCCCGCAGCAAAGCTGAAAATACTTAAGCACTATAAATGTAGTTGGGTGATTCTTCATGTGCATTTCTGGGCCCACATTTACAAAAATTCTTAAGGCTAAAAGTAGCTCCTAACTTGGAAATTTAGGAGCAACTCTTAAAAATTATGTGCATGTCACTGCTAATTTTAGAACTTGTAAATGTTCATCTAAGAGTTCTTGATTTTAATTTTAATGCTATAAGTTGTTTCTAAATCCACAACTTTATACTTTTGCTTCGAACCTACAATAGAAGGATGACGTGCATTCTTCAAAAATTGAACTACATGCCACGTCACCACAGCTTTTATTGTTGGCCAATGCTTGCTGTGGACATGTAAATACTTTGCGGCCATCCATAGTATCTATTCACAGTTTGGCCAGAAACATCAGTGCAAAAGCGATCTTCCATTGATGAGTTTCTTGCATTACCTGAATTGTTCACGTTTCTCTCTTGTTGAATTCGCAAAGTATGGGAACAAGAAAATGCTGTGGTCACTCCAAGTAAGCCTTCATTTATTCCTTGCCTCTCGCAACACAAGATTTTTATCGAATGATCTCAGAAATTTTGCCAGAATTGATTGGGGCCTGTCTCCCTCAGCAGACCTGCGAGCCAGGACTCTGTGAGCTTGCTTGATTTACAGCTTATGGCCTGTTATGTCGAGCAGACACGGGAAGAGCTCGTCTAGGAATTTCACCATATCTCGGCCTTCCTCATGCTCAGAAATTCCAACAATTTGGATGTTGTTTCGTCGATTACGATTCTCCAAATGCTCCAGTTTTTCCCAAACGGTTTCAAAGTCCGCCTTGGTCGCTAGCGGGTTAGCAGCTAATTCCCTCCGATGACTCCAGATAATTGATCAGTCTCTCAACGTCTGACATTCTTGTAACCAACTCAGAGAACTTTGTCTCCATGGAAGTAATCGATCGACATATTACAGCAAGATCCTCCATGTCTGCAACGACTTTGGTCAGCATTGCTGACACATTCACCAATTCACGCCGGATTTCTTTCAGTTCACCGTCCAAATTGAGTCTGGGACTTTCAGCCTGCCACTGAGGGGAATCAGCCTGAGCACTTAAGTGTCTTTTAATGTCTCCAGAGCCCGAGGATTTTTAATATTTTGACTTTGTCTACCTAGAAAAGTTAAGAATCAGTGTATCAAATCTCACTGGTTTGTAACACAAATATTATCAAAACTAGCAAAGTGCGCAGAGCTCGCCGCTCACACATCTGCTCCTCGAATGGCATCCATGACATAACAGCTTTGATTGTTGCACTTTGTAACGAGAGAACCCCCCAACCCCCCTCCATTTTAATGTCTATGCTTTATCATATTGTATTTGGACTCTGGACCTTTAAAGAAATTGTCTCATTCGGAAGCTGTTTTTATGTTCTGTTTGTGTATCAAAATTACAAGCAAAATGAAACATAAGATATATTTTTACAGCTTATAAACGTATACACTTTTTTTTTACTTGATATTAATTTGATATGTGAGTGAAACAATATGTGTTGTATTCTACTCACAAACTCTCAGACCTGCACAATGATTTGACCATATGTATAAAAGTTCTGTATACTGTAAATAATCATATTTCATTAGTTATGGAAACAGAACACTTCTAATTTGTCATAAAATTGAAAAGCACTTGATTGGTTATATTGCCTTAATGCATTGTAAAGTCTTTAAAAAGACATCAATTTAGTGTTCACCAAGCGAGGTATAGTTCAGCACGGAATGTCAAAAGTATGCCAAAATATTTATTTATTATTATTTAAGGGACTCCAGAGCAAGCATACTGTGTTTTTCTCATTTATTTGCTCCCTGCAATACAAGCAACATGTATTATAAATAATATGTAGCCTACCTAAATTTCAACATGTTCACATAGTTTTAACTCGCTTTTAATGCTCCAATATTTTAATAAATACTTTTGAATCCTCAAATTACATTGTTTTGGTTTGTCTCAGAACAACACAGAAGCCACTGCAGAACTATAAATGCAAACCAACATGTTTGCCACTACGCGGAGCCTACAATCTAGGCAGAATGCAGAAGTATAAATCAGACTTTAGAAGTCATCATGAGGATTCCTAAATCAGTAAGTGTGAATCCCAAAGGATCCGAATCAAGGCTGATGTTGTCTATCAAAGTAGTAATCGAGTCAATGAATTTTAATATTATAATAACATTGACCTTTAAAAAAATGTGAGACAGATGTTTGTTGCTTAAAGTCTACAATCTCTGCTCTTGACTGAGACTGAAGAGAGTAGCACTGTTTCTCATATTTCGATATTTTGCTAAATCAAAGGAAATGCCACATTGATGTTGAAACATAGGTTTTAAGTAGAAAGTCTTAACAATGAGCTCTTTGGAGAACTCCTATTTGCAAGGTAAAAATCTTTGTAAATACGGGTCCAGATTGTAGTTGAGTGGATAAAGTGACACCTGGGATGGAGAGGTTTGGTGACTTCGGTGTGCGCAAATGTTGAATTTTGTGCATTTGTACAGAGATGATTTAACCTCTAAAGAACTAAATTGTTCCAAAAAAAATAAAAAATAAATTACTAAAACAATAATTGCGAGTGGGGTGGCCAATTGGGTGGACAGGCTTCGGCCCATGGTGGCCATGGCCACACCTGGCCACCCCCTAGCTCTGCCACTGACGATCAGGCAATAAGCTGAGCATTGACTGTGTTTCTTTCACACCCATTTTGGGGCGAAAGCCAAAAGGTGCCACCCTCCATGCACTTCATCATTACGATCAGTAGCATAGTAGCTAACAACTCTGTTTACTTACTGTTCATCACAGACTCATTATAAGTCCGACATTCCCTGCGTGATATGGGGGCTCAGCATCACCAGTTGAACAACGCTTGGGTGAAGTTGTCCCATCACTCAAGCGGCTAATCAAGGCAAAATATGCAAATATGGGAAGTGCCTAGTGCCACTGTGTTTCAATGGACAGAGTTTTAAATGGGAGTTTGTGATGGCAGATGTGAGCACGCCTCTTCTGGGAGCAGACTTTCTGTGTACTAATGGACTGTTGGCTGATGTAAAAAACAGCTGTTTAGTTACCACGGAAGGTTTCAATGTCTTACCCTGTTCAAGGAGCAATTTTCCCACAAATACCCTATCCAGGGCTTTGACAGAAGGGTGCGAGTTCGCCCAGCTGCTGGGTGAATTTCTTAACCTCACTAAAACCCACTTTCTACACAGTAGAAACCAGTCATGGGGTCATACATCACATCTCCACATCCGGGCCGCCAGTGTATGCCCTAATATGGAAAAACTGGGTATAGCGTGACGCTCTAACAGTCCTTGGGCCTAAACCCTTCACATGGTCTCAAAAGAGTCCATGTGGAGACTATCAAAGACTTAATGATGTCACTACACCTGTCCGATACCCATTCCCACACATTCAAGATTTTTTTCCCCGCCTGGCAGTACGTTCCCTATAAGAAGTTCTGTGTGTGTGCATGTGTAACCGCATGGTCTCAAGTTCTATTCCTGCCTCCCTGCAATCTTTGTCAGCTCCCCCCCATAAGGTAATAGGTTTGAATTACATGATATACTATTTCAGATTCCGACAATGATCATTAACTCATTGCTTACACCTTTTCAGATTTCTACTGTGCATTTCCCATCAACAACACTTGACTCACCTGCTCCCAAACTCACCAGTATCCAGTACAGGATACATTTTAAGATGAATAGCTGTTAAGGATAGTTGTTCTTTGATGTGAAGTCAGACTTTCTAAGTTATATTTCAATGTCTTCAAATGAAAGTGCAAAAAACATTTACATAAATATTTAACATTGTCTTCTTTTTTCCAGTATTTCGTTTTGTGATGATGAAAATATAATGACAGTTGTCATAATTTACTCACCCTCATGCTGTTCCAAACCCATGACTCCTCTAGTCTCTTTACATACCTCCTAACCTCTAACATGGGATGTGAGTAAACATTGACAGTTTTAATATTTGGGTAAACTATCCCTTTAAATATGTAAATATTGTTTTACCACAGCATATAAAGTAAGGTTTTAAAGGAGGCCTATTATGTTAAATTCACTTTATACAGTGTTTGTACATAAATGTGAGTAGGCCATGTGTGTACACAACCACTATACAATGTTAAAAGTCCACCCACTCCTCTTTCTTATATTTTTATTAATCAAAAACAGTGTGTTTTTGCTCTTAAGTGACGTCACTTTAAAGCAGGCCTCGCCCATGACCGGTGACGGACTCCACCCTCTTCCCCTGAGTGATCTACACACAGTCCGCCATTTATTTCCACAACAAGCAGCTAACAAGCTGGACTGGTAATCTGGAATACTGTGGATTTTCCCCATGGGCCGATGTATTTTGGGGCTGATCAGGGGCGGACTGGCAATCGGTAGAACAGAGCGGGCCAGTGGGTCGGCCACGAAAGGGCTGCAATAAGCTAAAATGAGCTGCCGCGTTATGCCGAAAGGACCACAAAACAGGGCCGCAATATGCAGAAAAGGACAGTGAACACCCCCCCTCAACTTTTGGGCCAGTTGCTATGTAAAATCCCGGGCCGATTTCTCTTCCCAGTCCAGCCCTGCCTGAACTCCGGTATTTACACTTTCAGTCATATATGTTCTGATTTGTTGTTGCTGTAGTAACCGAAGCACGAGCTGTAAAGGCACAGCCCTCTTCTGGAAAGGGGGCTGGAAGCAGCCGCTCATTTGCATTTAAAGACACACTCGAAATCAGCGTGTTTTTGATTCCACCCAAAAAGAGGCATTGTTACTACAAAACAACAAAATTTGGGTACAATTTTATATAAAAATACACTTAAGGATAGTTTACACTCATCTAATAAATGCATGTGTACATCTACAAATTAATATCCATAGAAAAAAAATGAGAAAATACTTGCACACTGCTAACTTTACAGTCTACAGTTTAATGTCATCATTTCAACTCCGAATGGGTATTCATCAGGTCAAACAAAATGAAACATTTTGTTTGTTCTGTTTGTGTCTAAACAATTTCATTAAATTGGAACATCAGCAGTGTGCCAGTATTTTTCTCCCTTTTTTCTACACATCTTATATACACACACAAACAATAGACTAGAACATCACAGCTAAAGCTCTGTGGCATTTTGCTTGAGGTTACCCTTCCTCATTCCTACTGCATGGTGTCGTGTCAGTTGTCTGTGACTGATAGATACCTCTAGCTAGGGCAAGATCAATCTGAGGCCAGTTGCACAAGCATAGCCATTAACTTAAAACTTTGTCTAACATTTAGTCTGTCTAGCTATAGACACCATTGAAAGCCTGTTGCATAAAACAAGCTCACAGTTGTATTTAGAAAGACTGTCTAATTGGCATTACATTGTGGGAAAAAACACTGAACAGCTTAAATAACATTGCAGGCAGTGGGCGCTTACCACAATTATCCTTTGCTGGAAAATATTTGCCTATTAGAATAATGCAATGCTTCAAAATCGATTGTAATGAACAAATTTTGTGCTTTTAACCCAAATAACAAAAAAAAAAAAAACCTAAGGAATTTTGTTAGCATCGTAGAAGTCAAATCTTCTACAAAGTGTCAACTCAAGTCCTTTTAGCCCTCAACTTAAGCCCCCACAAGCACAGCTGACAGTTATTTTCCATGACAACATGGAATGTAAATAAAAGTGAGCCTAAGGGTCTGCAGTCTTTCATTTTTGTCTTACATTAGACCAATCTAAGTTTTTATGCAACTGACTGAAAATGTTAAGACCAAAATTTTAGATGACTATCTAGTAAGACTAGTCTAAAAAAGTTTTATGCAACCGGCCCCTGGACGGATACATTTTAAATAATGAATAACTACACATAATCCTGTTTAAAATGTTACACAATGAAACAAGGTTGTTGCCATGAAGCTTTGTTATGCCTTACCAGGTGCACAAATGTCCTACAGCACTGTCAATTTTTTTTAAATCCAGAAACCACAATTACCAGTGATATACTTGCAACAAGAAGAATCTGCAGACAAATTAATAGAATGCCTGAAGAATATCTTTGTCCAAAACACTGTAAGACATTACAGATTTGCAAGCTATACTACTGTACAGTGTGCGGGCTGTTTCTATTTTTTCCCCATTGTATTGTGTCCGCACCTGTCCACAATGTATTTATTTATGGGTTTAACAGCATTTACATTGACCGTACTTTATCAACTGGGTGCGATTTACTGATACCTAAACTTAATTAAGAAACCAAAATTAAAAAGCTCACATTAAAACAAACAAACTGTCTAACCAGTCATGTTAGAGGGCATTAATTTCTTCGAGAAAAATCAATCACTTCTGCTGGAAAAACGATAAACAGAGTTATACTTTGAAAAAATTAATTCAACATTTAAGTTCAACAAGTAGGCCTATAGGCTATGGTTTAAAAAGTAAAGTTTTTTTTTTTTGTAGTAATTTTTTTTTCATTACTTATTTAACTTCTATTATGTAGTCATGGCAGTTTACCTGTAAGAATACAACACATTTGGATGTCTTACACGTGATTTATACATGGTCAGGAGCAGATGTAAATTTCGTTGGTACCAACTAACATTTTGAAAATACAAAGATCAAGTGAGTTTGGGAGCAGGTGAGTCAAGTGTTGTCGATGGGCAATGCACAGGAAAAATCTGAAAAGGTGTAAGCAATGAGTTAATGATCATTGTCTGAATCTGAAATAGTATATCATGGAATTCACATCTATTGCCTTACTGGAGGAAAAAACATATGTATTATTGTATTATTTATATGTACATAATTTGGAAACCAATTCTTACATCAGCAGAGCTTGTATAACTCTTAATGTAAAGTATTTATGGTATGTGCTCTTCAGTTTATTGTCTATAAACCTGATTCTTGTTTTATAAAGGCACTTGTAACTGTGCTGCTTTTCTTCTGCATTTATACCTTGTTTTTATTTTCAATAACAATTCAAAAACAATAAAGTATGAGCTGTACAATCTAATTGTGTTACATGAGACCAAGAAGTAACAGCTTCTCAAAGTGCAACCTAAGAAAGGATGCAACAGTGCCAGGTGTTTGGATACTACAACATTAAGAACTGTACTCATGCTTTGACAATTATGTAGACAAAACTTTCAGAGTTGGTTGCACCAATAAGGATTAAACTAAGCAGGGTTTAGAGCTCCAGAGTTTGTTGATCCAAATTTTATTTGAATTTGAGTTGTGTTGCACCACTTAATTTTAAATGTGGTTAAACAAATCAGAGATTAAACTTTTAACCCATGATTAAAACCTTTATCTGCAATTAATTTTGTACGTCCTGATGAATTCTGAACCTAACTATAGATCGTTAGTACACAGGGCCGATTATTGTGTTTGAGAGAGGAGGGAAGCAATAAAGAAACACCTGTCACTTGTAAGCAATCTCATTAAATGCTGAATTAACGTTCTCCTTCTGTTCGAGAAATCAGTTTGTCCCATGTCTCCACATGTAACCAATGAAGTGGGTAATCGCTCTGCCAAAAAGATGAGCCTCTTACTTCGCAAATGTAACCGTGATTAATTTTAAACAAGCTTTAAAGTTTAGTGCAACAGAATTATCAGATTACATGTTGGTGCAACCAACAGCAGACTTTAACGCTAACTGGTGCTAGAAACAATGACACAGTCGGTCAGGTCTTGGAATCCTAATAACTAGAAGCTAATGACATAACACAAATGCATAATCACCAGGACTTGCACTCTAAAATGGGCTTTTTTTGCCTTTAAAAATATATTATCCCTGGTTATATACGAGAGAAACTGAACACACCCATGACCCTTTCTGCTGATGTCAGCCTATGTTTGCTTGAAGTGTGAAGTGCTTGCTCACAGACCTTGTGAATAAACAATGCCGTCTGGTATTTCTGTAAAATGAGACTGCCATCTAGTGGTAGCTGCTTTGCTCACACAAAGTTATGTGTAGATCGTGCAAGGGAAAACCAGCAGAAAGGAAGTCTCAAAATTCAAACGAATCAAAGGGAATGGACACAAATAGATGTCAATGAATGTGTGTGTTTCTCTTGTTCCACAAATGCACATTCAATGCTTCACAAGAATAATTTGTGTTTGATTTGGAACATCTTCCTTTGGTAGCATACACAAATTGTGATACATTAATACAAAAGGGAACATTTGTGTTCACAAGTATGTCTCTATTTGTACAAATTCCAGCAAATTCATTTAATTTTGAATTTCAAGTTGAAAGACATTTGTCTGTGAATTGTAAGATACGTTTGTAACATTTATCAAATTGACGGATAAGTATGCACACATTTATTAATAATTTTGAGTCTAATTTCATCCCATACAAGTCCAGTTGACTCAGCAGAACTGTGTGGTTGGGTTGTGGGTTGGGGATAGAGTAAAAAGTTGAATTAAGGATGGGTCTGTGCTGCGAGTTCAGGCTTTACGGAGAATTAAATGTAGGGCATGAGGTATCATATTCAGCCCTGTGTGCGTCAGATCCTAAGCAATAGATGACACACATTCACATGAGCAAACAGAACACGAGCACAAAAAAATGACAAAATACACATGCAAGCACACGGATACAACCACCTCCCTGCTTTTTCATTAGGATGTATACTGATCAAAGGGAAAGCAGGAAATTCCATTTCCTGATCTCAAGTGATTGGCACAAATACACAGAAGGTTTAGGACAGCTGTATAGGATAGCAAAAAGCAAATCAATCAGACCTCACAAATTCAACCAGCTCTACTAGTTCTTTGCTCTTTTCTTTCTTTCTTTCTTTCTTCAAGATTCAGTGTCTCATTATTTTTCCTCTGTCTCTGTCAGTGCCTCGGCTGATTTCGCAGAACACCTGCTATCAGTGGCTGACAATCCCTGGCAGCTCCAACTCCTTTTTTTCTTGATGAGCATAGGCATTTTATGTGCAGGAGTAATGTGTGGCGCTTCTAGGGGAAACAAATGGAATTGCAATCTGTTCATTTCAGTGGCCCAATATAGCAATACTGGCTTATCAAAGGAGTTTTAATATATCTGGAGAGAAGAAATCCGTTAGTGACAACATTAATTTTAATGTAGGTGTTTGGGTGGGGTGTGACCATCAATGGCAACAGATAGGAAAAATATATGTTGATTTAGCATTTTAAGAACCCTCCAAAGACATCTGTTACTATTAAAAGATGTAATCAAATATAATTAAACGAAAAAAAAAATTACGTCTGAATACACATTATTTTTGAATGGTCGTCAATTGGGAAACATGCTTTTTGGCACCTTATGGTGTACTTATTGCATCTACCAGTAAAGGCTTATAGGGTCATGGCAACCAGCCAATTCCTGACCCCCTGGTCTCTGGTCTAAGTTTGGAATGAGTTTCTGTCTGGTGCTGTTAGTGGTGTAGAAATTACACACTGCCCCTTTAAGTCTACGTCTACACCCTCCCTAATCCATCCTTCCCCCTGTCCGTGTGGTCAGTACCTGCGCAAGATGCTCTCATGAGGGAGGAGAGGATGCCGTCAGTCCACTCATTGGTGGCGAGGTTGTATTCTCCGTACAGCTCTCCAAGGCTCACTGCCTTGGGGTTTAGGGGACACTCCTAAAGGATCATCAGCAGAGATCAAAGGTCAGAGGTCAGAGTAGGAGGAGAGGGAGTAAATCAACTGAGAGGGAGGAATCAAACAGTGATGAAATCATACAGTGGTGAGAGAATGATGCACAGGAGACTCAGAGGTGTGTGTGTGTGTTATATGGAGTGAAGATAATAAGGAAACAGGGGGAGGTGATGTTTGCATGGGGAGAGAGAGATAGGTACCAGAAATAGATATGCAAAGAGGGAGCTGTTGAGTCAGATATGAAAGAGTAAAGAGACAGGCATCGAGAGATGTAGAGACAGAAGGAGGGATAAAGAGAGCGAGGATGCAAATAGAAATGGCAGATTGAGTCACGGAAAGAGCGGAGAACAAGATGGACCCCCAAACTGCAAAGAATTGGCAGAATGCACCTAGAGACATAAACCAACAAAGAGTTAGACTCACACACACTCATATACTAACACGAGGACACCAATCCCACACACAACGCACAGAAAATTGGATAGTGACAGGGACGAAAGCACTGAAGAGAGAGAGGGAATGCGGTTATGTTTGGAATGGAATACTATCTTTCTACTGTCTACGCAGAATAAAATTTATAATGCTTAATTTTTTTTGTTGCATAATATGAGAAAGAGTTTTTTTCGATTTCTAATGATCTAATGACCTCACTACATTGCATGTTTAATTCAGCGAGTGTTGACCAATTATCATCTCAGAAATAAAAAAATAATTGTTTTACATTTAGATTGTATAGGAATGACCATACAGTATAATTTTATATCAATTCCCATTATAATCAACAAAGCTGTCTACACTGGGAAATTACTGTCTGTGACACCAACCTGGTCTCAGAGAATCCTGTTACTATACTTAAAATGTAAATGTGACTTGTATGTATATGTGAAGTAAACAATAGATACGCTACAACAACAATTACTTTTTACACCGTTCCTCACACAGTGCAATTTTATGACATCAAAACTATTTCACAATATTGTTTGTATTATTTAACCAAATACATTTACAATCTTATTCAAGCCCAATCAAGTTGTGTGGTAGTACAACTGTAGAATGTTTTAATTAGGTTATGAGCAGATAATGGCAAATAGTCATTATTGATAACCAATTTAAGTTTCAATAAATATTTCACATGAACAATTTAATAACTTTATCTAACACTATCAGTAGGCTACTCCCCAACCCGGTCCGTCCTGTGTTCAAGCACAGGTGGCAGGGACAGTGGGCGCCATTGGCGAATTGGGGGCGGCTATGGGAGTCTATACACCGGCTCAGTCCCCACGGACCTCCCATCCCCCAGCACGCTCGTTCTGCCCGGTAGAGTTCATGAGCGAGGCAGGCTGTCAGCCTCAGGGAAGATTTAATGTCTCATTCGGGTCTCGCGATGAGGACGAGTTATCAGTTGTAGCATTGGAGGATGGGCTGCTGGACGATTGGTTTCTGTGTTCGGAGTGTGACTCACGGCCACGCCCCAGTGCAGTTCTTCCCGGAAGTGCACAAGGAACTCACAAAGTCATGGAAGTTACCTTTCTCTGCCTGTACACGCTTCGCCATCCATCCAACTATTTCAAAAAGTAGTGGGGATAAAATTGGCAAAGACAAAAAGCTGTAGGAACATGTCCCACACGTAAATGATGCCTATGGATACATGTTATGAACCACGTAATTTTATTTGGCCAAACTGTCACCAAAGTCACATAATTTTTTATGAGATCAGGCTGTGTGACACAGTTTAAAGAGCAGACTACTCTGTGAACTGCGAATGTATCAGTGTATAAACTTTTTAGCAGAATCTCTTTACCATTCACATTCTTCTACTGTCACACAATATATACCATTATACCACCTAGTCCTACATAAAAGAAGGGAATTTGGATGGCAGCTAAACCGAAGAACAAGACATTTTGAAAACACCAACAAAGCATAAAAAAACGGTCTGTCAGACCTCACCTGGATCTCTCTCTCTCACACATACACAGGAACATTATTAAAGAAAACCTGAGAAACACAATACTCCCGCCCCCACACCTCTTACCACACTCTTCTATTTTTACCCATATCAGGTTAAGACATATGAAAGGGTTTACAAAGAATGAAGGAGATATGAGAAAAGGGGGAAAAACTACGAAAGTAAAAATAAATAAATAAATAAATACATTTATAAATAAATACATACATTTATATATATATATATATATATATATATATATATATATATATATATATATATATATATAATGTGTGTATATATATATATATATATATATATATATATATATATATATATATATCAGAACAAATATAAACTCTAAACACTTTAGGAATGAGGGGTCTCAACCAACTGGGTGAAAACATGTCTGTGTTTAAATCACAGTATTGAGTGGAGCTGCTTTAGCCACAGTCAAGCCAACTGTGAAAAGAAAGAGATCATAAGCACTAGCAATTAGTGTTAGCTGCCGTCTCGACTATGCCATCATTTTCAGAACACCCACGAGTAAGCAGGGTCTGTCAGGGGGGCTTATGATTAGTGTTAAGTCTTTGTTTTCACACACACTAAACAGTGAAGAGTGTTGAAGAGAAACTCTGTTGTCTTGGTGGTAAGAGTATCAGTCAATGAGTTAGCGTGGTTGCTACCGGCGGTTAATTTTCATGCTAATGAGGGCTTGAAGGTTTGCATTGCATTTGTTTCAGTGGCATGATTTTTGCCCTTAAAACTACTTGTGTATGGAAGAAGCTCATTTAAAAAAGGGACTGCTCTCCCTGCTTATAAAACCAGATTAAACCAGCCAAAGGTGGATTGCTGGTCTCAGCTGGTCTAGGTTGTCTCCCAGCCTGGATAAGCAGATGTCTTTCTGGTTCAGCTGGGCAGCCAGCTGGTCTCCTAGCCTGGCCAGTTGGAAAGTGACCCAATCCCCTCTAAACCATCAAACCAGACAAGCATAAACAGCTTTTCCAGGCATAGAGACCAGGTAAGCAGTTTTTTTAAGCTGGGCTGTTATAAAAGGTACCTTACATTAACCTGTTATGTTAATCTATTTAGCAGGCCAAGATGAAAAGCAGCTAGTTAGTGGTCCAGTGAAAGAGAGAGAGAGAGGGATGGAATGAAGAGACAGAGGCAGAGAGAATGATGGAGGTCTCACGTGTATCAGGCTGTACCCCTGCTCTCCGTTGCGGTGCAGGGTGCTGAGGGCATTCTGAAGGGTTCTCCATGTGACTGTCTTGCCACTGCCTGTTTTCCCCACAATCATTACTGAGTGTCTGGAAGTTTTGGTCTCGTACAGTTGAATTACCTTGGTCATGGTGAAGGGGGTCACCTGTAGACCACTCCGACGAAGTTCTGCCTCTATAGCCTCTCTTAACTAAAGATAAAAAGAAAGGAGGTGTGGGAAGGACAGAGAAACATCTAAGTCCTTATATCCAACTAGATGCTAATTGCTTCAGAACGTTACATAAACACATTCTAAAATGGAAAAACAGCCCTTCGGTGTGGGTGAATCCCATTGAGCCACTAAAGACAAATGAACTGGCAAAAGGTGGGCGGTCATCTTAATAAAAACACCCGCTGATTCTGCACCCCTGAGTAAAGTTGCACGAACTTGAACTGCTCCAGAGGTACTAAAGCAGCCATGATAAACTCAGGTTAATTTAATCTCCCTCTCTTAGTTCTCTCTCGACTCGTTAAACAGATGGAGAGGAGGAATTAAGGAAATGGTTCTGAGGCGTATGTGCTGGAGTAAGACAGAGATGAAGATGCAGGATGGGTGATATAAAACAGCAATAAAAACACAGCATAATGTGCATGAGCGAAGACAGGGAAGGAGAAATATGTTCCTTTGTGTTTTTTTTCATTCCTTTCGCTCTTGATTACGGATGGAGCAGGAAGCAGCAGTACAGACGTTCAGAGACGTCTGCGTTATATCTCCATACCTGAGTTACAAACACTGTAAACCCTGTCTCCAAATACACATTTCTCTCTCAGACAATCTCTTTGAAGTATTAAAGTGTAAATTGCTCCATTTTAACACTCCTTGTGTCATACAGTAAATAAACTTTATGTAAAAAATCCTTGGCCATGTTTTTACATAAAGTGTTTCTGAAGTGTGTTTGAATAATTGTTGCATTAATCAAAACAACAGAAAGCAATTCACTGAGAGGTTAAGCCAAGTTTTGAAGTACTTGAAGATAGTTCTTAAATCTTTTGAGAATCAAATATATCAAATACTCCTTATGATTTAGATTATTTGCCATTTAAAAGATATTTTTTTTTATCCAAGCACCTGCCACAAACATGTAAACACTTTGGCTCAGCAGCACTTTCCAAACTTGATATTTTTATGAGCGATCTGAGATGTCGTGCTTCTGGCTCAACCAGAGCATGAGTTCGGGGCAGAACTTCTTGTTTACCTGAACAATGGATGACAAGGGGGGTATTTGGGAAACCTGATTGGAAAAAATCATTATTTTTGCCATTCCGTTTTGTGTCGTAGAAATGACGAACTTCATCTCAGAGTTTAACAGAGTTAAAAACAGATGGAGAGGAGGAATTAAGGAAACGGTTCTGAGGCATATGTGCTAGTTCACAAAATGTACTCACCCTCATGGTCTGTGGAACAATAAATAAATAAATATTTTTTTCTTTTCTTTGCCTTGCAATGAAAGCAATGAAAGAGAATGGTCAAACTCAAAAGCTGCAACATAAAAAGTACAAAAAATCACAATAAATGTGAAAAGAAGCTAAGTTTGATGTAAATTACATCAAATGTCATTTTTTCTCACATGAATTTTGACCGGTCGTAATGATGAGAAATTTGAATATGTGGGAGTGCAAATAAGATTTGAGGGCTAGGGCAGAGGGGAATTTTTTCAGTGATTTAAAACTTAAATTTCGGTCTTTTCCTAAGAAAAAGCAAATCTATAGCTTCAGAAATTCTGAATCAGAATACTTGGAAATGTACTGGAGGACGCAAGTTGTATAGACTACTTTTCTAGTACTTATATGGTGCTATTATGTCCTTTTTGGCACTTGACAGGTCATGGTCACTGCATATTTTATTGTCACTGTAACATTTATTTAAAAGACAGGCTTGGAATATGATACTATAAATGATGGCATCATTTTCATTTTGGGGTGAACTAGTGATCTCTGTTACTCTGTTTCATGGATCAAACTTTCTTTGCTTTAAAACTACTACCTTTGGGGTGCTTTGTTAATCCAGTTTTTATCCTCTAATGCCTTTGCACTGGTCTTTATCTGTATTTAAGAGAACAGTGTAAATGCAACAATATTGTGGACAGACAGGGGATGAAAATATCTGCAGGGATTAATGGATCTTTTAAGAGGTGCTTCAGAGAGAGCGAGCCTGTGAAACCTGTGCAAGAGATGCTATCTCAAAAAAAAAGGATGCGCAATCAGAAACACACAAAAATATGCTTTTAAGAGCTATGAGTCAGAACATACATTCATACGCAAAAACACACACTTTCAGCTGCTTCATGTCCATTATGAACATGCTGGGACAGGCTACCTTTTCACAGTCGACAGTGAGTGTTTCCACAGCAGGGAAAAGATCCTGGATGATCCCATTAAACAGTGGCAAATCGATGGAGGCCAGCTTAGCAATGTTCATGTCTTTCATAGACATCAGTAAGATCTGGGGTATACATAAAAAAAAAAAGTTAAATTAGTTCAGTGTAGGAGTAGATGTTGAAAGCTAATGTGAGCCAGTTTCACTTGACCAAATGTCAGCCTTAATATACAGGCAGGAAGCGACAAAACCGTCCTCAGATACATCTGAAAACAATCCCTCTTGCTCTTCTGTTATCAAAAGCAGTAGCCTTACCATTTCCAAATTAAATTTACTTTAACACGCATTCACAGGCGTGAACCTTACATAAACATGGGACACCTTTTGCATGGGTGACCTTTTGCATGCTTTAGTATTAAGATGAAGAGAGGAAAAGAGAGAAAAAGAGGAGTGAGATGAGTTTGCATATGGGGTGATGAGTCCTTTTCAACTTCTCTTTTAAGGTTTTGTCCCCTTTGCTAATTTTTTTTCATAGCCAGAGAGAAGCATACTTCAGTGTGGCATCCCTGTCATTTTCATATTATATTAATATAATTAGGTACACACACAGACATTCACACACAAAAAGGTTTCATTGAACATACATACACTAGTAGGCATTCAGTTGGTGCACACATCTGTGAGTGGAATGTCTCTGAGATTGTTAGTGGTAACATATTAATGAATTTAATATGTAGATCACTCAATGACATGAGTGTGTCTCACCTCTTCATCGGCAATGTGAGAGCAAGCTCTGCGCTTCTTTCCAGCATAGCGAAGTAGAGAGGTGAGAGCGCGCAGGCCAAAGTCATAGTGGTCCTGTTTAGACAACTGCTGCACTGCCAGAGAATACAGGGTGAAGACCTTCTTAGCCAACACCTGAGAACGAAATAGAGAGAGACGCAGGATTTTTCAACATGAAAAAATTTAGACTTGATTTTATCTACTGGGAACTCACTTGATTTTGTTTATCTGGTATTCTATTGACCTGTTTCAGTGACATCACTGTTCCCACGCAGCCACCATATTTGTGACCAACAGTGAGAAAAAAACAATGGTGGTGAATGGAAAAACACACGTAAAGGATATCAAGAAAACTTTTAAAAATGCTTTTGATCCATGCCAAGTCCCAGGAAAGGTGTATATTCAGGTCTGAGGTCATACCAATATTTACAAATTGGACTTTCGCAGACATTTAAATATATTTTATTCATGATTCATCAGTTGGCGAAGTCTGCACACGCCTACGGTACATCACTGTAAACATCTCTCATTCAGATGTTTTATTGGTCTGATTTGGTCAAAATATTACAAAACGCCTGTGATGATCCTGTCTGTATGAATGTCAGGGCATTCATACAGACTATATATTCACATTATAATGCTTTTTAATTCACTAAGTGTTACAGTTATCACATACCTTTATACAGTATGGTGTAACGATCATGTGTCAGGATTTGCTTGCATTTTGCTTTACAAACTAAACTGGACAACAGGGAGAAGAGCGTGCATCTGTGTGCATGAAAGAACATTGCTGCTGTCACATTTCACTCAACATCACTAATAACAGCCTCAACGAGCACTAAGCATAACATTTAAAATAACACATTTCAGCGTTGAATAAACACTTATAACAAACATGAACGCGACACAATCTCCTGCTCAAGAACTGGCAATGCTTGTTCAACATTAGACACTTACCTGATGAATTGGCCAAGACAAAAAGTGGTGGAGACATGTCCCACCCATCTCACCCATAAATAACGCCTTAAGGTGCACTGTTAATTTGTGCACAATAAAACCTGGAACGTTTATTAAGAAAGCAAATACTGTAGGGTCTAATTAATGTTCACTTTAACTGCTGGAAATATTTTATGGGAAAAAGAAAAGAGATTCTGTGACCTTGAGTTGGGAGCTTCCAGCTTAACACAGATGAAAGAAATCATGAAAAGAGATATAACAGACAGGGTTATTTATCTGACAGTAATATAGTAATATGTCAGATGGACAGGTAGAGAGAGAGAGAGAGAGTTTAAGAGGGAGTGAGATTGGTAGTGGATGTACAATGTAATAACTTTATTGCATCATTTTTTCATCTGTGAAGGATCAGGAGTCAAGAAATCAAAAGTGAGAAAGTCAAAGACGGTGAGATAAATGACCTCAAGAAAAACAGCATGGTACAAAAATTGAGAAAAATAGAAAAGTAAAAAAACTAGATGTGAGTGGTATTTATGTGACAGATGATGGTTAATGTTAAAGAGTAACATTATGGCTGTGAGTTATAAATTATATAAAAAAAAATTCAAACATTTTTATTTTTGACAGACTGTGCAGAGTTTAGGAAGTCCTACATGCACTGAAAAAAGAATGTCACCTACAGCCAGATGCTTTACAATCACATTGACCAATGACTGCTATGAGTGTGTTTGTGTCTGTGTGTGTTTGAGAGAGATAGATGTAGACGGCAAAGAAAAATATAAAGATGAGTGGAGAATGTACTCATGAAAGCCATGGATATATAAATAGAAGGCGTTTGGCAGGTGAAAGAACAATAATGGTGTGTGAGAGCCAGGGTTACAATGTCAGCTCCATTTCCACACTAACAGCGAACAGTCTTACTTAGAAAGACACAAATGCTCAAGCGAGCGCACATACAGAAACTTGTGCCAAAGTCACGCTAGGCTGAGCAGACTATGGGCTCACAGGGGATGGTCATCTTGCTGTCAGTTATGGCTCATAACGCCAAGACGTGCATACTCTACTGCATCAGGGCAATATTTTTTATCTCCCCCTTTCTCTCTCTAACATGCCTCAGCATTGATATGTCCATTTCCTCTAATTTGTGGAGTTAATAGTCCTCTCGCTACAGCAAATGATGATATTCCTGTATTGACTGTGCGGAGAGATGGGCGTTTGGAAGAATGCAGAGTATGCAGGGACAATCAAATCTGCAATTGACATTCTGCGCTTGGCTGGGACTAGTGCTGGTTCCTTTCCCAGCTCTCTTAATCTCAAGTCCATTATTTGTAATTCTGAGTCCAATTCCCCATGCATGTCTCTCTGCCAGCCTGCCGGGCCTGTGTACAGCATCAACAAATGAGCCTTCGCGATTGGAGCGTGTTTGCGGGGCGAAGAATGCAACGCAGCCAATGGAAACTTGTGGGATTTAGTAAACCACAGGGGAGTGTGTCTGTGGATTGTGTGTTTGAAAGGGCTTGGCATTAAGTGTTGTGTCGTTGAGCCGGTTGGGTGTCTCACGCGCAAACGTAAGCATAAACACACAATCAGCATGCCTGCTGCGTGTTGGAGGTAATCCGACAAAGGATCAGCCACCTGGAGTGTGTAAGTGTGTACGTAAATTGTTCCTTTCTATCGCCAATAGAATCTAATATTCCACAATAACGTGCTCTCTCATCTCCTTCAACAATTATCTTTTCATGATTCAGTCCAGCAATGACTCAACATCATAAATTAAACAATATTAATTAGTGGTGCTTGTGCTATGGAGACATATGATACATCAAATCTTGCAGCTTGTTGAAGATAGGTATGCTATTACTTAGAGATTAGATTTGCGTTTTTACCTGCTGGACAATAAAACAGGTGAAAATATCCCATAGGTTCACTGAATTATAGGTTCTTTAGCATTGCTTATTCTTATTCTCATACGTTCATCATTTTATCTTTTGTCATTTTATAGTGTTTCAGGTTTTTCCACTTTTGTACTGTTTCATCTGCATGTATTTTACCTGTTGCTGCTGGTGCCTAGCTGGAGTCTGTGTTTGTAGCCTGCTAGTTTTTTTTTTTTTTTTTAGCATCGCTTATATATCTGTTTTCAGCATTTAATCCTTAACATCTGCCATTTATAAGCGTGCATTGGGTTTCCCCTCACATTATTCTCTTATCGCGATTCAACTGCACACATATTCCACCTCCATCCGCTTTTTATCGCGATTAAACTGCGTGCATTTTTCAGCACGCACACATTTTTCTCCTCTGTGTTACACAGATTATTGCATCAATTTCAAAGCACCGCTTATCAAGAACAACCAACAATAACAAACAATTGCATGAGGGATTCACATCAATCTCAAATCCTCACCACTCAGGAACAACCAACAACAAACAATTTGCGGTAAGTCATGTCATCCTCTCAAGTTATTTCTTCCTGCATTATATTTCGCATGTTTACAATAGCCTCCTCCATCAGCAGAGAGGGATTCACATGTGATAAATTTAAGGAATTAGTCAGGCTGATGGAGAAGGTTAAAGAGTTAGAGACATGCATCCAAACGCTTGTGGAGGTCAGTAAGAAAGAGAAGCCGGTAGATACTGTTTCGGATACACAGTCGCCTTCGGTTTGCTAACTGGGGTTATTAATACAATTATTATTGAATTACTTATTTTAATACATGATTAACAATCATATTTTATCTAATTACACAATGATGACTCATCAACATTATAGACATTACAGTTTTATCTTCGGTTAATGCCTGATCTTGTGTAAAGCTGCTTTGAAACGATGTGTGTTGTGAAAGGCACTATACAAATAAAATTGAATGAAGGACCTGTGCCATTCTATGTACCAGAATATTATAAAGATTTTGGGATGGGGTCTTTTGACTTGGGCCACTATGCAACCACCTAGCAACCACCCAGAACTCCCTAGAAACCATCTAGCAATGTCCTCCAGTAGCACCAACCCAAAACAGCCTAGACACCGCCACCACAAAAATGCTCTAACAACCAGAATACAGAGTATTGTGGCCAAGTTCATCAGAACATATATATATCAGTGTTTCCCCTGCCATTATATTAGGGGGGCGCCCCGCCCCCCCAACGGCACCCTCCGCTCCCCCTTGAAGGTAAAGTTAATTATATTTTCTATATAGCGCCAGATCACAACATAAGTAATTTAAGGTTACCTTTCCAATAGAACAGGTCTATACCTTGTTCTTTTATTAAATATTAAACAATAGCCCTTAAGTTATTTATCTTATTTACACGACGTCATTTCTGTCTCTACATGGTCGCACGTTTACTATTCTCCTCAGCTCTCTGTATCGCGCACGGCGGAGTTCCGCCCCTATGCGCACACACACACGCCTGCACACACACACACACACACACACACAGACAGACACGTTCGCGCGCACACAGGTGAGCATATGTGTGTTCGATTCCAGGTTACGGATGTATGCTAATTACAAACTAGAGTCACTATGACTGTTATCTATTTCTAAAGAGATAAGCTACAAGCTACATGTAGGATATATACAAAGTTTCTACGACAGCTCTCTGGCATGGTGTAATGCCGCGGATACACTAGACTTTGAGACTACGGTCGTGATATGACGCAACATTAATTCGACATATAACAAATAGTAATACACTCAAAATGTATAAAATATACAATCTACTCGACTTTACTGCAAAAATATTATTTTTATAGGGATTAGACACTCACAAGTGAGTGATTTCGGACACAGTAACAGAGTCGACACCAAGAGTCGATTCCTGTGATGGAGTCGACCCCGAGTCTGGGGATATTCAGAGTCGAGGAATCGACTCTTTGGAGTCGACTCCCCATCACACACTCCTACCAGCGGACAGAAAGGATGCATCGGAAATATGTTGCGTCAATCACCTGAAAAGAAGACAAAAATATCTGTGTTTTTTAAATGCTCCCAGGGTGGTGAAGATGGCAACACTCGCTCTCCTGTAAGTAGCACCCAGAGTAGCGCTACTGCTCTGAGTCCAAGTACAGAAAAGAGCCCAAGTGCTGCACGCCCTTTCCCTGACAAGCAGCAAAAGTCCAGTCACTAGTGATGGGTCGTTCGCGAATGAGTCGGCTCTAAGAGCCGACTCTTGTAGGTGAACGTTGGGAGCCGGATCTATTAATAAAAATATTTAAAAAAAATTAAGATATGAACAATCAAAAGATTTAAATTAATATAATTAACTCATTCAAAGAACGAAAAAATAAAATAATATAGACCTTAATGCTCAATCACACACATATTTGTTCTGACTGTCTGCTCAGACTAACAGCCTTCTGGCTTCTATTGCTCTGACGTTCCCAGTCAGTAGTGTAAACTGTGAAAGGGACTTCTCAACCATGAACAGGGTAATACAAACTTTTCACAATAGGATTTGCTGCTTTTAGCTATATGTTAAGCTATCACATTTAACAGTTAATGCATTTGCAGGTCAAGACAAACATCCACAATAGGCTGCAAGGAGACCATCTTGCAGCATGCATGCGGATCTCAATAAATGGGCCAGACGTTTCTGACTTCCCATATCAAGAGGCTCTGGAAATGTTCTTCCAAACCCCAAAAGTTCCCCCCCCCCCAAAAGCTGTAAACCTAGGGGAAACACTGTATATATATATATATATATATATATATATATATATATATATATATATACACACGTGTGTGTGTGTGTGTGTGTGTGTGTTTAAACGCACCATAGAGCCTCAGTGTTTACTTATAATTATGTGCTTAATTATAATTATGTCTGCACATTAAACTGGGATAGAAAAAAATATTTTAACATTTTAAAACTTACACAGAATACACACTTCACCTTTAAAGATTAGGTTTTAAATTAAATAAATGCTTGTATAGCTTGCAGAGTAAGGTTGTTAGTCATTAGTTTCTCAATGGTTAAACAGTCTTTTGAGTGTCCAAAATGCCATTCAAAATCGAACTCTCAATTTTTTAATTTAAATCGTTAAATTGGTGTCTTAAATAACTCTGTGCATACACATATGGCTTTCAGGAAATCTTTTTACACATTTAAAGAGTATAAAAGTCAAAAGAGGATAAAAGTCAAAAAAGGTCGTTGAGAGTGAGAGTGTGTGCATTTTTACTTTTTAAGATCATACTTTTTATCCTATCCTATCCTATTTTATCTTTTTCTTTTCTTAATTTATGTACTCTGTTGCATTGTTTTTTTGAATGCACTATTTCCTTTATATGCAGCTAAGCTGTAAATTAATAAATGAATATTTTGTATGCTAATAAAGCATATTAAAACTGAAACTGTGTGTGTGTGTGTGTACCTTGCAGTTATTGAAACCCTCTGCAAAGAGAGTGATCTCTGCTATAAGGGTGGAGTCTGGAACTACCATAGAGATGGGCCTGAACATAGACTTCAGATTATCAGGCAGTTCAGTGCGGCCAGCATAGCCTACAGAACACACACACACACACACACACACACACACACACACGCACGTGCATGCACGCGCACACACACAAACACAAAACAGGAAGGGAAGTGAATGGGCCAGAAACACAAACAAAGACAAAAACAAACATTTATGGACTATACATGTTTGACAATATTAAAGGGTGCTACACAATGTTAGATACAACAGTATATGGTCACACACTCAGAGTACCTGGATTCATGGTGATAAAGATTCCACAAGACCAGACCAAGTTGATCTGTCTTCCTTCAAAGATTAAATTCTTGAGGCCTGCAGTCAGAGCAGACAGGATTGACAGGATCTGCTGAGCCACCACGGACAGCACCTCAATATTTATGCGGTTAAACTCATCAAAACAACCCCATGCACCCGTCTGGAGAGAGATATATGCACATACAGTATCAAACAACAGTACATTTAGGATTTAAACATTTAGTTTATTAAGTGCTTATATGAGGCTTATTACATGGTTATAACATGTGTATGTCCAGAGCTGATACCTGAGCCAAACCAGAGTACATGCGGCCCATAGATTTGAAGTCCAGCCCCTCTGAGCAGTTTACTACTATCACATACATTCCCAGAGATTTCCCGAGGTCTTTCACCGTCTCTGTCTTCCCAGTGCCAGCGGGGCCTTTGGGAGAACCTCCCCGGTGCAGATGAAGTGCTGTGGTTAGAGTCATGTAACACCTTTGTAAAGAACAAACACACAGTTTGCAATAAAAAAAACACTGACACATATACCATTTGCACACACATACAAGCACTGAAAGCAAGAGTCTTAAAAAAAATATTTGTTGTTTCTGTTGCAAAATTAGAAAAAAATAAAACTAGTAAAAGAGGACATCCCATACACATCTATAGTTTACACAGATGTCAATATAAATCTAAATAAATCTAATTATAATTACCACAAACTAACACAGTGTGCTAACAGGACATGACAAGATATTGTGACAAACAATAAAGTCTATCATTTCCATGTTAATGTTAATTTTTGTCTTAATCAGCCACGAAAATATGATGACATTTTGGTCCCAACCACATTAAAAAAAATTTGTTCCAAAAGTCTGCTTCACATAACTGTATAGTAAACATCAAATGTGATCTGATTGGCTGTGTAGCACAGATTTTTTGCTTTCAGGTTGGACAGGCAAATTACTTATTGCTGGAATCATATCGTGTCACGCTTGGTGAAGACATGGTAATCTTAATCCAAGCATTACCCTTCTGAAGCTGACCTGTTACAGTGATGTCACTTTTTCTTCGCAGCAGCCATATTTGTGACCATCAGTGGGAGGAAGCAATGCCGGTGAATGGAAAAACACCCATGAAATTATATTTAAAAAAATTATGTGTGACCGGCAAATACACACCTTTGTATATCATTGTAACCATCATTCAGAAGTAACAAATGTTTTCGTATTGTTTTCTGGTCTGATTTGTTAACAATATTACAAAATGTCTGTATGAATGTTTTTAGAGCAGCACTCACAAAATGTTATACATACTGGGTGTTATGAATTTTTATGAACACATTGTTCTGTGTGCATTTCCAGTTTAATTGTATCCTACTCGATTATGATATAAATATAATTTACATATGTCAAAAATGGCTAAAATAAATGTGCATAAACCGAAAGGTGTTTATCCATGCTCTTCCCCTTCATCACTGCATGACTTGGCCAAAACAAAGCCATGTCACTTAAAAAGATATACAGTATCTTTAGTGAAAGACGGATGAATCTCATGATTTGAGCTTACCTGGACATTGCCTGTGTTTGATCAAGACTAGGAGATATTCAAAGCTGGAATCATAATGTGCTATTTTCATGTTGATATTGTTATGCAATTAAATGTTTAAAACTGAAATATTACTTACTTTGATGAAGATAATACAACTAGCCTACTTACATATTTTAAATGAATGAATTTTACATTTATAGCAGCCTCAGTTGATAATGCAAGTTTTATGCAACCATAATACTACAATAGTATGCCTATGCACTGCACACAATTAAACCGTAAACAAAAAAACATAAAATGAGGATTCAATAATGATGGAGATAAAATAATTTTTTAAACATAAAAATAATATGCTTAAATATGCAATATATCAGTTACAAGGAGCCAATTTCACAAGTCATACATATTAGTAAGCATGTCACAGTATGTAGACACATCACTCACTATTGGTTAACACACAAGTTATGTTCAATTCATACAAGCATGACAAGCAATATTAGCTTCAACAACCCAACCAGAAAACATACACAAGTATTATAGTGGTAAACAACTTCGCCAAAATGGATAACACATAAACACCCATCCAAACTGCTGCAATGCTGTCCTGAACTGTGTGAGTGTGACTGACTGAACGTAGTTTTTCCAGCCAGAATATAAAACAGCTGGTACTCCTTTCCTGTGTTTACGGTCATGATGTAATGTCGCAAGGATGAACGGCATAACCAAATCCGACCTGACAGCTCAAAATACACAATTTTTTATAGACCATTCGGAATCAGGGAAAGGTAAGGACATTGTTTTGAATGCTGATTGTTTATGTACTCAATCAATAATAGCAATTTGTTCATTTTTAACCAAAATATCTTACGTAGTGGAGTTTTAAATATTGATCTGTTTCTCACCCACACCAATCATATTGCTTCTGAAGACATGGATTTAACCACTGGAGTATCGTGGATTACTTTTATGCTGAATTTATGTCTTTTTGGAGCTTCAAAATTTTGGTCACCATTCGCTTGCATTGTATGGAACAACCGAGCTGAAATATTCTTCCAAAAGAAATAAAGAAGAAAGAAAGTCATACACATCTGGAATGGCATTAGGGTTAGTAAATGATGAGAGAGAATTAAACTTTTTGGGTGAACACACACACACACACACACATTATCATATAATTTGAAGCACATGCATCCATAAATGAATGAACACATGGAAAAGAGACAGACAGGCTTAAACATGCTGTCCATGTCCTTGAGTGGGTTTAAGATGTCACCTCTCATCATATTAAACCCAGATAAGATGCAAGCTAGAGGCAAGTTCTGTTTAATTTTCTTCTGCTTCTAAAGGCATTCAACAGGAAATCTGCCATTGACTCCAGACTCCACTTCCCAGCTGGTATCTCAGCATAATTTAAGGTAGGACAAAATCTTCACATTTTTGCTATATTATCATATCAACACATCTGGAGCTGCAGCCCAACCTGAGTCCAGGATCTGTTCCTCTCTTTGCCTCTAGTATATCTTTGTCCATATTGCTGTAGGTGTGCTCCCCTAATCCTGACCTCTAAGGCTAATGGCATGATTTGTCGTCCTCTCTCTAATGACACAGGTAATGGCTGAAGTCAGATAACAGCATCGGCACTCATAATGATCATTACAACCCAGCAGATCACATCCCTCAAACCCAGAAGTTGACAGCAACACAGGACAGGATATTGATATCTCTAATAATCTGAGAGTCACATAATAATATGAGATGTTCTGTCATTATATCTCAGCTGGAGGTTATATTTGTTTCTGCTAAAGCAGGAGTGAAAGGTTTGTAATACTTCTGCATAGCACAATTACACCTGGTTTATATTTTCCTATAAAGTTATGTGAACTCTAATGGGCATATGGTGTTGCTCGGATTTTACTCTCTGATGAATTGAGGGACCAGTATTAATAGCCCCAGTGTTGTGGTTCTTATGTTATATATACTGTGTGAGGTTGGTGTTTTTGTAGTTTTAGTATAGTGTTTCTATAAGCATGTTCAACATTTTAGTGCATCGACGCAGAGGAAAACTACAAGAAATTGAACAATTCCATGCAGAATGACTTAAATCTAGAATCTACACTGGCATTCCTCTGAGCTATAAAGAAATTCAGACTGGTGTCAGTTTGTCATATCTGGTAAATCTTAACTGCTGGGGAAGCACAGTGAAACTCCTCGGTCTATGATGTTAATCAGATGAACTCCCAACTCATTACATGACTGGTAAATTGAGGGAATGTTTTATGACCACCATATTTTCAGTTATAATTGTCTTATGCTTAGGCTATAGTTTGTCAAATTAATGATTAAAATGCTCACTTTTTGAGCGGGAAACTCAGAAATCTTATAACGATAGGTCGTAAATTAATTATCTTGAGGGCAGGACAGAATTGACCATGAGACCTAGCAAAAGACACTTCTGATTGGCTCAAGTCACCTTTGGGGTGCGGCCAACCTCAACTCAACAAAAACTCCCCACTTAGGATGAACACTTTCTGTTCTTTGTTCTTCTTCTTGCACACATGTGACGGGGACTCCTGAGTCTCCCTTACGGGAGCCCTTGCTTCCAAGGCACCGCCTGTTCATTCCATCACACATCCGGCATCCGCAAGCCATAACCATTATGCAAATTCCCTACATATAAAGTAATTGGTGGAGGTACTCAATTCCAAAACTAATTACATATAAAGTAGCAAGTCGCTAATTTCCTACAACATGATCTTTAGTTTTTATTTATTCATGGGTATTTGTATGCCAAGTGTACAAAAACATAAAAAAATATGCATACAATTTTTTGTCTTTGAAGTTTACGTTTTAGAACCTGTCCTTACATAAATATTGTCAGTGTCTGGTTAAATTTCCAAAAATCCTAAAACATGTCCAGGTTATATTCCACCCCAAAAACAAAATAAATTATATTTTGTATACAAAAAAAATAAAGGCTATTTCTCTGCCATTAAGTTTTACGTGATGACAAAGCACCCTCATCCCCTCCCTAACTACTGTAATGTGCTAAAATATCTTTACTGAACTGTCATACAGGAATGAAGATAATCTTGTCTTAAATGTTAATAATCTTGTTTTAAAAATTATTTAAAAAATAAAATACAATCAGCATTAATTAAACTCAAGTATGATACAAATTACAATGATGTACATTATACTTTCAATTTTACTATACAAATGAACTTTACAGTCTAAACAATGACTTTTATCATTACAGATGTGAGAAAATATTTTTTCAGCAATACAATCAGCTACTAACATCTGGGATGGGGGAAAGGGTTGTTGTTGTTTATTTTCTTTTGATTTTGCTGTGAAATATGACTGATGCTCTTGACAGACCAGTGTGATTCAGTAAACATCTATAAAAATCTGCTAGAATGTGCTAGAATTGCACTTTACATACAAATTCCCATATAATATTAATCCATATACTATATTTACATGCACCCTCATAATGTGATTATAATTAGATTAAGGCAATACTGTGATTAAATTGTAGCTCATGTAAACAGAATATTGCGATTATGCTTATAATCAGAGTAATGATAATCACAGTAAGATATGTGAAGTACTCCTATTTTAATTGTTTATACTGGCATGAAAACGCTTGTATTGCATTTCTTCCACTCTGACCAAAGTGCGCCTGCACCAGTGCTGCAGACGGATCATTTTCCACGCAAGCACAGGTTCGAAAACATCGCGAAAAAAAGCTGCACTTACTTTTCGCCTACACCTAAAATGGCAGTTCCATGCACTGTTTTCCAGCAGTGGTGCTCCCACACCTACAGTCCCACGATAAAAGAAACATATTTTCCCAGAGTTGTGAATGTCCGTTTGTGGTCTGAATTGTATGTTGGGGAGATAAAAAGATCATATACCACAAAATAATAGGAAGAAAATACGTATTTGAAATTAGTTGGGCGAAACACAACAACATCCATCTTGTGTATTCCGATTCACACACAAATGACTCTTATGAACTGATTCTTTTTAGTGAATAAAAAAGACAGCACATCCAGTCTAGTCAAAAATGACTCTTATGAAGTGGTTCTTTTAATAAATCATAATAAATTATATATTACCTGTCTGTGAGGGGAGTGATGACCAAACGGCCAGAGTTTCCCAGGTATTCATAGCAGTAGCGGAAGTGTGTGTTGGTCTGTCTGATGACACAGTCGTCCACATCCTACACACACACACACACGCACGCACGCACGTGCACACACACACACACACACACACACACACACACACACACACAATTAGAAGACAGTGATTTGAATGTGCTAAGTATGTTTAACCTTTATATTCTAGTTATCTAGAATCTAGAATTGAAAGAAGTCTTGAGTTGCATCACAAATTGCACACTTCTTCACTTTCTATGGCATTTTGCAGTGTAAGTAGTGCAAGTGAAATGTTTACCCTGAAACTGCAACAAAACGAAATGTCCTACAAGTACCCGGATGATGTACTTCTTCAACTGGTAAAAACTAAATGTGGAATGTTGGACACTTCATGCATTACCACATGCAGCAGAAGAGGCAGAGTTACCTGGCTGCGTTGCTGGTCTGACAATGATGCAACTAGGCAAACTTCAGTGAAGACAGCACCGTACAAATGTCAACGTTTTACCATTACCCACGCTCTGTGAATATGTTTATTCAAGTGTTAAACTGAGTGGCAACACATCATGTGCATTTGAAATGTCACACCCATCAGCTTTTAAATGCCGAATGCATCCGTTTGGTAAAAAAAAAGTTAAGTGTTAAATTTGGGATGATACTACACTTTGAAAATGTATACACTGAATGGCTGATTGTATTCTGCAAGTGCATAGTGTATAGTTCATCATTTGTGACACAGCTTGAGTCTAGAGTGTAGATCTGGACTCCTTTCAATCCAATCCATTTCATACATTCTATATTTTTTTCTATGGTTTTCTACACTCCACCCTACATCCTGTGTTCTCCTCTTTTCTCTAACCTTGTCCCAGTAGAGGCGGAGTTGGCAGAGCCAGTCAAAGGCATTGACATCACAGCAGCCCGCCTTGGCCAGTTTGCTGATGACATCACGTGCATGCACCTCCACGGTGACCAGGGCGACTATCTTTAGACGCAGGATCTTTGATAAGTTCCCTCGTATGGCTTCAGAGTATTGGTTAAGCATGGACATCTGGATAACACAACACTCATTATCAGAAGATGGACAACGTGTTCCAACACAACACTATAAAACTTATAATTACTAAAAAAATTAAATAATTTATGGATCAATCGTATGATTAAAACTGTATCTAACTATAGTCCTTCCTTAAACACAATCTGTAAACATCAGTTGAGATATGGGCTGTAAATGCACACACAATGTAAACTTAAATAAATTCCACAACACAAATGCTAAAACACAGCAATAAGAAACATGATCTCATGATTTGAGACTAAATCTAAACTCTCAAAGACACTGATAGGCCTCTGTGTATTCTCTGGGTCTCACTGGATTTGCTTTATGAAATGTGATTGCCATAATACATTTGAGCTGTTGTTCTTAATTAACTTGTGTATTTAGTGCATCTTGTGCTCCAATTATAAACATACAAGTAAATTAAATGAAAAAAATAATTTTCCATTAAGGGTTTGAGTAAGGACAGCAGAGTATATGACGTTCATTCACTAGTTACAAGTCATTTAGCAAATGTTTTAATATTGAAAGCAGCCTGTTCATGGGAAGTATGATTTAACTACGACAAATGTAGAAAATATTCAAGGCAATTTTGTGCCATAACTATTCTCAATGAGTCCAATGCAGTGTTTTCTTGGTCAAATTTTATTTTGCTCTACCGCTGTACTACTATTGAAATTTAGTATGTAGCACTTCTTGTGTTGTGTTCTCTCTTGGTTGAACACAATTGGATTAGATTGCTTCTACTTTAATAATTCTCATTTGTAAATCACTTTGAATTTAAGTTAAAGTGTGTAATTTCTGTACCATTAGCATAAAAAAATGGAATTGTAAATATAATCACTGTTATCAAACATATTCTAGAAAACTCCCATAATCTTCCATTGTTTGTACAAACACATAGACCTGTCTCAAACTCGAGCCACTGTTGCTGTGTTGGCTGGACTGGCTGGAATGTTTTAGTGCCACAGAGCCTCAGTGTACACTTTTTGGATTAAATCAACTGTAGCATATTTAGGGGTTTCAATTAAAGTTTGCTAATTGGTTAGTTTGACGGTGTTGTGTTATGCTATTAGCTTAGCTGTATTGTGTTTACAATATGGTAGACTGCACCTGAAGAGTCTCTTTAGGAATTCCTGTAAACTTTTGTTGCCATAGCAACCAACAACAGTGATTTGTGATCTGGGTCAACACTAATGAAAACAGTTTCATTGATGCATATGAACGTCAACGTGTTCCACAATGCACAAATAAACCATAATCAGTTAAAGTGCCCAGATTCTCACACCAATATATGTAGCGAATTTGGTATGATAAATGTACACAGTACGGGTTAAAGTGTTGTGTACTTTGCCATTGTTTGTAAGGGAAACAGTATAAGTGAGCTAGGAATTAAATTAAACAGTCTTTTCTACATTACTATGTATGGAAATTTAGAATGGAATCAGTCGCGTTTGACAAACGTTATAATTTAGATAAATGACAAATAACTAGATAATTTTTTGGAATAAATTCTCCACCATTAAATCGTAATATAACGTCTCGTTGCATCAGCTCACAATTTCTACTGTAGGGGAATTAGCTTTAATAAGAGAATTATGATTCTCTTATTGGAGTAATATTATTCTCATGGCTTTTGACAATAATGTTACACATATTGGTATAGCTTTGATGAAAAATCTTTTAGAAACAGGGATGACATTATTTATCAAAATATACCACAGTCAAAAAATAGATTTAAAAGGAAAACATGAATAAAAAAATCATAACTCGTTATTATGTAATTATGAACATTTGGATCGGTTAATAGAATCAACTTGATGTAGCTGAATTAATATTATAATAATTTTATCTGTTTGTCCAGCGAACACTCAGTAATGATCGTCTATAAATTCTCAGAAATTATATTTTTCATAGCCATACAAAAATAACTCTTCCTTAGCATGGAGCTGAGATCGAATCGTTAAATTTACGTTGATTTACAAGCAGACCAGAATCAATACGCAAGAATGTACACAAAAGTTCATTTAACTAAAACACGAACACATATCTAATCTAAACAAAAACATACACACAAAATCACTCATACATGGGAAAGGAATAAGTTAAAATAAAATGATACTGGAACAGAATAGGGGAAATGTAGTTATTAAAAGAGTCATTTTGACCATTTGAGAGAAGTGTCGAGCTCTTAATTTAAAAGCACCTTTTGTTACAAAGGGGTTTACCTCTTATACTAAACATAGGTTCAGTTAGCTACTGGTACAATACTTGCAATTGCCTTAGCTGTTGAGAGAGTGTCCAGATGATGCAGTCGCAGGAGAAAGGCTTGATGGTTCCTTGAGTTGATGTGTTGAAGTTGCAATCAACTTCTTCCGTGTTGAATGAATGAATTAGGAATAACTGGGATGTTCATTGACTCTATGGTCAAGGTAGTTCCACATGGCTTGAGGTTTTGAGGCCTGCTGGCCTCGCAGGCCTTGTAGCCAGCACGACCAGCAGCAGAGGGAAAAGAGAGTCAGGGGAAAGAGCCAGGGGGAAAGAGCCTGAGTATGAGGAGGGACGTGTCTTTTAACTTCTGCTGGAGGTCCCTCCTCTCGAGTCTGGCTTGACCAATGAGAAAGGTGCAATTTCCAAGCGGGAAATGTTCCTTTGTTTAGAAGCTGACTCATTAGCATTAGATTGGGGTCTGATAGCATACAATGCATGTATGGCACGGTGGAGGGCGGGACCGGGGCGTGATTACGCACGGCCGGTCCCGTATTAGGCTAATTAAGCCGTCAAGAGGGATAAAGGCCACTCGCCGACGGTGATGGGAGAGAGAGATCGTTCACGGATATCTCCGTTGTCTTACGTGTTTGTATTTTGAGTTTTCCATTAAACCTTTAAGTTATATGTCAAGCCGGTTTCTCGCCTCTTCCTTGCCCACGAATTTGATCTGTTTTACATTGGTGCCGAATCCCGGGAAGGAAGAGGGATGCGCCGTAGCGGATTTCTCGCCACTGCCCAGCAGAGCAGCCGCAGCCATCTGCCGGGGGACGAGAAGCCCAGCCGCCTGGACGCAGAGGAACGGCCGCCGACCGCGAGGGGAGAAGGGGCTCCTATAGCCGACCGCCTGGAGCGGTCAGGGCCGCTGCCAGGGGCGGAGGATGCCCCTACCAGCCTCTGAAACGCGGAGGGGTTGAGGGAAGACCGTCGTCCGCGAGCGGGGAGGGGATCGCGACCGACCGCCTGGAACGGGAGAACCGCTGCCAGGGGCGGGGGGAGGCCCCTTCGACTCCCTGGGAACGCGGCAGGGCGTTCTGTCCGCCAGGGGCTGGAGGACAGCCTCCGATCTGCCCGGAGAGGCGCGGCTGCCGTTCGGTAAAGGGTGGAGAAGTGGCTGAGGAACGAGCCATAGCGTATCAGAGAACCGGCGAGTAAGTTTTTTTAAATTTTTTTATTAATCTCTCTCTCTCGCTGCCGCTCTGCGTTGGCCTTTTCCCTCTTTTTTAAATTATGGTGTTCGTGGGAGGGGAGGTACTGCCCAGTGCAGGAACCCTCCCCCCCATTTTTAATTGTTGTTGTTTCCCTCCCCTTGCCCCCTCCCTCGTCCAGGTTGATGGGGACGACCAGGTTGATGGGGACGACCGCGCAGGAGGGACCCCCGACCTGGGGACCCCCGGTCTGACGTACATCCCCCCCCCCCCCCCCCAGGGGATGTACCAGCCTGAAAGAACGGGGGAGGAATATGGCACGGTGGAGGGCGGGACCGGTGGATTACGCACGGCCGGTCCCGTATTAGGCTAATTAAGCCGTCAAGAGGGATAAAGGCGACTCGCAGACGGTGATGGGAGAGAGAGATCGTTCACGGACATGTCCGTTATCTTATGTGTTTGTCTTTTGAGTTTTACATTAAACCTTTAAGTTATATGTCAAGCCGGTTTCTCGCCTCTTCCTTGCCCGTGAAAATGAACTGTTTTACAGCATGCTATCAGAATTTAATATATACCACTTTGCAGTGTGTCACACAAGGATTCATTTGATAGGAAGCATGGCAGAACTAATTGTACATTTTCTGGTTCTAATTCTGTCATAAGGAATGCATAAAACAGTATACAGTACAAAAAACACTTTACAAGACAGTAACGATCCTGTACACAATGCAGACCTGCCAACCTTGGAAATGTTTTTGGTTGTAGTACCATCAGTGTGACGGGCACAGGGTTTGATAACATAAATTATTTTGCTCATCAGGACATTGTTCTGTGCACACCATGAGTGAAAGAGAGAAGCATTAAATCATCCTCCATATAAACGCTTATTAAATAATTGTGTTAATAATTATTTTTTAATTCATGATAAAAACAATATAACGCAAAGTGTAAATGTGTAAATAAAATGTTTTATGGGAATTCAATATTAACAGACTAGTTATTTCCTATGCCGACTAGCAGCAGCTGTACCATTTAGTCGACTAGTCTTGCACATCCCTAATTTACATATGTAAAAAAATAAAAATAATAATAATTAAAAACAATTATGTTGTGATATAAAACCCTGTCAATGAGATATGAGTAAAACCCAAGTTTTAGTTCAGGATTTCCATTTTGTTTAAAAACTAAATCAGCTTATATAGTCAAACATCCTGAAATAGGCTAAATGAAAAATGTAGCATATTCAATTAAAAAATATCTAGAAATGTAGGCCTTCCTAGATAGCTAAATAATTACCTGAAGCTCCTTGATGGCTAATGTCAAAAACGTAATTGCACAATGTGCAAAATGCATGGTTTAGCAGCTTGACTGGCGGAAGCACGGCCATTGTTCCTGATACTTTGTGAGGAACTGCTGTGGGGAATTGACTTGTTTTTTTTTTAAGTCTGCTACTCTCTCTCTCTCTCTCTCCCTGTCAGAGTCCTCATCTGATGTCATGTTTTTTTAGCTGCAAGGCATGCACACACACACAAACCTCTCGGTAACTTTCTAGGTAACATTATTTCTGTTGCACATGCACTCAATTTTTCCCATCCTGCCACAATCTGCTTTAATAATAATTATGAATGCGAATAAAAACATGTTTAACAAATTGCGACACATGGTCACTGAGCATATAACTTTACATAACTTTGCCAACTTAAATGCCTGGGTTGGGTTGCACCAGCTGTGCATAAGTTCTCACTTAAGTTAGGCCGTAAAGTTCACACTAAGGACTTAGTAACTACTAGTTAGTTTGTAACTAAGTCAGTGGATAATTTGGTTGCACCACCTGTTCTTAAGGCAAGACTTAACAAGCAGGTCGGAAGCTCTCCGTAAAGTAATGCGTAGTCGCATAATATGATGTTTACCTATATTTATCCAATAAACAGCATTCAAATTTGTACACAGAACTGTTAAAAACCATGAAACTTCAGTTTGATCCTAGTTACAGTTGATGTTCAAATCTTGTTAGCTCATGTAGCTACCAGCTGTAATTAATTATTTCCCCATTGAAATACAATACAAAATAAAAGTCGATTTGATAAATAGTATATTTGCCCTGTGTAAATAACAATATAATTCTATTAATCTAAAATGAATAAGGGGTGACAAATAAATACTAATACAACAGGCTGGAAAAAATAGACATTTATTAATTTTAATATCCTATATATATTTTGAATGTGTTGAAAATTGACACTGGGTGACGCACCCTGAAAACTGCACCGTTTGAATGGTTTTATGCTGAAGAGATACTTAAAAGTATGTTTTTTTATCTCTCTCGTAAAAGTAAACGAGTGTAAATGTCAACATCATACTGTATGTTGAAATGATTGATGCCTGCCACGCAAAACGTGAGTACATTGATGTCAAGAAATATTAGTCTGCTTTTTTATTCCATCCGTTACTTCTGGTCGGAGGCTTCCGTAAATATTTGGTTTATACATAGGGTTACATTCTACCTAAATTTAATGGTGCATCCCTCAAATATTTAGTAGTGCATAAATTGTGACTTAGTGCCCATTTACGCCACAACTAGGCTAAGTTCTAACTTAAGCAAAGCTGGTGCAACCGACCCCAGGTGAACAAGCAAGCTACCTTGCAAATTACTTAGCGTTAGGATAACATTATTAATTTTAAATATGTTCCAAAGGTTAGCAGGTCTGCACTCAGTCACACACACCTTTGTGCTAAGTGCTGATTTATTAACGATTCTCATTACAATCAGGGGAAATGTTTAAGCATCTTGCGGTCAAGTGCACTTTATAAGTGGCACAAACTCACACCAAATGAGTTTGTGTGGAACAGTAGTGAAATGAGCCACACTGAGACGGAAAAACACAGCATGTGTGAGCACAGATCACGCCTGAACAATTCTGGAACTCTTCACTATGAAATACGCGGCACATCAAAATATTTAATTCACAGCACTTGCAAAACAAGCCATATAGTGATTTCAATTTTATTTAGATTTATTTTTCAGCATTACTTGAGCATTTTATAATTTGCATGGCTGAATTTTGTCTTCCTCTTATCTGAGTGACCATGAATGATGGAGTATTTTAAATTAATCCATGTCGACTCCAGAGGATTAAATTAACTAAATTCAATATTTCAACTTTCCACATCCAATCCAACCCATTTACCTTAAGGAGTTAGAAGTACAGTGCCTATTGTACTGTCCTCGCTTAAGAAATCAATAAGACGGCGGGAGTGGAAGGGGGATCGAGCAGAGTTTTGTGTTGCTATCGATTTGCAGTCTCATTTTAATTCTAGGCGCATTTGTCAATCAAACCCGATTGCTATATGGGGAATTAATCCAGCGTTATGATTGGTCGAACTCTTCTTTTGCTGTTGCTTGTTTTGAGTAGTTGTGCATGCACAGAGGCGTCACCAGGTTTTTGCGTAGTTTAGAGTGACAAATCTTACCAGTGTACTTTGAGGTCAAAATGCGTACAAGTTGGCAGGTCTGCACAGGGGATATACATGTGAAATTATAGACAGTTTGTCTATAATTTAATGAAGAAAAGTCGTTAGGAAGTGAATCAATCTTTCTGCATTTTTGCTATAGCCGGCAGCTAACTTCCCTTGCTTGGAATGTCACTGTGGGTCCATTCTTTGCTGGTCCAGGGGCAGCAAAGACAATGTAAAGGCTTTATAATGATCAGTGGGGGATCAGACATAACGGAGTTGGCTTGGGCTTACTTGGACCTTTGCTTGTTACAGTCTTGAGACATCTGTTGGCTTATTCATTAAATAATGAATAATTGCATGTCTGATTGGTCCAGATGCTACACAACCTACAAATGGTTTATAGTTGACTCTGCATATTAAGCTGTGATACAAGAAATCATTTGAACAATAGGGAGAGAAAAAAAAAAAAAAAAAAAAAAAAAATCACACAAATCAGATTTAAGAAGTAATAATAGTAAACTATTTGCTTTTGTATTAAGTAGGTTACTAATGTACAGTATGTACTGTGTACTTATAAGTAGAGTGTCTTTTTACTTACAGCATTGTTATTATTATTGTAACTAATAACATCTAACATCTAATATGTGTAACATTAACAATGTAAAATCAGTAATTTTTTTTCTTCATTCTCTGCCAAAAAAATTCAGAAACCTTCAGAAATAATTTTTTGGCAATCAAACAATAATAATAATTACAAAAAAAATCAAACTAGCCTCAAGAATAAAAAACAATATTGCAGATTCTGTGTGAGGGAGTTCAAACTGTAATTTTGGAACAGGCCTTTACAGTACATTTATTACAGGGAGCAAGCAGGGCTTAACTGTCTTGATCAAAATGGCGGCACAATTATCCATAGTTCATAAATCGCCATTTTTGGTGTTTGAACCAACATCTTTCGGATAACTAGTCCAGATATTTAACGGCTAAATTATTCTCACCTGTTTCTTTTTCAGTGATTTAAGGGCAGATTTATCTGCTCTTTCTTTGCTGGTCATGAGTGATCTTGTGACATCTGTGGTCCACTGGATTTGACTGGCAGTGATCAACATCTGTAAAGACATGCAAAGGACACTTGCTGTGAGATTACAGTATGCACACAGACAAACACAACCCAACAAACATGCACACACTTACCTGTCCTGGCCAGTCTCGCACCCATTTGCCCCTCTTTCCTGCCATCTTCTTGAGAGCTGTGCCACAGTTCTTTAGACAGTCCTTCAGAGTACAGCGCATGGTCCGCTCCACATCACACAACCATGCCTGCAAGTACACAAAAGATGTGAAGCTCAATAGAGAATGTATTTCAAATTAAAGAGTGTGTTGAACTGCAAGTTGGAAACACACCTCCACTGGCCCCTCCAGAAGAACAGGATGAGTGAAGTCAACAAACTCCCCATCAGCTGAGAACATCCCACTGGCCTCCGACTTACTGCTGCTGATGCCAACCTACAAATACACATATGAGCATACACAGGTTTACATAGTTATCTTAAATGGGGACATATAATACCATAGACTTCTGTTGTTTTTATATACTGTAAAGTTAATAATAATTTATTATACATTGACACATCCCTTACCCCTAAAAGAAACCTCAGAATGCAGAACATGTCGAACCTTGAGGCGGATGGGCTACAATAGCAGAAGACCACGTCTGTAACTTTATTAGGACCATAGTGACCTAATAAATTGCTCACTGAGTGTGTGTACTATATGTACCTTATTGATGCGGAGACTCTTTATGTTGTCAAAGCACTTCTTAAGGTGTGGCTGCACAGCTTCAGGGTTGCGTGACTGGCCCAGGATCTCCAGCAGGTCATCGTTAGACAGGAAGTAGAATCGGGGAAAGATCTGCCTTTTGGTCTCCAGGTACATGTCCAGAGATTTCTGAATCTCTTCTAACTTAGTGTTCATGTCCGAGAGCTTCTCCAGAAGACCTGAGACAACAGAAAAAGAGCGAGACAGAGAAAGACAAAAAGAGTGTTATCCTTTGCTTATCATTTCCCTGTCTTAAAAATCAGTATGTTTATTAATCAAATGGATAAGTATGAAGAGGAGGAGATGGGAAACACATAGAAAAGTTAATGGGAGAAATTGCAATGCTTAATATGGCAGTTGTATGAAAGGAAGTACCACCTTCCAATTAAAAGAGCCAATGACATTATTACCAAGGCATTATCTGGTATGTTTGCGGTAGAATGTGCATGCACATAAGCTATACCAACCTAAAAACAGTTTTTTAGCCTAATACTAATTAAACATGCAAAGTTTATGATACTTTTGTTAGGACTGTATTTGCATGACTAGAAAATAGCTGCATCAGACAGTTGCCAAGATAGCCATCCAGTAAACTTTAATCCCATAGGGACTTCTTTTTTACCAACATACAGGGCAGTGAATTCCACTACCCCATCATTACCTGGGTGGTGTGTTCCTCTCAGAGCATTTTTATCCTTGTTGAGTTGGTCCATAATGATCTTCCAACTGGAGTTCACATAATCAAATTCAGCTGTCTCACGAGGCAACTGCTTACGTATATCTTCTGCCAGGAAGATGTTCTAACGAAAGAAAGAAAGAAAGAAAGAAAATTGCAAAAGCAGAAGAAGAGCAAAGCACAGGGGTGACAGATGACAGAAATACAGAAAAGAACAGAAGGGAAAATAAAACAGTTTGGTGCTTGGTTGGAGCCATCACAGGTGTGTTAACAAACACTCATACACACAGGAAATTCAGTCTGACAGCCACTGTTTACTCTCCTCATCAGCAGCATGAGAACAGATGTGTGACTCTGAACTCTGCTGTGTGTGTGACGCTAATCTTTTACGGGGTGTTTGTGCATCATGTAGTGGTGGGTTGCACGAATTCTCTGTGATCTGATGTGTGCCATGGCTGCTGTTTATTAAAAGTGAAGTGTGGCTTTTCTGTGGTTCTAGCATCGACAAATGGAAATGCAAAAATAATGTCAGCTTTAAAGCTTCCCAAATTCTTTCCCTGTCTTCCACTAGTGAAACAGATAGTCCCACCACAAACTCACGCCATACTCGTTGAGTCAATGTTGCTAGGCTGGTTGGGATGCTCCAACAAACAGTTAAATGTTTTGATAGCGGCACAAAGCCACAATGTTTACACTTTCCGAGGAAATCAGCCTACAAATGGCTTTGCTTAGAATTGTCTCTAAACATTTGCTACATTCTGCTTGTGTCTTTGTGGTGTTTGTGCTGTCCTCTGTTAGAGTTTTGCCTGTGCCATCTCTCTCTAGATCTTTCTCTCTCTCTGGCCTAAATCAGCCTACAAATGGCTTTGCTTAGAGCTGTCTCTGCTCATTTGTTACATCCTGCGTATGACTTTGTGGTGTTTGTTCTGTCTTCAATTAGTGTTTTACCTGTGCCATCTCTTTCTCTCTCTCCCAAGGTGTGGATGCGTTCTTGTTTGCCCGCCTCTAAGCATGGTATTGGGGAATCAATCGGGCGTACTTTTAAAAAGGCTGTGTCACCGACAAATGGGGAGCTCAATCTGAGAGCTCCATGGATTCTCCTTAAATTTGGCAGACCAAATGTGCTTTTTGTACCATGCCAGTGCTTAACTACTTTGATTTTTAGTGTGTCCTCTATAAACTTTTATAGACCTTATTCAAGTCAAAAACACCTAATTTATGGCATTTCATTAAAATTCCCTTATTTCTATAGTAAAATGTGATTGGAATTTTAAGTGCACAATAATTGCGGTTATCTCAAATAATCAATCAGATGATTATTTAATAATTGCCACAGGCCTAGAGTAATGTGCTGTATAAAAACATAGGAAGTGCTATATGCAGACCTGGCTGGTGAATTATGAGTGTATGTGTGTGTGTCTTTGTTTGTACCTCCAGGTACATCCACTGTCTTTGCACAGTAAGGATCATTTCAATGACTTCCAGCACCAGAGATAGACTGCGTTCCCAGTGGTCAACTTCCTTCTCAAACGCTTTGACGAAACGAGTTGCTTTTATAACAGAGAGTGTCACCTGGTTATCCTCCAGAGCCTGGAACACTTCATCTGTTCCCCTGAGAACACAAACAAACAAATAAAAGGAGCAATCATGATAAAATTTGAATAGATGAGGGTAATTTAAACAGCTCAGAGTTCGGTTCATTTTTAATTTAGACAAACTATCTCTTTCTCACACACACACACACACACACACACGTTTGTATTTTTATCAAGGTAAGGACTTTCCGTTTTTATACTGAGCTAATGATATTTTGTGTTCTCCTAATCATGAGCCTAACCCTCACACAATCCTGTTAGCATTGTTAAATTTTCATTTTCATACAATTTCTTGTGATGACAGTTGGTTGGTGCCCACAATGTAGGTTATCCCAGGTTTTATTGAAATTGTTTTAAAAATTTGGTTCCCACAATGTAGACAAAACCTGAAACACACACACGTACACACACTCACACATCTGGAAGTATGAAGCAAACAAAAGAAAGGACAAAGTGAACAGCAGTGGCTCTCGACCCCTTCCTCCTTGGCATACTTGGTTACCATGGCAGCAGCCTCATGTGCTGCCGCAGCCACCTCTATAACCATGGTGGAGATTCAGCCTCACTGCGGGGATGAGTGGTGATTGCAGGCACCTGATGTACCACACTCGACTACATTAACATAAGGACACAAATCCAATGGCACACAAACATGCCACACAAATCTCTTTTGATTTCTCTAACTGAAGCTGCAGATGTGTGTGTGTGCATGTCATTCATCTCTGTTTGTCTCTACTTCTCCATCTCCCTGAGCTCTAACTGATGCCCTACATGCAGAGTGTGAGCACTTGTACCATGGAGCAGCACTGCGCAGAACACAAACACTGTGCACTCAGGAAAGCAATGTCAATTTAATTTGTGAAGGACAAAAGTGTTGGATAAGAGGTAGAGTGAGAGAGAGAGAGAGAGAGAGAGAGAGAGAGAGAGAGAGAGAGAGAGAGAGAGAGAGAGAGAGAGAGAGAGAGAGATGGCATCCTGAGTGTAAACACCTTAAAACAACATCTTCACACACTCTCTTCCTCTCGGGGGCAGAAAATAGGCATAGAGGGAGAGCAGGGCTGATTGAAAGGAGCAAGGTTTTCTTGTAGTGCATCACAGAGGAAAGACAAAGAGAAATTGGGGAGAAATTATAAGAAGCCAGAAGAGAAACCCTAGAACTGAGTAAAGAAGAAAAAAGTTTTAGAAAGAGAAATGAGAGGGAGTGAGTGACAGTCGTGGGCCACCTGACCTCCAGAGCAACAGCATGAAAAGAGGCACAATCTCTTGCCTGCGGCACCTACCGTCACACACTCAGAGGAATAATCGGTCTGTTTTCAAGTCAAGGAAACATGACAGACACAAACCGTATTCTACACACATCACTGAACGAGTGACTGAGAATAGAGGACTTTACAAATGCACACACTGTCCATTGACTACTAATGTAGGTGATTTCAGGTTTTACTATCCTGATGGGGTCACTGGGTCCACAATGTAAGTAAAACCCTGACTTACAATTGTATAAATGTTATATGCTCAGTCCAAAGGACACAGCAAAGTGTGTGTCAATACAGTATTAAACTCCACAAGAGGTGGATGAGAGTATTTACCCATTAAATACTTACATAAAATAAATGTGATTAAAAAACTTAATGAAACAAGGCATTTTATTCAGCTTTATTAATTTCAGAAGCGGAATAACAAAGCATAAAGTAAATGTGTGAATGTTCAAAAATGCCATTATCATGACCATGGGTTACATAAACTTTATAAAACCATGCATAAATTGTAAGTTAATCAAATCACATGGTTGTATTTATTAACATTAGTTAACTACATTAGTTAACATGAACTAACAACAGACAATACCATTTCAGCACTTACTAATCTTGGTTATTTAAAAAAAAACAAAAAAAAAAAAACACATACTAATACATTTTGCATAGGATAACAATAATTAATGACTAACAATGAACAATTGCATCTGTAACATTTGCAGAAACAAAAGATGAGAGGGACTGGATCTAAGTGTAGGCTTTTAATTAAAACTCAGAAAACTTAACACAAGAAACCAAAAACATGAGAGCAGAACAAACAATTACAGCCATGAATTGATAAGAACTGACAATGAACGGAGAAAAACACAGTGATTAAATACACAGAGACAAATGAGCAAACAAGGAACACATGGGACTTATGAACACAAGAACCAATAAACAAAGACAAGGAAAAGAACTACAAAACCCACAATCAAATGAAAGACACAAAGTGAACAATAAACAAATATAGCGACCCCTTCTGGTCACCAGGACATAACCTAGGAAGCATGCAAAAGGGCAGCATATCAGTAGGGAGCAAGGCAGTGACTGGGGAACAGACTCCGCGGACGGGAGTGCTGGCAGCAACAGGGGAACGGCCTCTACAGCCGAGAGCTCGTGCAGCGACTGGGGAACGGCCTCCGAGGCCTGAAGCGGAGGGTACTCCTTACAATATCTTTAGTAATATGAATAATATTAACCTATATATTAAATAAATGCTGTAAAAATATATTGTTCATTGTTAGTTCATTATACCTAATCCATTAACTAATTTTAACAAATAAAACCTTATTGCTAAGTGTTACCTATCTATATTCATATTTTTCAATATTCCAACAATAGTTGTATAACACATTGTATATATAGTAAATACTGAATACAGTTTATATGTAGTATACACCATTCAGCCACATCATTAAATCCACCTGCCTAATATTGTGTAGGTCCCCATCGTGCCGCCAAAACAGCGCCAACCCACATAGAAGAATAACATTCTGAGATGCTATTCTACTCACCACAGTTGTACAGAGAGGTTATTTGAGTTACCGTAGACATTGTCAGTTCAAACCAGTCTGGCCATTCTCCGTAGACCTCTCTCATCAATAAGGTGTTTCCATCAGCAGAACTGCCGCTCACTGAATTTCTAAAAATTTTTTGGCACCATTTGGAGTAAATTCTAGAGACCATTGTGTGTGAAAATCCCAGGAGATCAGTAGTTACAGAAATACTCAAACAAGCACATCTGGCACCAACAATAATCCATGTGATTATCTAATCAGCCAACCGTGTGGCAGCATTGCAGTGCATAAAATCCTGCAGATATGGGTCAGGAGCTTCAGTTTATGTTCACATCAACCATCAGAATAGGGAAAAATGTGATCTCAGTGATTTGGACCATGGCATGATTGTTGGTGCCAAATGGGCTGGTTTGAGTAATTCTGTAAATGCTGATCTCCTGGGATTTTCACACACAACAGTTTCTAGAGTTTACTCAGAATGGTGCCAAAAAAAAAAAGAAAAACATCCAGTGAGCAGCAGTTCTGTGGAGGGAAATTACTTGTTGATGAGAGACGTCAACAGAGAGTGGCCAGACTGGTTCGAACTGACAAAGTCTACGGTAACACAGATAACCACACTGTACATTTGTCATTGTACAATATCATCTCAAAATGCTATTCTGAGATGGGGGTTGGCACTTTTTTGGTGGCACGAGGGGGACCTACACAATATTAGGCAGGTTGTTCCCCGTCTGTCGCTCACTTCGACGTTGTGTCGAAGAAGCGACACTAGGGGTCTCTCTTGAGCGACGAATATGCCTCTGATCTATGAAAAAAGGCCAATGAGAAGTTGGCAGACACTATTTGTATACCCCGCCCCGGACATACAGGTATAACAGTGGGGAAATACGTAGAGTTCATAAAATTTCTTCAGAGCTGATGGTTGTACTGCAGCGAGCTGCGAGTCACACACCTGTTCCTGTTCCTCTGACACTCTCTGCTGTTGAATCTAAGGCGCACTACAGCGGCTTTCTCCTTCCTTGCACGGCAGAGCAATTTGCCCCTGGGCGCTTCGACAGTGCAAGAGCATATTAAAAGAGTGATATTTCTTTTAAAAGAGCAATACACAGTGGTGTTGAACATCCTTTTCAGGACGTGTCTTTATAAAGATGCCATTCTGCCCCTGTGTAATTTCTGGATGCTGGTTGATTTCTCCCCACCTCTCACGGTCATTAAAGCTGCCTCGCGTGCCTGGGCTGCGATCACATGCAGGCAGCGTTTTATGAATGGTTTATGTTCTCAGTGTGAGAACATAGCCATGGCAACATTGAGGTCGTGGCTTTCTTTTGTCATGAGAGAAAGCCACTTCAGCCACCCCCCGTGCCTCGCCTCCTTCCTATGGGATTGGGGCAGGCGCCGCGGGCGATGAAGGCGATTTAGGGATAATAACGGGTTCCGTTTCGGCGGGTAAACCCCCTCGATCCACCCGCCTCCCCAGCATGCTTGCTTCCATCTGAGCTTGGGATGAGTGATTTCTCTCCAATAGTTCATGTTCTCAGTGCGAGAACATGGCCGTTCCACCATTGCGGTCGCGGCTTTCTTTTTGTCATGAGAGAAAGTCACTTCAGCCACCCCCCGCGCCTTGCCTCCTTCCTACGGGATTGGGACAGGCGCCGTGGGCGATGAAGGCAATTTGGGGATAATGACGGGTTGCGTTTCACGGGTAAACCCCCTCAAACCACCCGCCTCCCCGGCACACTCGCTTGCTTCAAAACCCAAGCTCAGGATGAGTGCGGCTCGGCCGGCCGGCTGGTCCCTTGAGCTCCCGGAATTGGATGACATCACTGCGGCATCGGAGAGCGTTACAGCGGCATCTGATGCTGAAGACTCGCCTGGGCCACCACCATCGGGTCTGCTTGCCCAGTCTGAGCCTGACGCACAGAGGTCCGCTATGCTTTCCCGGGCTACCGCGAGCGTGAGGCTGGACCGGTAAACCCCGCCCCCCCCCTCGGCTACTTGATTGGTCCCGCGGGCATGTGCGCCACTCACAGCCGCTTCTTGCACAGGTGCTGTGCAAAGTCAGGGAGTATGAGGAACAAGTCACCCTTGTGGCTCCTTATTGGCCCACCCGGGCCTGGTTCTCGGATCTCGTACTCCTCGCGACAGCCCCTCCCTGGCGAATTCCCCTCAGGGATGGGGCACGCTCTGGCATCCGCACCCAGACCTTTGGAACCTCCACGTCTGGCCCCTGGATGGGACGTGGAAGATCTAGCTGGTCTAACATCCATGGTCGTAGCCAAGATCAACCAAGCCAGAGCCCCTTCTAACAGGCAACTTTATGCCCTGAAACGGCGCTTGTTCGCGAATTGGTGTTCCACAGACCCACAGAGGTGCGCAGTTAGGTCAGGGCTCTTATTTCTGCAAGAGAGGCTGGAAGGGAGGCTGTCCCCTTCCACCCTGAAGGTGTATGTTGCCACTATTGCGGCCAACCACGATGCAGTAGACGGCAAGTCCTTGGGTAAGCACGACTTAATCATCAGGTTCCTAAGAGGCGCCCGGAGGTTGAACCCCACCCGACCAAGCCTGTTCCCCTCCTGGGATCTCTCAGTGGTCCTCACGGGCCTCCAGAGACGCTAGAATCAGTTGGACTCATGGACCTCTCTCTAAAGACAGCCCTGCTGATCACGCTCGCTTCCATCAAGAAGGTCGGGGACCTGCAAGCATTCTCTGTTAGCGACACCTGCCTGGAGTTTGGTGCGGCAGACACATATGTGATCCTAAGACCACGACCGGGCTACGTGCCCAAGGTTCCTACCACGCCCTTCAGAGACCAGGTCGTGAACTTGCAAGCGCTGCCCCGGGAGGAAGGAAGACCCAGCCCCCACATTACTGTGTCCGGTACGTGCTTTGCGTACCTATTTGGACCACACACTGAGCTTTAGATGCTCTGAGCAGCTCTTTGTCTGCTTTGGGGGGACAGCGGAAATGGAACGCTGTCTCAAAACAGAGGTTCTCCCACTGGGTGGTGGACCCAAGCCGTTGAGCAACACCTAATACCGTTGCGAGATTTTAAAATCTCAGGGTTGAGTCAGTATCGTACTGTGTTTTCTCAGGTCCGAGACGGTAGAACTCGATAACACGCTGACGATCTGGCCGGGTGAATCGCTTGCACCTGGCGCCCTTTCCCTCGGCCGAGGTAAAACTGTGAGCTTTCTCTCCCAGGAGATCCCACCCACCCGGGTCCCTGGTTGTTCCTCCCTAGCCCTTTTGGGTCTGCAGTTCAGCGGAGGAACTTGCCGACCCAGTTCACTATGGGTACACAAATCTACCCTGTACTGGAATAGGTGCTCCACAGATCAGGACTCCTACACGGACTCCCCCTGTGTGTATTTTCCACGGTACGGTTCCCTTACGAAGTGGACCCATGTCTCCCTTAAGCAGTTTTAGCTGCCCTCCAGTCGCTATGCTTTAGCAACTCCCCCCTCCTTGAGGTTGGATCTACCACTGCACCACATTCCACATGTTGCCTAAAAAACCCATGTGATGTATTCGCCACCTTTACCTCCCCTTTTGGGCAGGTGTGGCCTCCGCAGGGTCTTTTCCCCCTGAAAGAATAGGAAACTGGGTAAGACCCCCTTCCCTCGATGCGTGTAAGGACCCCGGTTGTTCTTGCTCTTACTAAACATAGAGAGAAAAGAGGCCCAGCCAGGCTTGGCCCGTTTCCAGGTTGGCAAGTGTCGCCTTGTTCCCCTCTAGGGTAACCAGAAGGATTCCGATGACTTTTTTGGGGCATTGGGGAAAGGTACACGCAGTATGACACAGTTGGTCGTTTGTGCACGTGAAATACCTGCCCGCTCCTGTGTCAGCAGTACCCGTACATGGCTCAGCGCATGGCGTGATTTGAAGTGGACCCCTAGTGTCACTTCTTCGACACAACGTCGAAGTGAGCGACAGACGGGGAACGTCTAGGTTACGTATGTAACCTCTGTTCCCTGATGGAGGGAACGAGACGTCGTTTCCTCCCAGTCACGTCGCTGAGCCGAGCCACTGTATTGGCCGGACCATTTCCGGCTCCTCAGAAAAATCCTGAATGAACTTGACGTATTTCCCCGCTTTTATACCCGTATGTCCTGGGCGGGGTATGCAAATACCATCTGCCAACTTCTCATCTGCCTTTTTTCATACATCAGATGCATATTCGGCACTCAAGAGAGACCCCTAGTGCCGCTTCTTTGACACGACGTCTCGTTCCCTCCATCAGTTATATACGTAACCTAGACGTTTTTTGATGTTGTAGTTGATCGGTGTATGTATATGTATGTATATATATATATATATATATATATATATATATATATATATATATATATATATTTTAATAGATATGAATGTATGGTCAGACACCTAGTATACACGACTCAAGATTTGTCTGTGTTTGATGACATTGCAGGACATTTCAAATGATCGAATTTGGTTAAGTGAAGTTGCTCTTTATGATATCTTCTAGTATATGGGGAGCAGTGAACACTGCATAAAAACCCAGTGAATCATAATGCAACTTTAATCAAGTTTAAGTTCACTTATGAGGAATTGGTGTTTTGCCCCAAATCTCCTTAAAATATACCACAATAAATACAACTGATTATGGCTGAGAATGAAGAAATTGTGTTAAAAATTGAGTAGTAATATTCTGCATTTTGGCACAGCACATAAGTTGTGAGAAGAGAAAAATGAGGAATCACTTTGGGTTTATAGCCAAGCTCCTCTTCTGACAAAGTTTTAGATTATGATCATCAAGGAAAGCATTAAAACCAACTCAAACAGATTGGGTAGAAGCAGCACACCTCGGCTGTTGTCAGATGCACAGTCTCTCTCACAAGGCTGTAAAAAAATCACTTCTGCTATAAGTGATCACATATTCCACCCTGCCTGCCACAGGCCTCTGATTCAGAGCAATCACTGGAGCCCTGCTCAATCTCCTGGGCTTTCAGCTCTTGCTTTCTCTTATACTGACTCGCACACATGTATTTGCGGTGGGAATGGTGCAGCAAAGAGAGGATTCATTCTCTCCCTCACATACACACACTACTGCAGCTCATGATATCTCATATTCATCACTCTCATCACATCATATAACTATCATATCATATAAGTGTGTGTGTGTGTGTGTGTCTTCACTGAGGGTGAAGGTAAGAATACTGAAATTCCTCATAACATTACTACTGCGACAGCATTATCCATGGTAAATCCTCATTATATTTTATAACATTCTATTGCTTTTAGATAAAGCTAATTATAATTACTGTATACGGACTAAGGGGCTGATCAGGACTAACATGTTATTGTGAAAACAAAATAAAAAAATAAAAGCTATTCAGCACTAAGAAATGTAACAAAAAGCAGGTGTCTCAAGATGGATTTTTTAAAAGTTTAAGTGCTTTATAACAGCACCTGATAAACGAGCTGCTTCTGTGCGAGACGGTGCAGTGGTCAAAGATGTGTCTAGCACGTTTATACAGAAAAACAATGCAAACACTTTCAGTATGAACGGCCACCTAAACCAAACCCTTACCACCCTATTTACCCAAGTATATTAGCAGAGGGTGGGTAGTAACTTGTTACATTTACTCCATTACATTTAATTTTACTTTTAGAGTAGGTTTAAAAGTAGTTTAAAATTATTTTTTTTTTAACTTTTACCTCTTTACAATGTGTGAAGTTACTGTTGATACATTACTGGGTTTAATTTGAATTGGTGTAATTTATTGAGAGATTATTGAATGGGACTTTTACGAGAACAGAAGTTCACAGCTGCGTGCGATGAGACACCCACTTGAGTGATGAGACTGTCACTCATGTCATCAGTGCAGCAGCATCAAACTCTTCAAAGTGAAACACTTTTTTTTCGCTCCACACAGCGAAGAAAAGAATAGTTTAGTCATGCAATGCCTTCTTTTAACACCAAGACAAGCTGATATTTCAAGGGTAAAGTCACAATTCTAAGGCGGGCTTTTCTGTGTAATGAGATGGTCATTTTCAGGGTGGTTCTGTAACTGGGCTCTTATGACATCAGTGTTTAAGTGTACATTTTTCAAATTAGTGCAGCAATATATCAGTGTGCTCATGTCATAAGCAGTATTTATGCATTTACTTCATGCCCTTGCGGCAGTACTGGAAACTATCACAGCTAATTCAGGCAGATTAACTTTATAAATCCATGAAAACATCCAAATTAATCACTGCCATTCGCGTGATCGACAACTGGAGCGTGAACAGACAGCATTTTTGCACGTGCACAGCGAGGTGCACAAGGCAATCGTTGCAACGAGAGTGGCTGTGTCTGCAATCGTTCATTCATTCACTATTTCCTATATAGTAAATGGCAGTTAGTGCACTATATCTCAGCAGTAAGTGAACAAAATGAGCGAATTCGGACGAGTGTCGGAGCTCTGGGGCTGGTGCAGAAACGTCACATACGAAAGTTTTAAATACTTGGGCCTTATTTGTTATTCTTATTAAATAATACATTAATACAATAAATCTTCATTCTGTTTGTCATTTTTAATATGTACTGTGTGTTAATATAAAGAGTAAACACATTTGATCAAATAAAGAGTACAGTTTAAAATGTATCTGTATGTTTTGTCTCTCTACATGTTATTTTAATCCAGTAATGATTTGTCAAAAATTAATTTACTACATACAGCATGAGATAAAACATTGCAGGAGTGAAGGAAGCAGTAAACTCCCAGCTCATACATCTTCCTCGTGGTGGATTGTGGAAATTAACCGTCATCGAGTGTACTTGAAATGTACACTTGAAATTAGAGTGCATTGTGGGTAAGAATGAGTGAACAAAAGTAGGGAACGAGCGGCTCACTCAGAATTCAGACGCTCCTACAAAATAGCGAAAACTCGATATAGTGCACTCTTTTAATTGGATACTTTCTTACTCAAGTAATTATTTATGTTAGTACTTTTACTTCTACTTGAGTAATTATGTTTTTGAAGTAATTATACTTTTACTTGAGTACAGTTTTTGGCTACTCTACCCACCTCTGTATATTAGTATACTGTACAAAAAATAAATCAATAAATAAAAACAATTCTTCAATTTATAAAATTTAACAGCATTAACAATGTCTAAACACAAATAATTTTTTTGTCAACTTTATTTCCCTACTTTATTTTTAGCTTTGGGGACATCTTCTGAAAGAGTTTAACATCAGAAAATGCTGAAAATCATATTTACTGCAGGATAGTTACTACTGCAATGCCCTTTATCTCTCTTCCCATCTCTCTCTCTGAGCCCAATCAGGAGGCTTGACTGTGGATGTTAACTGAATTGGGCTGGGGTCTTTTTATAATGTGCAGCAGATGGTCAGGACATTCCTACTTCCTCTACCTAAAACACATATTCATAACATGCACCATACACATGTGTAGACAGACACACATGTAAAAACACACATATACACACACACACTTGGTGGCAGTATTGTACTACCCTGACCCATTGAGTCAAGCTCAAAGCCCTAAGGACATTATAAAGAAATGAATGGATACTGATCGCTTAGAGAGAAGTGTCCCTGACCATGTTAGAATGTGAGGCTTTGCTTACCGTTTAGCGAGTAAACAAAATTGCTGTTTTAAACCTTAGTGTGTTGCATACCTACAAACCATTTTTGGGCATCACAGGCAAGTTCCAACAGTCAAATCAATGCCCAAAAATGCTGAAAAGGTATATAAAGAGCATAAAAGCACTAAAACCACACACACACACACACACGCACACATGCACACACACATTTACTAACTTTTACCATGCTAACAGCAAAACACAGAGAGGACATGACCTCTCAAAATAACTACAGCCATCAGCAAAGCTGAGCTGGGAGCATTCATCTGCAGCTGTGTGTGCGTTATGCTGTTTGCTTCAAACAGTAGCATATGTGTGTCAGGGCAGGAATAATATGTGCTGTAGCAAACTGTAAATAAAATACAGTGTTGATACGGGAAGCTTATGTGTCCAACTTAATTACAGGAAGTAGCATATGTCATAAGTGTTTACACAAGCATTCTATCTTGCGTCATTAAAGACAGATTCGTCAACTAGCTCCACTCTCTGGTTAAGACTGCTGAGATAGTTTTCAAAGTCCTTTGGTCAGTCAAACTCACAGTGTAGGACACTTTTAGTGCATATTCTGCAAAATTGTCACATTAACTACATTTCCAACCAAGGATTTTTGGCGAAAAATGTAACTTTTTCTCTATGTTGATACTTCAAATGTTGCGGAAAAACTGGCTTGGAATCACTTTTTGTCGAGAAAATTGGCATTAACGCAAAAATGTCACATGACAGAATTTACCCCAATCGTTAGCCTGTGTTAATCATGACGCCAAGGTATACATCCTTGAAAGCCAATTTACTGCATGTGATTATGGATTGATTTTAACAGCATGGCACAGATCTGATGCTGCAAACATGACAATTCCATAGTGCCAACACAAATATCTTGTAGTCCAGCGTTGTGGCAGGAGGGACACAACGTTGCGTTCCCTCCATCGGGTAACGGAGTTTACGAATGTAACCAGGACATTCCCTATCTGTCACTCACTCGACGTTGTGTCGATGTAGTTCAAACAGTTGTGTCCCGCGGCGCCATGCCCATCTTGGGACTCGAACCTGGAGCCATTGCTGAAGCGGTCTCATATGCATCAACCTAAGCGGTGTGGCCACCGCTGAGGACGTCAGCCTCTGAAACTGTTTCAGTGGAACCACTGTTTTCTGTCGAAACGGCATCAAACAGGTCAGCAAATTGTGTGACAAGGATAGATATGACTGTGTGCGCTCGTTCTTGAGGCGCACCGTCATCAAGACTAAGTCCAACTCCAAGCCGAGAAAGGAGATACTCTGAACCGGGAGGAGCTTACTCTTTTCCCAGTTGACCCGAAGCCCTAGCTGGCTGAGGTGCGTGATCACAGGTCCCTGTGCATACACAAAACACATCCCGAGAGTGAGCTAGGATTAGCCAGTTGTCGAGATTGCGGAGGATGCGAATGCCCACTTCCCTTAACGAGGCAAGTGCTGCCTCTGCGACCTTTGTGAAGACGTGAGGGATCAGGGACAGGACGTAAGGGAGGACCTAGTACTGGCACAACCCACAAACGCAAACAACATGAAGGGTCTGTGTCGAGGTGGAATCGAGACTTAGAAATATGCGTCCTTCAGGTCTACCGCCGTGAACCAATCTTGATGTCAGACCTGCAGTCCGTCGAAACCGTCCTGGTGTGGCCGTGTTTGTGCCACAGCTGGGCGCATAGGGGCGGGGTGCTGCTGGAGCGCCGGACCTGCCAAAATGGAATGGTAGATGGTGTTTGTAATGATGGCCGTGCACACCAGATATGTGACCCAGGGAATGAGGAAACTGCTCTTTTGTTGAACTTTTGGGTACCGCAGCTACTTGAGCATGCAGCAAAATTAAATGAAAATGAAACAAAAGATTATCCTCCCAGCCCTCAACCAGGCGATGGAGTGGTCTGTTCACCAGCTCCTAAACAGCGGGTCTCCCTGTCCCTGGATCACCCGTCTCAGGGGCGCTTCGAAGCCTTCTTCGGGTTCTAGGCGGCCGGCCGTGAGACCGGTGGCATCTGCTTCCTGTGGTGGGCTTGACATGGGGGCGGGCTGCGGCGGAGCTGGTGTAGTCGCCATAGGAAGATGCCCTTGACAACGAGCAGACAGGGTGCAGGGTCTTGAGCCACAAGGATAGCCTCCGTCTGCTGCTTCACAGCTGAGAACTGCTGGGCAAAGTCCTCTGCGGTGTCGCCGAATATTCCAGCCTGGGAAATTGGGGCATCAAGGAACCGTGCCTTGTTGGCCTCTTTCATCTCGACCAGGTTGAGCCAAAAGTGGCACTCCTGAACAAACAAGGTGGACATCACCCGCCCGAGAGACCGCGCCATGACCTTCGTCACCCGGAGGGTGAGGTTGGTCGCCGAGGGCAGTTCCTGCATTAATCCCTGGGAAATACCCTCGTGCAGCTCTATTAGTGCTTTGGCTTGGTGGATTTGCAGGAGAGCCATGGTGTGCAGGGCGGAGGTGGCTTGTCCAGCGACACCGTAGGCCCTGGCCGTCAGGGACAACATAAACCTAGAGGTCCTGGACGGGAGCTTCGGGCACCCGCGCCAGGTGACGCGCTCTGCGGGCATAAGTGCACTGGGGGCATCACCGTGTATCCCTTCGTCTCATTGAGGTCCCCAAATCGCCCCCAATACAAGCCACGCTGGCCTCATACCCATAGGTAGAACGATTGTGGTGGGGAGCTGCTGGGGTGGCTTGCTTTCTTCACAGTGAGAACATGACCCATCCATGAACGATGTCTCCACGTGGGCAGTGCCCAGACACGAAAGACAGCGATCGTGGCCGTCAGAAGTGAGAGATAAGGACCGCAACCAGGAATAACACACAAACGGAAAGGCATTTTTTAAAATATGCAGAGTTTAGAGGCTTTACACATTTAGGATTTATACTCTTTTAGAATATACTCTTTTTAGGGTTCTGACAAAGGGCCCATGGCCGATCTCTGCAGTGCACCAGTTCAGAGGGGGGAGAAGCTGCTGAAATGTGCCATCAGATCCAGCAGAGGTGAATGGGAAGCCATGGGAATTCAGCTCAGTGAACATTGACCACTCCGCTCCGAAGAGAAAATCTGAATGAGCGGTTCACACGCCAGCTCTTTTATACCTGTATGTTCAGGGGAGTGGCATGCAAATACCACTCGCCAATTCCCATTAGCCTTTTATCAAAGATCAGAGGTGTCTCGGGCTCCCAAGAGTGACCCCTAGTGTCACTATATTGACACAACGTCAAGTGAGTGACAGATAGGGAACAAATGGCAAATTAATTAACAAATTAATCACAAAGAGTGGCCATTCATTTGTTCTCTGTGTGCTTGTCGATGACAGATGCATGATACGAAATATTTGTGTTGGCACTCCTGTAATTGTCATGATGCAGATGTGTTTTGCAGCATCGGATCTGTGCAGTTATGATATTAAGACCAATCCATAACAGCGCAAGTAACGCTTCATGTACAATAAATTGATGCCTACCTTGTAATCATGATTGACATTAACATTATCAATTAATTGACACTATATTTTTGCATTAATACCTATTTTCTTAACAAAGAAACTGGTTTCAAATGGTTTCCAAACCATTTTTTGTGTCATTTGAAGTATCTGCATAGAGTTTATGTGCTAGAGTTAAATGGAAAAATCTTATGTCGACACTTTTGAAATTTTAGCGATAATTTGCGTTTCCATCATCTATATTGGTAAATTTTTTGATGCGCTACACTTTTTGACGCAAAAAAAAACCCTTGGATGGAAACGTAGTTAATGCAAGGCTGTAGGTGGTAATTACAGGTGATTTGTACTCCATCCTGCTAAATGTGTGGAAACACTCAATTATAAGTACACTGCAGCAAACAGAAAGCCTCTTCACTGCAGGACCATTAATGCACACACAGCCCATCTCTGTGTGTGAACACTTCAACCTCTATCATGAATAATATCATCATTAATCATCTTTTCTCCTTGCAGACGGGGCTGTCCGTTATTGAGAGCCTGAGTAATTTGGAATTGATTCTACCCACCTCTGAATACTAAACATACAGCATTTGTTGATATGGTGTACATTGTACTAACAAAAAAATAGAGGAAGAAATAGAGTGATCAAAAAGGAGATGGAGAAAGAGAGAGAGAGAACTGAAGATAAGAAAGCATATGGCCCCCTTTTGTTGCAGTACTGAAGAGGATGAACAATACGAGTAGGTTTGTGTACTAAAGAGGGAGAAAAGGGAGAGACCGCATCCTTTCTGTTCTGCAGGATCTGAGCTTCTAGAATTAAGCAAGATTGGTGTGTTATTGAAACCCTTTTAAGCACAAATCCCTCTCTCTTCTGCTCTGACCCCCTTTATTTATATGCTCTCTCTTATGTCTTTTTTCTCCCCATGCCTACCTGTCAGCAAGACACCACCCTCCTGTGATTCTGTCTCTTTTTGTTTCTGTCTTACAGGTGAGTGTGAGACAAGGATAGATATGACTTAGAGCACAGAGACAGCTGCAATCTTTATGGATCAATATATTAGAACACTGCATTTATAAAAAGATAAACAACACTGACAAGACTGGCTTGCTTGGGTGGCTTTTCTTGTCTTTAGAGACTGACTAAAGCATAAGCCAATAGCGTTTGAGTACTGAATGTGAAGGAGCATATCATTAGTTTCAAACTCAAACAAATACACCCTTCACTGAACCAGACGATTCGATTGTTTGAGTGAACGAGTTGAGAAGTCTCGTTCATGAATGAACTGAATGTTCTGGTACACTTGTTCATGAACTGAATTAATCGCCGCATTTCAAATGGGATAAATCACCCTCCGAATGACACTTTAAAGGGAGAACGATTATGATAGTCATGCTGTAAGATCACTTCAAACAGAATTTCCAATAATAATGATTTAAAAAGTGAGTTACGAATGACCCTTATTTTTGAGCCCCACACCTTTTAGCCCTTCATAGCTCTCACAATGGATGATAAAGTCTTCGAATGGAATAGGGCATAGAGATGATCACTTCTCAGTGAAATGCAATTAATCACTCAGTCATCTCATTCGTGAACAAAGGTCTGCTGACTGTCTGAACGAGAAGAAATATATCTTCGTTCAGTTCGGCATGTGAGTCAATCGCATCCAACAAGGAATGCACCAAGACAAGTTTTTGAGTATGCACAAAACAAAACCCCAAATATATGAATGTATAAAAATTACTGAAGACCATACAGATAAATTGACATGAATTAAAAAATGGAAATGTTGCCCAGCATTTGACAAAATGTAGGAAAAATAAGACCTAACATTTGAGGTGAAAATGTTTATGGTGTGTAAACTGTTTTTAAAGTGTTTTCAAACATTTGTAAACATACAAATTCCATTTGTGTTGCTTTGTCCTGCTTTAGACTTACAAAACCGCGAGCCAATAGCATTAGAGTGCTGGCTGTGAGGATATCATTGGATTCACTCTCTGAACAAATTCACCCCTCACTGGTTCATTCGAGACATCTCTTTCGTGAACGCATGAATCAGTTATCTCATTCATGAATGAGGATCTGCCGACTGGCTGAACATTCAGTTTGGCAATCTTGTTCAACAAGTAAAGGGGCAGGATTAATAATGAATAAACATGAGTGTTGACCACTCATTACAATGACATAAGGATGCTATTGAAAGTCATTATAATTTTTAGGCTAGTACTGCATCCTTTTTTGAGCAGCTATAAAGTTGATCAGCAGTCCACAATGTGATAGATTTTTTTATAATTTGTGGGGAAAGCACTTGTGATGCTTAAACACACTGCAGTGCTGAAGTCTCTTAGTAGAACTGTAGATGCGCAAATATTAATAAAAGACAATACGATTTGTTCCGGTCGTGAATGACTGTGCTTTTGATTTAGTTCAATTTACTCATTCAAAACCCCAAATGGACTTAATTTTCCATAAATTCTTCAATTTAAAATTATCATGAGAAACTACAAGAAATAAAACTGAAGAAGTATAAACGAGTGTGACGAGGGCCCCCTCCCGCCTCCTCCTTTCCCATTTTAACCCCATGTTACATTGGTACCGAAACCTGGGAAGGAGGAGGGATGTGCTGTCGTGGAGTTCTCGCCACTGGTGTCCGCCCAAAGGAGCAGTCGCGGCATCTGCCGGGGGACGGAGTCGCCGCTGCCGGCTGCCAGAACACAGAGGAGTGGCTGCCATATGCGAGGAGAGGAGGGGCACACTGCCTCCTCCATGGCCTGCTCGCTCCTGTCCGCCCGGGGAAGAGCGGATGACATCTGCCAGAGGGTGGAGGAGTGGTGGAGGACCAGGTGATGGCACGTCTGGTAACTGGTGAGCAAATTTTTCTCTCTCTCCACTCTTTCACTGTCGCTCTGCCTCGCCTCGAAAGGGGGGGGGGGGGGAGGGCAGAGGCAAATAAGGGAGGAGTGTGACAAGGAGGAGGATAAATGCAGTCGAATGCGGCAGATCAGGAGAGAGAGCCACATGCAGCAGCCATGTGTGCATTTGTGTCTTTTTGTTTAAGCTTTCATTACATATTACTTTGACTGTTCAGCTGGTTCCTGCCTGCTCCTTTACTATTTTAACCCCATGTTACAACGAGTTACAGAGGATTATCTTCAAAATGAGGCGTATACCTGGGATAAGGTACCTGTTGCTGCCGCTTCGAACATTAGTGGCACGGGGACTGATAGAAAGAAAATAAAAATTACTTTTACTATGACACATTCAACGTACATCTTATCGTTTAAGATCCATTTTCAAATAACACTGGCATTTGCTAACATCTGATCCAGAGCTAAACGCTTTATTCCAGCAACCTCATCTTATTATGTTTATATGGGCTAAAAAGTTTTAAAATAATTTAGTCCATGCCCAATTCCGCAGTGAGGTTTCCACACCATCTCAGAGATTGTATAGTCCAATCCCAAATGAGAACTATCAATGTGGTAATTGTGCGCAGTGCAATAATACTTTTGAATCATCCTTTTTTGTCATCCACAAACTGGTCAAATGTATTCAGTTAAATCTGTTGTAACTGTTCATTTACCCATGTTGCGTATTTAGTGGTGAGACAAGAGTGGTGGTGGCGTAGTGGGCTAAAGCTCATAACCATTAATCAGAAGGTCACTGGTTCGATCCCCACAGCCACCACCATTGTGTCCTTGAGCAAGGCACTTAACTCCAGGTTGCTCCAGGGGGATTGTCCCTGTAATAAGTGCACTGTAAGTAGCTTTTTTTTTGTGTGGCATTACTGTCGTTACATTACTGGGTTTAATTTTAATTAACCCTCTGGGGTCAACGGATGCCCCGGCATATCCTGCTGGATTTTTTTCTTCATTACAGTGGAAACAACATAAAATTCTCCGTCATTTTGGGGCATACAGATAAGTGTAAGACATCATTAGAGACTATAAAGAGTCTACTTTTATTTGTGTACACTCACAATAACAACAAAACCTTGTCCTTTTATAAAATAAAGAAAATAAAAAGGGTGAGCTTTCAGCAGTCTCTGTGTTAACGAGCATATATCTGAAAAATGTCACAAAAATTAACTGAAACTCAGCGAATACTTATCACACAAACATGAAACATATGTCTAAAGAAAGCTTAAAATGTCTACTTTTAAATTTAAAACAAATATTCTCCTGCAATGTAATCGGTATGAAACAAAGAAATGTACAATTTCTCCTGGCTCAGCTAATAATCCCTAATGTGATCACACCCAAGGGCAGAGGGCGCTATTCATACAGTAATGTGCTGAGGCAATCAATGCAAAGTTCATTCACTTTTCTGGAAGATCGCACAATACACAGGTGAGGAAACTCCTGGATAGAGACGAAGAGTTACAATTTTCCTCAGAAGAAGAGCGGGACTCCGATGAACATTTGCATTTTCAAGAGAGACTTGATCCAGCTGAGGACACAATATCGGATGAGTAAGTCGTTTAGTTTTACTTACATATTAGTTGACATGCTATTTTATATAAACATGTACATATTTTACTAGATGGTCTGTTTACAGACTTGCCAGCCAGGATTCAGGATTCATTCATTTAAATGTTGTTTCGGCTAAAGCAGGCATTTAAATTGTATGCTCTATGATATAAATATGATATAACTATGATATAAAAATAATCTGAATGTTTAGATTATATTTTAAATACTGTTTATGCTGCCTCATTATCATCAACAAAGCTTGTGCTTGCAAATATGTGTTCAGGTTAAATGATTAAAATGCACTTTAAAAATGCCCATATTAGAAAATCAGCATATTATAATGATTTCTGAAGGATCATGTTACACTGAAGACTGCAGTAATGATACTGAAAATTCAGCTTTGATCACAATTTGCATTTTACAATATATTCAAATAGAAAACTGTTCTTTTAAATTGTAAAAAGAGTTCACAATATCTTTGTTTTTACTGTATTTTGGATAAAATAAATGCAGCCTTGTTGAGCAGAAGAGACTTCTTTTAAATGGTAGAGTAGGTCTAATATTAAGTAAAGTCTTTATGTAAAGAAAATGTATAGTCAGATTAATTCTTTTAACTTAAAACTTAATTTTGATCATTAAGTCTCCTCACAATCATTCTCTTTGTCACATTCCTCATTGATGGGCCCAGGGGATGGGTCTTTATCTTCTCAGGTGTGAATTACAATCAATATTCATGATAGTTCACACCTCCTTGCATATGACCTTTCTAACACTAAAAGTATCTTACAAAAGTTAAATTACTATATTGTTTTGTATGAATGAGTGATCAGGATGGTTTTCAAATCATTTTGTAGCAAAAACTCTAGGCTACAAGATCAACTTCTCAAAAGGCTTGTGGACAAATGTTTAGTATGTGTTATATGGCCTTATTTCAATGACTTAAAATTTTTGTTTTTTCAAAAACCATGCATAAACATTATTTTCTCAAAAATACAAACATGTACACACATGTTGCTCACATATTACTGTAGCCCAGTTTGTGCTGAATACAGAGTTATCTTTAGCCATTAATGTGTTTTTAAGCAACTGAAAAAAACACGAATGTCAAGGCATGTCAAAACTTTTCCACTGCCCAAAACACCTTCAGACCACAAAGGGTTAATGTGTAATTTATTGAGAGATTATTGAATGGGACTTTTACGAGAAATGAAGTTCACAGCTGCACATGATGAGATGCTCCCACTTGAGTCATGAGACTGTAACCCAAGTCATCAGTGCAGCGGCATCAAACTCTTCAAAGTTAAACACTTTCTTCACTCCACACAGTGAAGAAAATAATAGTTTTGTCATGCAATGCCTTAATTTAACACCAAGACAAGCTGATATTTCAAGATTAAAGTCACAGCTCCAACTTCAGGCAGCACGCTGAAGTAAGTTTTGGCTCTAATTCTAAGGCGGGCTTTTCTGTGTAATGAATTCAGGGTGATTCTGTACATGATTCTGAGTAGAACTGGGCTCTTATGACATCAGTTTTTAAGTGTACGTTTAAGTGTAAATTAGTGCAGCAATATATCAGTGTGCTTTGTCCCGCATGTCATAAGCAGTATTTAGCTTTTACTCTTGAGGGTACTGGAAACTATCGCAACTACTTCAGGCGGATTAACTGTATAAATTCATGTAAACATCCAAATTGAGCATAAATCACTGCCATTCATGTGATCGACAACTGGAGTGCAAACAGACGGCATTTCTTCCCGTGCACAGTGAGGTACACGGGGTGTGTGCGTGTTAGATGTTCGGGCGCAAGGCAATCATGGCGATGAGAGTGGCTGTGTCTGCTATCGTTCTCTCATTCACTATATCCTATATAAAGAATGGCCTTTAGTGCACTATATCTCAGCAGTAAGTGAACGAAATGAGTGAATTCGAACGAGAGTGTTGGATCTCTGGGGATGGTGCAGAAACGTCACATATGAAATTTTATAATACTTGGGCATTATTTGTTATTCTTATTATATAATATATTAATACAATAAATCTTCATTATGTATGTCATTTTTAATATATAAAGATTAAACAAATTTGATCAAATAAAGAGTACAGTTTAAAATTTATCTGTATGTTTTGTCACTCTAAATGTTATTATGTTATTTTAATCAAGTAATGATTTCTTAAAAAGTAATGTAATACATTCAGCATTAAATAAAATATTGCAGGAGTGAAGCAGTAAATTCCTAGCTCGAAAATCTTCCCCATAGTGTATTGTGAAAAATTAAACGTCATTGAGTGTACTTGAAATTAGAGTGCATTGTGGGTAAGAATGAATGGGTCACTCAGAATTCAGACACTCCTACAAAACTGACCCTCAACACTGGAGCCCCGCAGGGCTGTGTTCTCAGCCCACTCCTGTATTCCCTTTACACACATGACTGTGTGGCGACACATAGCTCCAATGCCATCATTAAGTTTGCTGACGATACGACGGTGGTAGGTCTGATCACTGACAATGATGAAACAGCCTACAGAGAGGAGGTGCACACTCTGACGCGCTGGTGTCAGGAGCACAACCTCTCCCTCAACGTCAGTAAAACCAAGGAGCTTGTGGTGGACTTCAGGAAGAAAGACAGAGAGCACAGCCCCATCACCATTAATGGAGCACCGGTGGAGAGAGTCAGCAGCTTCAAGTTCCTCGGTGTCCACATTACTGAGGAACTCACATGGTCCGTCCACACTGAGGCCGTTCTGAAGAAGGCTCACCAGCGCCTCTTCTTCCTGAGACGGCTGAGGAAGTTTGGAATGAACCAACACATCCTCACACGGTTCTACACTAGTACTGTAGAGAGCATCCTGACTGGCTGCATCACCGCCTGGTACGGCAATAGCACCGCCCACAACCGCAAAGACCTGCAAAGGGTGGTGCGAACTGCCTGACACATCATTGGAGGTGAGCTTCCCTCCCTCCAGGATATATATAACAGATGGTGTGTGAATAAAGCTCGGAGGATTATCAAAGACTCCAGCCACCCGAGTCATGGGCTGCTCTCACTGCTTCCATCAGGCAGGCGGTATCGCAGCATCAGGACCCGCACCACCCGACTACATGACAGCTTCTTCCCACAAGCAATAAGACTTTTGAACACATGATCTCTCACGATCAACAATCAGCACTGCACTTTATTAATCTTCATTCTGTCAATATATTCTCGCTCCAATTCAGTTAGTGTATATATATATATATATATATTTACACCTTATCTAGTGTATGTGTATTCTACATTGTGTGTATTGTGTACATTTGATATGTAAATTGTTGTGTAGGTATGTGTACATTTGTTATGTAAATTGTGTTGTGTAAATGTTGTTATTGTAAAGTGGTTTATGTCTTGTCACTGTCATTACTGCAATGTTGCTCGGAACTGCACACAAGAATTTCACCTGCTGTTGCACTCGTGTACACAGTAGTGTGACAATAAAGTGATTTGATTTGATTTGATTTGAAATAGCGAAAACTTAAAATAGTGCACTATATAGTCGATAGGGGGTGGTTTCATACACAGCGAGTGTTCCACGACCGGAGTTGGTGCCCCACGTAGGCAGCGTTCTCTATATTTAGAGAGCGGCGGTACTGCCGTACAGAACAAATGATCTTAATACTTACGACACTGAAAACTGTAACTACACGGAAATAAGAATCCACAAAGGACTTTAAAAGCTATGAAATACCGAAAGAAGTCATTATATATAATGTCCTTGTGGGACATTTTCACGTTTTCACTGTAATAATAGAAATATTTCCAAACCTCTCATCTTATTGACAAATTCATCCAGATCTGACAAGAGCCCTTAAAGGGTTAGTTCACCCAAAAATTACAATTCTCATTATTTCCTCACCCTCATGCAACCCCAGATGTGTATGACTTTCTTCTGCTGAACTTAAATTAAGATTTTTAGAAGAATTTCTCAGCTCTGTAGGTCCATACAATGCAAGTGAATGGATGGCAACATTTTAAAGCTAAACAAACAAACATAAATCACCATAAAATAATCCATAAGACTCTAGTGGTTAAATCAGTATCTTCAGAAGCGATGTGATAGGTGTGGATGAGAAACAGAAAACAGATCACTTTCACATTCTTGTGTTTTTGGTAATTCACATTCTTCTCTGCATATCGCCCCTGCTGTGTTGCAAAAAAAATGACAAAAATGTATCTGTTTCTCACCAACACCATTCACTTCTGAAGACATGGATTAAACCACTGGAGTTTTATGGATTACTTTTATACTGCCTATATGTTGTTTTTGGAGCATCAAAATTTTTGCCCTACAGAGCTAAAATATTCTTTTAAAAATCTGAATTTGTGTTCTGCAGAAGAAAGTCATACACATCTGGGATGGTATAAGGGTGAGTAAATGATGAGAGAATTTATCTCTTTAAAGTGATAGCTCAGCCAAAATGTAATATTCTGTCATCATTTCTCTACCCTCATGTTGTTCCAAACCAGTGTGAGGCTTTGTAATGTGTGGAACACAATATATGTTAGACAGAATGTCACCATTCACTTTCAATATATATATTCACTTAAAGTAAATATTGACTCAGGCAAACTGTCTGTCTAATATCTCCTTATTGTGTTGCATGGTAGAAAGAAAGTCATACAGTTTTTGAACAACATGATGGTGAATGATGACAGAATGTACATTAATAATTATAATTCTGTAGTACATGTGTATTATGGAATGGAATATAGGGGAGTAAACACCTATTATGTCATTTGTGAAAGTAACTAGTTACTCACTATTTGAGTACTCTTTTAATTAGATACTTTCTTACTCTTACTCAAGTAATTATTTATGTTAGTACTTTTACTTCTACTTGAGTAAGACAGAGTTGGGGCAGTGGTTTGAATTTTGGTTAGGACAGTCAAAGATTTTGACCTAATATTACAGAATTCACATTGTGATCAGTCGTTATACACAACAGAACAACATACTGAACTTACTACTTCTATTCCTCACAGTCTCCTTTTCATTCACGTTTTATTAAATATGCCATCTGCTCTGTTTTGTTTTCTTTATTTCAAACATACACTTTTGTTTTTAAATAAAGCTGATTATGATACAGGTAACCATAATCCTAAAAGTAAAATTTGCCTTTTTAAAAGAAAAAAAAATCATTTATGAGCACAATTTTAGTTTTTACAATTTAAGTAAACACACATAACACATTCTCACAAATAAAGAATAAGAGGGACACAATTAGTTTGTGTTTATTATACCTCCGCAGAGCGGTATAATAAGCACAAAAACTTACCTATGGAACTAAACTTACATCAAAATGGAAAAACAGGCAAAGACTTTCTCGTAAGACACAAACAATGATTTCTGATTCATCCACGACACACTCACACACATAAAACAGTGCTTCCAGCTAAATACGAACAGGCCTGGAGGCATTTTCAGCAAACTTTCAGCTCTTGGGATGTAGGCTGCTTGTACAAATGATTCCATTAGATTAGAGCTTTTGTGTGGCTGCCATGTGCACAAAGCATCCTCTCCAGTTCTTATCTGCTCACAGCCCGTTTGTATAATTGTGAGCATCAAACACTTTGTAAAACTCCTGTATGATCTCAATCAAACTCAAAAGAGTAACAGCATCATTTGAGCTCATCTAAATACAGGAATGTCTTTTCCCTGTAGCATTTATTATTTCATAGACAGCCAGTTTACATTCTTTTTTGGACCCTTGACTTGTTTGCCCAGAAGGATTTAAGCAGTTGTTCTGAGCCCTGCTCTCTAGAGAGACTGATAATAATTATGTCTGTGTGAAAGCGCGAGGTGCCCTGGCATTAATAAGCCATTAAGTCTGCAATAAAAAACCGATTTGAACCACTGCTGCCCAGCCTGTTAGAAAAAAAACTTGTGGCTGTGTTTCATACTCTAGTGAATTACCTAGCAAGACAGCATTTTTGTGCAAATCATATACTTCCAAATCTAGTGAGCTACCGACCTAGACAGTATTTCTGCGAATCATAGGCACATTTAAACAGTGGCTGTATTTCAATCTTGTAAGCTACATAGCTAAATATCATTTTTGGGCATCATAGGCACATTCGAAGACTGGATGTTTCTAAACCTTCTAGACAAGATACCTAACAAGATTGCATTTTTTGGCATCATAAGGAATATTGAAGCACTGGCTGTGTTTTGTGGCTTTATTTTCTTAAGAATAATACAATATAATATAATACACAGTGTCAAGAAAAAGTATGTGAACCCTTTGCAATTAGCTGGTTTTCTCCATTAATTGTTCATAAAGGGTAATCTCACCTTCATCAAAGTCACAAGTACAGACAACACATAATGTAAACTAACAACACACAAAGGCTCTGACCGGGTCATTCCAAAAGGTGGATTTTTTTTAAGCCATTCTGTAGTGGATTAACTTCGATGTTTAGGGTCTATTGAGCTTCAGCTGGCACACAGCAACCCTGACATTATCCTGCTGTTTTATCAGTTCACAAAACATTTCCCAGTAGCGTTGTGGAGTGTCAAGATGATCTGTGGCAAAATTTAGGCATGCCGCATTGTTTTTGTTGGAAAGAAGCAGCTTCTTTCGTGGTGTCCTGCCATGAACCTGTTTTATATTTTCCGTATAGTTGAATCATGAACAGAGGTAGTAACCAGTTGCAGTGATTCCTTCAAGTCTTTAACTGTCACTCTAGGGTTCTTTTTTTTTACCTCATTGATCATTCTGTGGTGTGCTCTTTGAGACATCCTGGTTGGATGGTCACTTGTAGGGAGAGTAGCCACAGTTCTAAATTGTCTCCATTTATAGAAAATTTGTTCCCAACCAAATCAAATTCTTCACGTTCAGTGCCTTATAAACACTAAAAATTGCCTCATTACTTACACAAGCATCTGTGCTGGGCGAACGCAAACCGCCACAGTGCACATCAGTGTGTTCCAGAGATAAAGCCTGAGCTCTGACTGGGACAGCGTAGAGCGAATCTTGCTCGATTCAGTCGAGCTTTACTCGATATTGCGGCTACCAGAGGAGACCATAACATTTTGTGACCTATTTGAATTCTCCTGAGAATCTTCTACTTTAACGCTCTATATTGAGGAAGTCAAACCTCTCAAACTGATGAGGTAGAGACAATAGTGTGCCATGTATTAACCCCAATTACACATTTTTTTTAAATACACCTCATCATCCAAACTCAAATGTTTTACTGAAGTAACACTAACTGGTATAGATATAAATTAAATCGGTTAGGGAAAATCTATAAGACTTTATTTTTATTATCAATAATTATTTTGTCATCATTCACTCACTTTTATTTTGATCCAAACCCATAGAACTTTCTTCCATGATTCATTATTTTTTTTATTTATGGAAACAGTTGCAATGAAAGTGAATGAAGACTGAGTTTAATCTACCTAACATCTCCTTTTGTACTCCATGGAATTATTAACTATGAAAGTTGTAGTTAAAGGTTTCTAAATGTGTTTAGGCTATTTGTTTTTCATAACAAATACTGTTTATTTTTTAGAAAGACTATCTAACTTAGCCTAACCACAGTAATATGGAGCTATCCACTATCTGACCTGTGCTTATTATTACAAATGCCACTATTCAAAAATGGAGAACAATGATAAACTTTCATGTAGGCAAGTGTAATTTAGAATGGTTAAAGGGGTTCAAATCTGGACTTCCATGGACAAATGATTGACAAAGTTTTACTCCTATTATATCCTACTCCTGGTCTAACTGGCGATGTCTGCCTTCAGATATTCTAAAGATGACTTGAATCATTCTTGTTCAAATAATATGTCAAAAACAAATCCATGCAGTTACAGTCTCTAGATAGTTTTATTACTTTTTGTGGGGTGGCGGATTTTGGCTAGTAAAAATGCTGAGTACCTAGTGACTTTGGAATTCCACTGGCCACAGTGGGCAGTGAGCCAAAAAGTTAATGTCAAGCACTGATCGTAGGCCTTCTGATATCTCTTTTTTGCGAGGCATGGTTCATGTAAGCATATGCTCCTTGTGAATAGAAAACTTGAGTGATTTTTATTAGTCAAAGTAGCTCCAATCTCATTTAATTAATTAGATGCCAGGTTTGCCAACTCATGATTCTAGTTAGCTTTTCTTGACCTCATTAGCCTAGGGGTTAACTTTGAATGTTTAATAGGATGTGTTCAGTAAAGACAGAAAAGATTATAATCATTTGCATGTTGTAAGCTTAAGCACATTGTGTTTTGTCTTTAGTTTTGACTTTGATGAAGATGAAATCACATTTTATTACAAATTAATGCCGAAAATCAGCTAATACCATAGGGTTTACATACTTTTTCTTACCACTGTAATATAATATAATATAATATAATAGAGTAATTGAGGCTTCATCAGCCATAAAGTATACACCAAGTCTGAATTCTCAGTATGAAAATCATTTTACAGTAAGCCCTTTTTCACCATCTGGACGAACGGTTCTGAGCACAGTGAGAAATGGTTCCAGCAGCATTTCCACTTGAGCACGATTCAGCACGGAATGATTACAAACCATTCTCAGCCCATAGTTTTTGGCATGTTTAGCTGACCATGCTGGTGGAATTGTTTTAGTACATGGCGATTCACGATTATCATTTTGCCTGTTTGACCAGAAGGCCACTTCTCAATGAACTCCTTAACACCGAGTACTAAATTGTAGTGTATTGTAATGATCTGTCATTTTCTTTCATATGGAGGTTAGGTCAGTTTGTTTTTGCATGCCATTAATTCATATATTTAAACTTGGCAAAGTATGTAAAAAAATAAATTAATAAAAATTGGCTTTGGATTTGTGTGAATAAACTTTATTTTCAATGTCAACAATATTTTACATTAAAATGGAGCTTGGAGTGAACAGGCCTTCAGGCCTTGTACTTAAAGAGGTTCTCTAACAGCTAAATAGGTGTTAAGATGGATGAATTATCACCTGAGTGTCTGCTACCTCTAAACATTTGAAATTTTGTGACCTTTGCTCTCTTACCTCAGTCTGTGATGACCCTTGTCTTTGTAAGGTGTGATATCCAGGAACGTTTCCTCCCAAGTCTTTGTGATGCCTTCCAGCGCCTGTAAACCAGAGGTCAGTGTAAGGCTTTGTAATGTTAGCACTAATCCTTTCAGACACATTCCATCTCAGCACTGAACGTCACCTTGTATTATAGCTACAGGGGCAGCCATCAGCCTCGTGAGAACATTAGGTGACTAGTGATAGGGAAAAAACATTGATCTGGGCCTCTACAATGTTTCCCCCTAAATAAACATCAGAGATGGGATCTTTTTAGAAATGCCAGCTGTACAGAGAAATGCACCAATGACACTTCTACTTTGCACTCTGTCTTTTCTTTCTCTCTCTCTCTTTGTAGGGGACTTCTAAGTGAACTGATCTGTGCTTTAGGGGGTTATGAGGGTTTTGCTCAGCCGTTACCTCTCGAACCAAAGCAGTGTTTTTGTAACCTTTGCGAGTGCAGTGTGTCTGGGAATCTCCCTGGACTGAGAATGAGAGTAAGAGGGAGATAGGGAGGGAGGGGGAGGAGAGCAATATAGCCTCCCACAGTCTGACAGGCGGACAGAGCTGCTCTCCATTCCAGGGGCAGTAAAGGCTGCTCTGAAGGAAATTAAGTGCAAGGCTCATTTCCCCTGTGGCCGACACACATGACCTGCAACTGTAGCCTGGGGACAGATGCCTCCAGCAGCACCGCGTTCATACTGTACTGCACTAATACTAAACAGAGCCCTGAAAAGTGTCCTTTTAAATCTAAAAAGGATTATAAACCAGTTAACTCTTAGTTTTAGATTAAAATCTGACTGTAGGAATAACCCTAGAGCAGTCTAATAACTCTTTGTACTAATATACCATACGTTCAAACTGATCGGCTAATGAAAAACACATCTGCACAGCTGAAAAGTCTCTCAGACTGGGGCTCTCTGTGATTCTCTGCTGGGGCAGTCTGACAACAGGATATCACTCAGAGGATTTCAGCTTTGACCTTCGAAACCTGATCTCTGACACCAAGCCTCTTGACAGTGACTCTCCTCATCTCTTTAACATACCAAGCCTCTGAGGATCTTAAATGCTATGAGAGGTGCAGAGAGGATTGGACGTTGAAGAACCTACAGTCTTTCCAACAGAGGAAAGAAGAAATAGAACCAAAAGTAAAAGCAGGATCAACTCTTAAAAGTAAAGTCTCCAAATGAACCAAACAGTGTTGTAAAGCCTGATGCCATAAGATAATCTTTGTAAATTCAACAAAGAATTTTTTTTTCTCTAGTTTTTTATAAAATCATGTAATGGTGCTTTAAAGGAATATTCTATGTTCAATCAAAGTTAAGCTCAATCGACAGTATATGAGGCATAATGTTGATAACCACAAACATTTATTTCGACTTGTCCCTCCTTTTAAAAATAAAAAAATCAAACATCTGGGTTACTGTGAGGCACTTACAATGGAAGCAAATGGGGCCAATCTGTAAATGTTAAAATACTCACCATTTCAAAAGTATAGCCATAAGACATAAACAATATGTGTCTTAACATGATTTTAGTGTGATATAATTGCTTACTAACTGTGGCAGCAGGTCGTGGTCGCGCGTTCGTCTGGAGAGAGTGAAAGAGGTAAGGACGCTTACACCTGATCAACATTATGTCTAACACCTGTGTCTAATTCCAGAGAGCATAGGGAGAGCGGCATATAAGCAGCCACGCCACCAGCAGAGAGGGAGAGAGAGTCTGGCACGCGAGTCTCATGGTGAAGCTACTGAGTTTGTGGCGCTAAAGAGTTGTAATAAAGACTTTGTGATGATTAAGGGGCTGTGACTAGGAGCCTATTATGCTAAAGAGATTGTAAAGCCGAAGTTGTTACTGTGGCAGTTGTGACTGTGTTACCCCGAAGTTTTTGATTAAAAGCTCACCTGAAACATTCTGTCCCAGTGCCCTCCTTCCCTCATATTTTGTGACTCCCTTACACTAACCTTTTCTGTGTAAAGTTATATTTAATTTTACAACCTTGTTGTCATGACAACCCAACATGTAAACACTAATTCCACTAAAATTAAGATTTTAAACTTTACAGCTTAAATTAGTTTTAAGATGTAATGTATGTGCTTTTACAAAATTATAAGATTCATATTTCTGCCTTTAAACCCTAAAAAAATTGCCCCACTCACTTCCATTGTATGTGCCTCAAAGTAACCTAAATTTGTACTTTTTTTCTTAAAGAAAAGGAGGAACAAGTCGAAATAATTTTTTGTGATAATCAACATTATGCCACAAATGCTATCGATTGAGCTTAACTTGTATTGAATCCGGCATATTCCTTTAAAGGGCCCAGAAATCAACATGCTGATCTGAAGAACCTATAATGTAATATCAAGTATGTTTAAATATCCAAAGAACTACACAGTAAACGTCTAGGTTACGTATGTAACCTCCGTTCCCTGATGGAGGGAACGAGACGTCGTGTCAAAGAAGCGACACTAGGGGTCTCTCTTGAGCACCGAATATGCCTCTGATGCATGAAAAAAGGTCAATGAGAAGTTGGCAGACAGTATTTGCATACCCTGCCCCCGGACATACGGGTATAAAGGCGAGGAAATACTATGAGTTCATTCAGGATTTTTCTGAGGTGCCGGGAGTGTCCGGCCACCTCAGTGGCTCAGCTCAACGATGTGGCCGGGAGGACACGACGTCTCGTTCCCTCCATCAGGGAATGGAGGTTAGATGTTCCCCGTCTATAGCTAACTTCGACGTTGTGTCGATGAAGTGACACTAGGGGTCCACTTCAACTCACGCCATGCGCTGAGCTGTATACGTGTACTGCTGACACAGAAGCGGGCAGGTATTTCACATGCCAGGACAACCAGCTGTGTCAGACTGCACGTACCCTTCCCCAATGCCCCATAAAAGATGTTGGAATCCTTCTAGTTACCCAAGCAGGGGAACAAGGCGACGCTTGCCAACCTGGGACAGGCTGAGCCTAGCCGGGCCTCTTTTCTCTCTATGTTTCTCTCATAAAGCCAAACGGCTGGGGCCCTTACCGCATCATGGGAAGGGGGTCTTACCCATTTTTCTATCTTTCAGGGGGAAAAGACCCTGCGGAGAACCCACCTGCCCAGGAAGGGGGAGGTAATGTGGCAAAATACATCACATGGGCCTCTTCAGTCATATGTGGGAAAGAATGGCGCGGTGGTAGATCCAGCCTCGAGGAGGGCAGAGTTGCTACAACACGGCAACCGGAGGGCAGCGGGAACTGCCTAAGGGAGACGCGGGTCCGCTCGTAAGGGGACCGTACCGTGGAAAATACACACAGGAGGAGTCCACGTAGGAGGCCTGATCTGTGGAGCATCTTTCCCAGTGCAGGGTAGATTTGAGACTGGGTCGGCGAATTCCTCCGCTGAATTACGGACCCACAGGGCTAGGGAGGAGTCATCCAGGGAGCCAAGTGAGTGGGATCTCCTGGGAGGGAACTGCACTGTTTTACCTCGGCCGAGGGAAAGGGCGCTGGGCGCAAGCGATTCACCTGGTCAGACCGCCAACGTGTACCGAGTTCTACCGGCTCGGACCTGAAAAACACGGGATGAGACTGACTCAACCCTGACGTTGTAAAACCTTGCAAAGGTATTGGGTGTTGCCCAACCCGCAGCTCTGCATATGTCTGCCAGAGGTGCCCCTAGCCATTGCCCACGAGGATGCAACACTCCTTGTTGAGTGTGCTCGGACCCGCAAGGGGGGGGGGGGGGGGGGGTGGGGTCACGGCCTGGGTGTGGTAGGCCAACAGGATGGCGTCCACCAGCCAGTGGGAGAGCCTCTGTTTGGAGACAACGTTCCCTTTCCGTTGTCAGCCAAAGCAGACAAAGAGCTGCTCAGAACGCCTGATGTCGTGCATGCAGTCCACGTAGGTGCGTAAGGCATGTACCAGGCTAAGCAACGAAGGGGCTGGGCCTGCCTCCTCCCGGGGCAGCGCTTGCAGGTTCACTACCTGGTCTCTAAAGGGTGTGGTAGGAACCTTGGGCCCATAGCCCAATCGCGGTCTTAGGATCACATGTGTGTCTGCCAGACCGAACTCCAGGCAAGTGTCGCTGACAGAGAATGCTTGCAGGTCCCCGACCCTCTTGATGGAGGCGAGCGCGATCAGCAGGGCCGCCTTTAGGGAGAGGGGCCTGAGTCCGGCTGATTCTAGCGGCTCGAAGGGGGATCTCTGAAGATTTTTCATGCATCAGAGGCATATTCGGCGCTCAAGAGAGACCCCTATTGTCGCTTCTTCGACACAACGTCGACACAAGTGAGCGACAGACGGGGAACTCAAGAACCCTATAGAGTGAAAAATGGTTCTAATAGGATTTTTTTTTTCTGAACCTAAAGTGCAGCAAAAAATATATAATTGAAGAACCTTTATTTTGAAGAGTTAATAGAAAAAATAAGTGAAGAACTAGAATCTGACAGCTAAAAAGAAGCCCTATCCACAAATGAATGGCATTTTTTGGGGCAAAAAAATGTATTGCCTTGTTTATTTACATGCAGACTCGAGATTCCATCTCTGAGCATTCACATTTGAACAGGGCCATAACCACCAACCACACTGTTGATATGTTTGGACACACAAACCCTTCATTATTCAGAATAATAGTCAACCAATATGAGTAATTTATGGTTAGTTCTTAAATTATTACATTAGGTCCCCTCTAACTTGATTATGTGGTTAGATCCTTGCATCTTTAGTCAGTCAATTCAAAAATATCATTAAAATAACAGTAAGCAATGAACCATCACCTTCGCTCCAGCGTGCTATTTTAATTGACTTTTTTATGCTATTTCACTATGAAGCAACACACTGACATAGTAAGTAATGTATGTAGTCATGAAATCAGAGACACTCTCCTCAACTTAATCCAATCACAAGTGGTCACAGGAGAGATATTTGAGAAGCACACTAATATCAAGAGTAAATGCAATCTGTCTTAGCTGATACGGTGATCGTATCACCCGAGACAGATTTAAAAACCAGGTGAATAAAGACTGAATTAAATTAATGAATGAAATTAACCACGAGAGAGAGAGAGAGAGAGAGAGAGAGAGAGAGAGAGAGAGAGAGAGAGTTCTGAATAGGGATAGAGAGAAAGGAATATAAAACCTGTTCTATGGAGAGCTCTTTGCTGGCAGCTCCTGATATGTCACTGATGGACTCAGTATGATGGTCCAAACCCAGAGCCACAATCTTCTCAAGAGTGAAGTCTGAACTGTTTGGATCAAATGACTGCTGCACCTCATGTCTTATTTGATCCCAATGCCTAAAATAAACAGACAAGCATTTGAAGATTCAATAAGATTGGCCAAGATGCTTGACACAAGATTCTGAGTTTATATTAGGTAGATAAAACTTAGTCTCAAAGCAATTTTATAAGCATTTTGGGAGAAAAGTCTGAATGTGGTAATTAATTCATGAAAATATCAGGTAGACTCTTAAACTAAAAATATAGGCTATTTGTGTTGCATTTTGAGAAAAACAGTACGCTATGATGTTTAGTCACAAATGAATGGTCGTGTTGATGGTCAGATTTTGACAAAATAAACAGGTGTGTCAGCCAGTGACAGTGAAAGGACTGAATTATCCCATGAGACATCCCAGAGCCATGAAGCACAGCTTGTTGTCTTCTCTCACAGAAATCCATTGAGGATTTCATGATTAGTGGTTGGCCGATATGGGTTTTTTAATGGCTGATGCGATATCCAGAAAACAGGGTGGCCGATAGGCATTTGGAATGCTGATACGTCACACAAATTAATACAGTAAATAACTATATAATAATGTAGAACAGATCAAGTTCACGGGCAAGGAAGAGGCGAGAAACCGGCTTGACATATAAAATAATAGGTTTAATGGAGAACTCAAAAGACAAACACATAAGACAACGGACATGTCTGTGAACGATCTCTCTCTCCCGCACGTTGTCCGCAATCGGCCTTTAACCCTATCGGAGGCTTGATTAGCCTAATACGGGACCGGGCGTGTTGAGTCACAACCCGGCACCGCCCTCCACCGTGCCACAAATAGTAAAAAACATAAACATAAAACAGCTTAAAAAATAAATAAACTCTTATTTAGCACTACAGTTGGAAGTCAGAAGTTTACATATACTTAGGTTGAAGTGGTTAAAATACATTTTTAACCACTCCTCAGATTTCATATTAGCAAATTATAGTTCTGTTTCATTCCTACTGACCGCCAGAGGCAGTATTAACACTACTGGATTATCGCAGCGCCAGCCAGATAGGTCGAGAGAATAAACCAACAAAGTCACATAGATGAAACCCAGTCGCTTAGCACTCTGCCTCTTTCGCTTTCTCCCCTGGTTGAGATAGGTTGCTTTGGTTAAGTGATATATTGCGCTGTCAAGTGCAGCTTACAAGAGCAGCGAGATATCGTTCTCACGAGCTGTGTCAGCGCGCATCTACGCCACTTCAACGGATTTGAAGTGTTTTAGCTGCATTTTGGTGAGTTTCATTCCTTTATGTCGGTAACACTGTAGGGCCTTGCCCCACTAAAAATGGCAGCAGAGACAGCATGGCCCTTTGTTCTGTGGTCGAAGGGGATACATTGAACTCGGTTTACCAGAATGCTTCACATGGGAAGTCCCGCCCATGGACACAATCTGAAACGTCATTGGTCAAAAGCGGCCTATGACCGATGACATCATCTTTTTAACAAAACCAGGGCTCAGATTTGATTTCGCTCTCTCTGCCCACAGCTTCACCAGCCTGCGGTCTAAAAAGACTGTATCTACACATATATCTTCTGGACAAAGAGAGACCACGTTTTTCTAACCTCACCATTTGGACACGGTACAGGTAGATTAACTTAGCTTTGTTCCAGTCGTGTAGTATACTTATTACAACCGGTTCATTTCGTTTTCACTGCGAGACAACAGTAAATTTGTTTAGAAAACAGAAAAGGCGACCAGCTTCCCTTCTAAATTGTTTTCTATCAACGTTGACTACCTCCCTGCATTTCTCTCCATCACCGGACCCGAGAAATCATTTTCGCTGAAGAGCATAAGACAATGGACCGAATCCAGATCATTTTCTCCTGACCGCTCAACGCAACAGGAATTCAAACGGACAACCCTGCTGAAATCACAGAATTTCCCAAGTAAGGCTTGATATCTGGGCAGATTTAGTTTAGAAACTGTGACTTTTCTTATGAAACTAAATCATATATATTTGATTGCTGAATGTTTTAAGTTTTGCTACATTTGTCTGTTCAACTACGATCGCTGATTGCTGTGTTGATTTATGAGACCATCATTTTTGGGTGAAATGTTATTTTATTGAGTGATCTGAACTAACGATTCGATCGCTGTTACCAGCGTGTATCCTCTGTTAAATTGCATGAACTCTGTTTGTTCACTCTCTCTCACACTCACTGAAATTCACAGAGCGAGCAGCACCACAGTTTATGTCCGAATCAGGCTGGTGTTTTTCAAATTCTCCCGCCTGTTACGTTCAGTTCCTTTGTGTGTCTGCTCATTACCACCCACATGTGGTATAAGCTCTATTGTTCTGGATCTGATCCAGCCATCTTTCTTTCCCTACACATTCAAATAATCGTTGGCTCCGCCCTTTATGATCTAATCCTCCATTTTGAAACTAGTTTAAATTTTGAATTCAGTTCGCCATTTTGAACCTAGTTCTCAATGTTGAAACCGATCCTCCACTTTGAAACTGGTTCCACACGTTGAGTTTAGTCCACCATTTTGTGTCTTTGTTAACAAATCTAGACACACACCCACACACACACATACATACACTAGCATATAGCTCCACAATTTAGTTAGGATTCCCATTTTATGTTTTTGTATTATATTTATCTAGTATTGGCAGTGTCATTGCTGTTTGATTATAATACATCTTATTATATTATAATAAGTACTCCTAGTTGTTTGTTTGAATATTGTGCTGAAGCCAGCCTCTGCCACGTCAAGAACTCCTGTATTAATTCAGTATTGTTAAATTGTTGTTGTTAGAAGCCAACTGTAACCAGATTACTGTTGGATTCGTATGGCAATAACTAGCTTCTTACTATTTTTGATTATTTTGATTATCAATCAAAATACTCAATCTTCAGTGTGGAATTTTATGAGACTTGATCAGTCACTTACTATAATTTTTCTCTTGTAAAAAAGTGGTGCCCTGAGGATAGAATTTAACTAATTAAATTCTATGATTTAATTTAATTATTAATTCATAATTAATAAACATTAACTATTAATTATATTTGATAGTAAAACTGATCTAAACAACTTGTGCACCCTACAACACTCTGTGCCTCTCGGTGCTATCCGATAGCTGGTGTATTCCATGCTATAAGTTAACAGTCTTATCATCAGTCTTATTTAACTTTTTTCCTCAAACTTATGTGACACTCTGCGCCCCTCGGTTGAATCCATCTGCCATTTTAGATATTTATTTCTCTTTTTTGTGAGATATTTCTTGACATTACCTGTCTGTTCACCCGGAGGAATTATATAATTATTATTTTCCTGTCTTCTGCTTCATTACCATCACTCTGCTTGACTTAAACCTTAGGGTTCTTTCCAAAGGTGTTATTAGCGAGTAACTATGGCTCACAGCTCGATTGCCACTGGTTTCCCACTGACTTGTAAGCTGTGCCCTAATAATCTCCTCCTGGATGACGGTCATGACATCTGCCCATCGTGTTTGGGTGTTCAACATCTGAGAGAGGCTCTTACGGACCTGTGTCTGCACTGCAGTCTTTTACCTATGTCGGAACGGCGGCTCCGTCTTGCTGAGTTAGACCCCAATTCAACGGTGAAACTCGGGCAGTTGGACGTCAAGTGATGAACATTCGCGTGCCAAGGAAAATTCACTTTCTAAGATGGTTTCTGTGCTTTCTTCAGAGATGGCGGAGCTGAAACGCCTGCTTCACACGCTTCAGCCTGTCACATCTGCTACACCTGTGAAGATGACACAGGAGGATGAGAATGTTCAGAATCGTGGAACTGGGGAAGAGTCTTTTGATTCCCCTCGTTTTTCACATCATTCTGACTTAGATGTGCTTTCTACGATTGCTTCTGATTCTTTTTTTCATGATCATGGGAATGCTGTGGATTTTGCGGCACAACCATCACCTCAGAATGTTTTCACTGGTTTTCCAGCAGTGGAGGGGTCTAGTGGGGGGGTCAGTTCAGTCATCTGGACAGGTCCAGCCCTTTTCTGATGATACTAAATACTGTGGTCGCACAGATTAATTACTAAAAAAGGCATACAAGTCTTTTGCCTACATAACTCGTGCAGAAAACACAATCTGTCACTTCTTGCTGCTACCAGTATACTAGAACCAGCAAATGTTGACCCCTCAATTTCACAGTTTCTGTAAACGGCTCTTTTGGCAATGGGCCAAGTAACCCGCAAGCTGGGTAGTCTTGCAGCCACGCTTCTGGCAGCCTGCCGTGAATTGTGGCTTGCCCAAGCATGCCTACTTGAGGACTGTAAGAAAGCCTTGAGAGATGTTCCATTCGTTCCCGTACATCTTTTTGGTCTTAATGTTCCGGAACAGTTGGAAAAGAGGGTAAAGCTGTCTGAGGTCACTCATCAATTGATGCAGATACAGCGCAACCCTACCTTTAGGATGCCAGCAGTTCAGACCCAACATCGCTATGCCACACCGGAGCAATATGTCCGCCAGCGTGCTACACCTCAGTCACAGCCCCCTCAAAGGCCTTGTGTTACTGAGAATGCTAGAGTTTTTTGGCCACCTCATCGACATTTGCCAGGAGGACCCCATCAGCGCCCCCCCCCCCCCGCGACCACTAAAATTTGCACACGTAAAGCCTGAGACACTCATGCCGGCAGTCGATCGTTTCTCAAAAGAACAGATAGAGTACTGGAGGACCAACATAGCAGACCCTTGTGTTTTGACGACTCTGAGCAGGGGATATACTCTACAATTTCGATGCCGGCCTCCCAGATTTTCAAGAATCGTTCCTACGGTTGTCAAAGATGCAGTTTGTTCAATGCCCTCTCTCTGGAAATTCGTTCACAGTTACAGAAGGGAGCCATAGAAAGTTCATCCCCTCATTCAGGGAGAGGGGTTCTATTCAACATATTTTCTTGTTCCGAAGAAGGACGGTGGTTTCTGCCCAATTCTCGATTTGAGGCATCTGAATTTGTTCCTGAAGGTCCTTCCTTTTCGAATGCTGCGCACAGTCGAAGTTCTTCAGTCTGTGGCAGCAGATGATTGGTTTGTAAGTGTCGACCTGAAAGATGCATACTTTCACATCCTAATTGCTGTTCATCACAGAAAGTTTCTGCGTTTCAGTTTCCTGAATCAAGCCTACCAGTTCAAGGTTCTACCTTTCGGTCTTTCCCTTGCTCCTTGTGTCTTCACAAGTTGTGTGAGCACAGCTCTGTCTCCTCTTTGGATGAGAGGTATGCGTATTATGCCTTACCTGGACGACTGGCTTTTTTGTGCCCCCACAAAACAGCAGACTGTGCAAGACTCCAGACTGCTTTTGAGATGTGCAGAAGTTGGGTTTTTCTGTGAACAAGAAAAAGAGCTGTCTGAGTCCAACACAGACCACTACGTTCATAGGAATAACCCTGAATTCACACCTACCTTCCTGTCTCAAGGACGTGTGATGAACATTCTACAACTCTTGGCTCACTTTCACCCGGGTGTGTCTTTACAGTACCAGGTAGTCCTATGACTAATAGCGATGTTAACCGCTGCTACAGTGGTGATTTCCCTGGGTTTACTCCACCTCAGACCACTTCAGTTGTGGAACAACAGTTTGCAACTAGATCCGACCAGACATTGCCATCAACTGATTGTAATTTCTTACTGTTGCTTACGGGCGTTGAGGTGGTGGAGGCAGGTAGAGTTGTTGAAGACAGGAGTGTCCCTGGGTGTTGTTCTGTCTTGACGGGAGTTGGTCACGACTGATGCTTCCCACACAGGGTGGGGGGCAACACTGAACCAGAGGGGTATTTGCGGGCGCTGGATACCGACCCAGGCCACAGAACATATCAACCTGCTGGAACTACGTGCAGTGTTCATGGCTTTAAAGTATTTCATGCCAGTCCTGGCAGGCCGCCATGTTCTCGTTCGGTCCGACAATATCTCAACAGTGTTCCATCTAAACCACCAAGGCGGCACGAAATCCTGCAGGTCTCTACAGCGTCCGCACGAGATCCTGACATGGTGCCAGCCGTGACTCGCTTCACTGAGGGCAGTTCATATTTCAGGATCATGCAACCAGACAGCGGATGCTCTTTCCAGGGATTGAGTACATCCAGGAGTATGGAGACTTCATCCAGATGTTGTGCAGGAGATCTGGCTACGATTTGGAAGAGCAGAGGTGGATCTTTTTGCTTCGGAGATGACCACTTACTGTCATCTATGGTTCGCAAGGACAGAAGTGTCCAGCCCCTTGGGTCAGGATGCACTGTCTCCCGAATGGCCGAACTGCCTACTATATGCATTCCCACCTATCCCTCTGTTATGGGAGGCGTTACACAGGATCTCCCTGTGCAAGCACAGAATGCTACTCGAGGCACTGTGATGGCCAGCCAGACCATGGTTTCCTTTGTTGCTAAGACTTCTGTCAGGCAATCCATGGAAGCTTCCCCCCAGGAAGGACCTCTTCTCCCAGCTGGAAGCCAGCGTCTGGCACCCGGATCCAGCTCGCCTGCAGCTTGGCAATGGGGTTAAATCCTTCTCTGGAACATTGTAATCCTGTGGTTTTTCACACAATCTGCAATGCTAGGGCTTCTTCCACACGACAGATGTATGCTGCCCGTTGGAGGCTTTTTTCTGCATGGTGTGAGAAGCAAGGGCTCGATCCTGCAACGTGTGACATTCCGAGCATCTTAAGCTTTCTTCAACATTTACTGGAGGAGGGCAAAGTGGCTTCCACGTTGAAAGTGTATGTCGCTGCCATTTCTGCATACCATGTTCCAACTGGTGGATCTTCTCTTGGATCTCACAGTCTTATCTGTAGTTTTCTGAAGGGTGCACGCCATCTTAAGCCAGCTCGGAATCCTCACAATCCCGTGTGAGATTTGCCACTCGTGGTTGCATTCCTTTGCTCAACCCAGTTTGAGCCCTTGCAAAGCATTTTTCTTGAAATGGTTAACCTTGAAGACTGCCTTTTTGTTGGCTATTGCTTCTGCGAAACGAGTCAGTGAGTTGCACGCACTGTCTGTTAGCGAATTGTGCTTGCGTTGGTTGCCGGATGACTTCAGGGTGGTCCTACGACCCAATCCTTCTTTTCTTCCAAAAGTCCTTCTTCCTCAGTTCATTAACCAGCACATTGAACTGGCCTCTTTTCAGACTTCTTCAGGGTCTGATTCAAGTGCTCAACTTTGTGTCCTGTTCATGCCTTGAAGTGTTATGTGGACACTACTGATCAATTTAGATAGTCAGACCAGTTATTTGTCTGCTATGGTGGTGTGAAGAAAGGTTCTCCAGTGTCGAAGCAGAGGTTTTCAAACTGGATAGTGGAAACTATTATACTGGCTTACAAGGCAGCAAGGCAACCATTGCCCTGGGGGCTAACTTGCCATTCCACTAGGGCCATCTCACCTTCAAGGGCTGTATTTAGAGGAGTTTGTTGGCGGACATCTGCACTGCACCTGGACTTCCCCTATGTACGTTTGCCAGGTTTTATAAGGTCAACGTTGCTGCACATCATGTCGAGAGTTCTGCAGTTCTTCAGGAGTGGCATTCAGCGTCAGTGGCATTCCTCATGACTATGTTGGTATGGGTCATCAAGTAATGTTTATACGGTCTCTGGAGGTCAGTAGGAATTAAACAGAACATTAGTTACACATGTAACTGTGGTTCTGTGAATTCCGGATGACCGCCAGAGTTCTTGGTCACTCGGAATGCACGAAAAAGGCATACCGGGGCAGAGTGCTGAAGGACTGTGATTTATAACCCCAAGGGCTCAGCATACGTCACTATGTGACTTTGTTGCTATATTCTCACGACCTATCTGGCTGGCACTGTGATAATCCAGTAGTTTATACTGCCTCTGGCAGTCATCCGGAATTCACAGAACCACAGTTACATGTGTAACTAACGTTTTCTCAAGTCGTTTAGGAAAACGACTTTTTGCATGGCAAGAGTAATATTTCCAACAGTTGTTAACAGACAGGTTGTGTAACATTTAATTGACTATATCACAAAGTTTATAGTCACTAAATTACCTGTGCCTTTAAGCAGCTCAGAAAATGCCAGAAAATTATGTCAAGCCTTTAGATAATTAGCTTCTGATAGGCTAATTGGCTAATTGGAGTCAAACTGAGGTGTACCTGTAGATTTATTTTAAGACCAATCTTCAAACTCAGTGCCTCTTTGCTTGACATCATGGGAAAATCAAAAGAAGTCAGCCAAGACCTCAGAAAAAATTGTGGCCCTCCACAAGTCTAGTTCATCCATGGGAGCAATTTCCAAATGCCTGAAGGTACCACGTTCATCTGTACAAATAATAGTACGCAAATAAAACACCATGGGAAAATGTAGCCATCATACCGCTCAGGAAAGAGATGCATTCTGTCTCCTAGAGATGAATGTAGTTGGGTTCGAAAACTGAAAATCAATCCCAGAACAACAGCAAAGAACCTTGTGAAGATGCTGGAGAAAACAGGTAGACATGTATCTATATCCACAGTAAAACAAGTCCTATATCGACATAACCTGAAAGGCTGCTCAACAAGAAAGATGCCACTGCTCCAAAACCACCATAAATAAGCCAGACTACAGTTTGCAAATGCACATAGGGACATACCCTATGTTTGGAGGAAAAAGGGTCAGGCTTGCAAGCCGAACAACAACATCCAAATTGTGAAACATTGGGGTGGCAGCATCATGTTGTGGGGGTGCTCTGCTGCAGGAGGGACTGGTGCAAACTAGATGGCATCATGAGGAAGGAAAATTATGTGGAAATATTGAAGCAACATCTCAAGACATCAACCATGATGTTAAAGCTCATTCTCAAATGGGTATTCCAAGTGGACTATGACCACAAGCATACCTCCAAAGCTGGGACAAAATAGCTTAAGGATATCAAAGTCAAGGTATTGGAGTGGCCATCACAAAGCCCTGACCTCAATCTGATAGACAATTTGTGGGCAGAACTGAAAAAGCATGTGCAAGCAAGGAGGCCTAAAAACCTGACTTAGTTACACCAGTTCTGTCTGGAGAAATGGGCTAAAATTCCAGCAACTTATTGTGCTAAGCTTGTGGATGGCTCAATTTATTGTGATAAGCTTGTGGAAAAAACGAAGTTCAACAATTTAAAGGCAATGCTACCAAATACTAACAACATTTATGTAAAGTTCTGACCCACTGGGAATGTTAAGATAGAAATAAAAGCTTAAATAAATAATTCTCTACTATTATTCTTACATTTCAAATTCTTAAAATAAAGTAGTGATCCTAACTGAGTTTAAATTTATTTGTCTAAGATGTATGTAAACTTCTGACTTCAACTGTATATTTACTCAATACTTCAACTTTGTAAAAAAAAAAAAAAAAAATAATAATAATAATTTATTGTACTTTAAATGGTAGATAGCAACTTCTTCTGATTTCTGTTTAGTTGGAGCCCCGCCCCCACCTCGGTTACTCAGACCCCATCTCTGCTATGCTAATTTCAGCATACAGACCACTCGTCAGACGCACAAAACCGCTTCAGAAGCAGGCGAAAACCTGGCCAGCAGGAGCCATCTCTGCTCTTCAGGATTGTTTTTTTGTTATGGTGACTCTACCAACTTGGAGGAATACACAGCATCAGTGACAAGCTACATCAGCAAGTGCATTAATGATGTCACTTTCTCCAAGACCATCACCACACGCTCCAACCAGAAGCTGTGGATGACTGAGGAGGTGCGCGCTCTGCTGAGGAACCAATACTCCACCTTCAGAGCAGGTGACAAGGCAGCCCTAAGAACAGCGAGGGCCAAACTGTCCCGGGCCATCAGAGACACAAAGCACGCACACACCCAGAGAATCCAAAGTCTCTTCCAGGACAGTGGTGACATGCGGCACATGTGTCAGGGAATCCAGGCATCACCAACTACAGGACAACATCAGTTGCCTGTGACAAAGATGCCTCCCTTCCAGATGCGCTGAACGACTTCTACGCTCGGTTTGAAGTGCAGAACGACATGGTGGCGAGGAAGACCACCCCTCCTCCCAACGACCAGATGCTCTGTCTTACCACGACTGATGTGAGGAAAACTCTATGTAGAGTCAACCCACGGAAGGCTGCTGGACCAGACAACATTCCTGGCAGAGTGCTCAGAGGATGTGCAGACCAGCTGGCAGATGTTCTTACCGAAATCTTCAACATCTCCCTGAGCAGCGCTGTTGATCCAACGTGCTTCAAGGCCAACACCATCATCCCCATGCCAAAGAAGTCTTCAGTGTCCTGCCTCAATGACTACCGTCCCGTTGCATTCACACCTATCATCATGAAGTGCTTCGAGAGGCTCTTCATGAGGCACATTAAGACCCAGCTGCCCTCCTCACTAGACCCACTGCAGATTGCGTATCGTCCAAAAAGTTCAGCAGACGATGCCATTGCCACCATCCTCCATCTGGCCCTCACCCACCTAGATAAAAAGGACTCATACATTTGAACGCTGTTCATAGACTTCAGCTCAGCATTCAACCCAATCATTCCTCAGCACCTGATTGGAAAGCTGAACCTGCTGAGCCTGGACACCTCCCTCTGCAACTGGATAATGGATTTCCTGACTGGGAGACCAAAGTCAGTCCGGATCGGGAACAGCATCTCCACCACCACCACACTGAGCACTGGGGCCCCACAGGGCTGTGTGCTCAGTCCACTGCTGTTCACTCTGCTAACTCACAACTGTGCAGCAATGCACAGCTCGAATCACATCAAGTTCGCAGATGACACGACCGTGATGGGTCTCATCAGCAAGAACGACGAGTCAGCATACAGAGCAGCGGTGCAGTGGCTAACAGACTGGTGTAGAGCCAACAAACTGTCTCTGAATGTCGACAAAACAAAAGAGATGATTGTTGAATTTAGGAGAGCACAGAGTGACCACTCTCCACTGAACATCGATGGCTCCTCTGTGGAGATCGTCAAGAGCACCAAATTCCTTGGTGTTCACCAGGTGGAGAAACTCACCTGGTCCCTCAACACCAGCTCTATTACCAAGAAGCGTCTCTACCTTCTTTTAAGGCTAAGGAAAGCACATCTCCCATCCCCCATCCTCACTACATTCTATAGAGGGACTATTGAAAGCATCCTGAGCAGCTGCATCACTGCCTGGTTTGGGACTTGCACCGTTTCGGAACGCAAAGCCCTGCAGAGGATAGTGAGGACAGCTGAGAAGATCATCGCGGTCTCTCTTCCATCCATCAAAGACATTTACAAAAAACACAGCATACACAAAGCCACCAGCATTGTGGATGACCCCACACACAAACTCTTCACCCTCCTGCCGTCTGGCAAGAGGTACCGAAGCATTCAGGCCCTCACGGCCAGACTGTGTAACAGCTTCTTCCCCTAAGCCTTCAGAATCTTCAATACTCAGAGACTGGTTTGACACACACACACGTGTCCCGAGTTGCAATTTAATTATTGTCACTTTATAACTGGCTGCTACCTCAATAACTGCTATGTCCATAGAACACTATATCATAGTATGTTATGTTTACATTTGGCATTTTTAGAAACTGTCATCTTTTGCACTACTGTGTACTGGTTTGCGCTGCACTGTCTCTTACTGTGTCTATTGTCCTGTTCATTAATAGTAATTTATTGTACTGTCCCGTACTTTTTGCACACGTTTGCATGTGCACTATATATAGGTATGTTATTTAGTCTGTGTAGTCTCATGTGGTTCTGGGTTTGTCCTATGTTGTTTTATGTAGCACCATGGTCCTGGAGGAACATTGTCTCGTTTCGCTGTGTATTCTACTAACTCTATATCGTTGAAACAACAATAAAAACCACTTGACTTGACTAGTGAATAATTATAGCACACATGAAATGCTATGATTTTGAAGTTGCATTCACACACTCGTGCAGATCCAGTGTGAGCAGCAGCAATCTACCGACAGTTTAAACGGCTTGGATTGCCTCCTTGAATTGTTTCGGACTGACATCATGATTTGTGAACATGAGGAACTTTTCAGAGGAACTTTTGATCTTGTTTCTGAAGATTTGATTCTGGCTGATAGAATTCGCACTTCAGAGGAAGATAAGATAATTAGATAAGCGCTCAATGGGAAGAAAAAGCTGAATTTTTGTGAGGTTCATGAATCTGTTTAAAAAGATATCTGCATATTTGCAAACAGTATGTAATAGAACTTTTATTAATATTTGCCTTTTATCATTAGAAAAAAAAGTTACAGGGAACTGTTGAGGAGAGGGAGAATGAAACAGGTGAGCACTTTAACATTATGATTCAAACACATCTGCCACGGCTCTGATATGCAGAGACTGTGTTGTACAACGGTATATTATTGTAGTAACACGATGACGAGTAACAACAAAACTAACCATTACTGGTCATTTACATGTCTCAGTCACTTCACATGCAAGCAGGCGATTTTCGGCGCCCTCAAGAATCAAATCGGCCAAACTGGAAAAAAAATAAAATAAAAAAATGTATCGGCCGATGCTGATAATTCAAATAGTCAGAATATAGGCTGATTTATCAGCCTCTGAGAAATATTGGTCCACCACTAGTCTGTACATCTTGTCCACAACAAAACACAACACCATTCTTTTAAAAACTTTCTGCCAATGAATAGCCCCCCTGAGATCAGGCATGAGCATTCTGGGATGAGATCTCTAAGAGTGCCTGTTTTGCTATCCCTCTTCTCTTCTCTTCTCTTCTCTTCTCTTCTCTTCTCTTCTCTTCTCTTCTTCTCCTTTCTGTTGATCAAGGACTTCAGAGGCGGCCAGTGAAAGATGCTAACAGGGAACTTTCAGAGGGTTACATCAGTATGATTAGCAGACTTTCATCAGGGACCGTGAGGCCTGTCTCCGTGGTCTCGGCCAGGGCTGTTGAAGCATGCCTGATTGGGGCCGAAATGTTTTTTTTTTTTTGTGTGTGTTTCTCTCGACAGGGCTAGCACCAGAGCGTACAAATGCTTTGAGTGACAGAAAAGAGAGGTGATGAGCTGTTACTGAGAGCTGGGTGTAAGGGTGTGGGATAGCAGCTAATCATAGAATAGCTATGCACAGGGATACTAGCCATAGGGAGCACTGGTGCTTTTCCCATCTTTGCAAACATACAAAGACTTAAAGAAAAAAAGTTCTGTCATTATCAGGCTGGGCTATTTAAGCTGCAGTGCTAGATAATGACAAAGGTGACAAAATTCATGACAGTTTTACAGGATTGCATCCACTCGAATACCCATCTCACTCCTGTTGCTACAGTATCTGTCTGCCCATGCGTCTTCTCACCTGCTAAATACCCTTTTCCCATTTCCGAGTTTGAAACACTGATATAAACTACATTATTATTTTAAATTAATGTCAGGTTTATATAACCCAAAGAATAATGTTATAAATTTACAAAGAATAATACAAATATTGATAATATATAATAAAAAAATGTGTTTGCCCCTAAACAAGGTGGAAAAGAATCAGTCTATGAAAAGTGTGCGTTGGTTAATTTCTCTGATTAACATTTTGTATTGATTAATATAGATAACAAAGATAAGAAAATAAATACACACTGAATCAAAATTTAACCCCCACTATTACCCCTGTAATATGTAAATCCTTGAATTGCATAAGGCGCACCCTTGCATCTCTAGATGCAGACTTGACATTTTTTAGAATCCTAGCCCACAATCCCTCCTCCAAAACCAAGTTTAAATCTTTCTCCCATAATCTCTTGACAGAAGTTAAAGCTTTGTCTCGCAAATGCTGAATTAGCAGGGTGTAATACATTGATGTCTCATGACCTTTTCCAAAAGCAGTCATCACCACTCACAGAGTATCTATCTGCTGCTTTAGGGGGTGTATGCTACACACAAAAATAGTACAGAGCAGATGGTGCAGCTGTAAATACCTAAAGAACTGAGATCTGGGAATCCCAAAATGTTGAACAAAATTTTAAAAGGATCTCAACACTCCATTCTCATATAGGTCACCGAGTGTATTAACCTCCTCACAATCCACTCTGACCAGCAGAAAGGGGACTTATTAATACATAATTTTGAGTTCAGTCATATGCTTGAGGCAACATTTAAGTAAATGTCAGAATTAAACACTCTGGACACTTTTGTCCATACCGAGTGCAAATGTGAGATAACAGGGTGTAACTTCTCAGATTAGTTTGATACAAAGGCTTTGTAATGATGAAATTGGGGCAAGAACTTCCTGTTCAATACAAAAACAGGGAGGGGCTCTCTCAGGTGGAAGCGACCAATGAGCCAAATGTCTAAGACCAAAAGCATAATAATAAAACAAAATCTTGTGTAGGCCTAGCCCACCTTTGTCAATCGGCCTATGCAATTTACAGAAATGTAATATAGGATGTTTACCATTCCAAATAAAGCACTTCACTATGCTATCAAATTGCTTGAAATAAGAGAGAGGGATATCTATAGGGAGAGACTGAAGCAGGTAGCTGAATTTTGGAATACTATTCATTTTGATAACATTAACCTTCCCAATCATAGATAAATGTAATGAAGCCCACCTGTCCACATCGCTCGAAAACCTTTTAATTAAAGGGTCAAAATTAATTCCAACAAAATCACACAAATTTACTGGCAATTAAATACCCAAATACTTAATATCCTGTTTGGGCCACTGGAAGTCACCCGGCTGAAAAGCCATTACTGGACAGTATGCTGTCAGAGCCAAAGCTTCGGATTTAGACCAATTAACTCTGTATCCAGAGAAATTAGAAAAGGAATTAATAATCCTGTTGAGGCAAGGCATTGATCTAGTAGGGTCGGAGAAGAATAATGAAATTTCATCTGCATAAAGCAAAAGCTTATGCGCCACACCTCCAGCCACCACACCTGGAAAATCATCCTCCTTTCTTATCGTGGCTGCTAATGGTTCCAAGGCAAGACAGAACAATAATAGGAAAGAGATGAATCCATTCGTTTGTACTGCCACTACCGGGTGTCTATAAAGTAAATGAATCCAACCAATAAAAGCATTCCCGAACCCATACATTTCTAAAATCTTAAAAAGATAATCCCATTCTACCATATCAAATGCCTTTTCTTAGTCAAGTGAGATGGCAGTGACCAGAGTCAGATCTTTCACCACTGACCACATGATATTGATGAAATGCCTGATGTTATCAGAAGAGCTATGACCCCGAAAAAACCCCACCTGATCTATATGAATAAGAGATGTCATAACTTTACTTAATTGGTTAGCTAAAATTAAAAAAATAAATAATTTTAAATTAAAATTAAGGCAAGGCCTTATTTACCTCGCCAAGTTCCTCCAAGGTTATCTCAGAATCAAGAGAATTTTTTTGCTCAGCTGTCAGTTTAGGAAGTTCTAATGATTCCACAAAGTTTCTAATATCCTCATCAGTAGATATAGATGTGGAACTAAAGAGATCAAGATAGAATTCTTTAAAGCATTATTAATATCAATGGCTGAGGTAAATACTTCACCACCAGCAGATTTCACTGTGGGAATGATAGAAAAAGACTCTCTTCTGTTTTATATATCTAGCCAGATTACCTGGCTTGTCCCCTGACTCAAAGTATGATTGTCTTGCCCTGAATAGCAAAAACTCCACCTTCTGGAACAAAATAGTATTATATCTGTATTTCAATTGAGTCAAATCTCTGAGGCCATCAGATGACATTCGGTGCTTCAGCTCTGCATCTGCACTTTTAATATTCCCTTCCAACTCCACAAGTTCTCGTGCTTTGGATTTTTTGGAGAATGCAGCATACTGTATGATCCGGCCTCTAAGAACTTCCTTAAGTGCCTCCCAAGCCACGCACATAGAGGATACTGAGGACCAGTTGGTCTCCATATAAACATTGATTTCAGCCTTAAAAATTTGTTGGAGTTCAGGATTTTGCGAAAGGAAAACATTAAAGGGCCAACTACAGTGCATGCGGAAAGTATTCACAGCATTTCACTTTTTCCACGTTTTGTTATGTTACTGCCTTATCCCAAAATTGATTAAATTCATTATTTTCCTCAAAATTCTACAAACAATACCCCATAATGACAACATGAAAGAAGTTTGTTTGAAATATTTGCAAATCTATTAAAAAATAAAATACAAAGAAAATCACATGTACATAAGTATTAACAGCCTTTGCTCAATACTTTGTTGAAGCACCTTTGGCACCAATTACAGCCTCAAGTCTTTTTGTGTATGGTGCTACAAGCTTCACAGCATGGCACACCTATTTTTGGGCAGTTTCCCCCATTCGTCTTTGCAGGACCTCTCAAGCTCCATCAGACAGCCATTTTCAGATCTCTTCAGAGATGTTCAATCGGGTTCAAGTCTGGGCTCTGGCTGGGCCACTCAATGACATTCACAGAGTTGTCATGTAGCAACTCATTTGTTATTTTGGCTATGTGCTTAGAGTCGTTGTCCTGTTGGACAAGATTAACCTTCGCCCCATTCTGAGGTCAAGAGCGCTCTGGAGCAGGTTTTCATCAAGAATGTCTCTGTACATTGCTGCATTTATCTTTCCCTCGATCCTGACTAGTCTCCCAGTTCCTGCCACTGAAAAACATCTCCAAAGCACGATCCTGCCACCACCATGCTTCACTATACGGATTGTATTGGCCAGGTGATGAGCGGTGCCTGGTTTCCTCCAGACATGACGCTTTCCATTCAGACTAAAGAGTTCAATCTTTTGTTTTTATGGTCTGAGAGTCCTTCAGGTGCCTTTTGGCAAACTCCAGGTGGGCTGTCATGTGCCTTTTACTGAGGAGTGGCTTCCGTCTGGCCACTCTACCATACAGGCCTGATTGGTGGAGTGCTGCAGAGATGGTTGTTCTTCTGGAAGGTTTTCCTCTCTCCACAGAGAAACGCTGGTGCTCTGTCAGAGTGCCCATCAGGTTCTTGGTCACCTCTGACTAAGGCCCTTCTCCCCCGATCACTCAATTTGGCCAGGCGGCCAGCTCTAGGAAGAGTCCTGGTGGTTCCAAATGCCTTCCATTTATGGATGATGGAGGTCACTGTGCTCATTGGGACCTTCAATGCTGCAGAAATTTTTCTGTCCCCTTCCCCAGATCTGTGCCTCAATACAATCCTGTCTCGGAGGTCTACAGACAATTCCTTGGACTTCATGGTTGGTTTGTGCTCTGACATGCACTGTTAACTGTGGGACCTTATATAGACAGGTGTGTACCTTTCCAAATCCTGCCCAATCAACTGAATTTACCACAGGTGGACTACAATCAATTTGCAGAAACATCTCAAGGATGATCAATGGAAAAAGGATGTTCCTGAGCTCAATTTTGAGAGTCATGGCAAAGGCTTTGAATACTTATGTACATGTGATTTTTTGTTTTTTATTTGTAATAAATTTGCAAAGATTTCAAACAAACTTCTTTCACATTGTCATTATGAGGTATTGTTTATAGAATTTTGAGGAAAATAATGAATTTAATCCATTGTGGAATAAGGCTGTAACATAACAAAATGTGGAAAAAGTGAAGTGCTGTGAATACTTTCCGGATGCACTGTATATGATTTCCTTTTCTCCATAAGTGGCAACACCTCTAAACTCCCCAGGGCGTGATCTGAGACTAAAATGTTTCCAATTGAGCAATCAACAACAGATGAAATGAGGGACTTAGATATCAGAAAAAGATGTTAGAAAAAGAAATCTATTCTAGAATAAATCTTATTGACTGATGGAAAAAATGCATAGTCCCAACCAGATGGGTTCAAAAGTCTCCAAATATCTGTAAGACCAAGATTTTTACACATCCTGTGAAGTGTCAATGTTGCTCTAGGGGGCTTTCACATATTTGCTTCACTATGATCAAGGACTCAAAAGATTAAAACCTCCAAATATTATTTAATGAGGGGTACCAATGCTTGCAACATCTCTTCAAGATCTATAAAAAATCCCTGATCATCAACTTTAGGTGCCTAAATATTAGCCAAAATAAGACTTTGACCCTGAATTTCTGATAAAACAATAATAACTCTTCCTAATTTATCTTTAATCTGTTTGAGTTTTGAATTGTAGATGCTTACTTATCAAGTGTAACTCCCCTGCTCTTACTTGAGCCAGAACTAAAGAAAACATGTCCACCCCATATCTTCCTAAATTTTTCAGCTTCCTGAGAGGAAAGTTAAGTTTCTTGAAGAAACCCCATATTTCTTATGCTTAAGAAGACAATTCACTCATATTAACATTTGACATTTTGACAAAATACAAAAAATACATTGTGTGTCAAAAACTAAATTATAAAGACCACATTACAACATTAGTTTAACAATCAAACCCCACACTTCCCCCCCATCAAACCAAACAAACAGAAAAAAAAATAAAAATGTGTGCATTAACCCCACGCATGACAGCAGCAACAGGCGCCCATCCCTCTAAACTCAAACATGTAAGCCCTCGTGACAACTTTGCCATTGGATTGCTTAAAACTAGTGTTTCCATACAACTTTTGTGAGACAGAATTACACAACAAAAGATAATCTATAAAACAAAATCCAGCCAATAGCCGGAATAAACACAAAGAACGTGTAGATTCATCCACATAACTTTCCTGAAGGTGTTCTTCCACAAACCAAACTCCAGCCGCTAGTCGGAACTAGCTAAAAAAAAGAAAAGGTGCTTAGTTTCCTCGGACAGTCAAACAAATGTTCAGTGAGCCGGCACATTTGGCTGCTACATGAGTGCAACAAATGACCTAATCACTCCAATGACTTGCAAGAAATACTCCACAAAACAAACTCCAGCAAATAGGAGGCATAAGCACAATGAACGTACAGATTCATCCACAGAGCTGTCCTGAAGGAGTGTTACTCCACAAAACAAACTCCAGCCACTAAGCGGAACCCTGTGATCTCACTCGATTTCCATCTTATGGCCTATTATGTCAAGCAGATTCGGAAAGAGCCCATCCAGGAATTTCACCATATCCTGACCCTCTTTGGACTCAGGAATTCCAACAATATTGAAGTCATTCTGCTGGCTACAGTTCTCTAAGTCCTCCAACTTCTCCCAGACACACTCCAATAGCAGATAATTCCCTCTCCGATGACTCCAGATAATCTAAACATTTCTCGACATCTCCAAGGCAGCGATAGATCGACATATTACAGCAAGATCCTCCAAAGACCTTCGTCAGCATTGCCAACATGTTCAACATTTCTCACCGAATTTCCCTCATTTCTCCAACCAAATCGAGTCCCAGGTTCAGGGCCTGATGCTCGGGGGTGTCAGCTTGCAGGTAATTGTTTTTTAATGTCTCCAGAGCCTGAGGATTTTTAATTCTTTTACATATTGTCCTCCTAAAACAGTTATGGAACAGAGTGTATTGAATATCACTGGTTTATGACATTAATAATGTTAAAACTAGCAAAGTGTGCAGAGCTCGCCGTTCACATGTCCAAACCTCACATGGCGTCACATGACCATCATACCTTGGTTAATTTAATTGTGCTGCTCTTGCAATGTCAAATAGCTTTTTCAGAATAGATTTATTTTTTTAGCCATTAGCTTTTAGTTTGATTTTGAGCACAAACTTTGTGTATTTTCTTTTCCAGGGTTACAGTTATGGCATGTCACTCAACACATTTCTGCGTCGACTTACAAAATTGATTCATACAGGACACGTTTTTGCATCTGTCTATGCATTTTGGGAATTGTTTTTCTATGTCAGCAAGAACTAAAACATTATTTTGCAACAAATCTCACAGATTTTTCAGCATCTCGTGCCATGAGCACAGCAGTTTTAATGTTGTGTCAAGTTAAAAAGAATTAAACTTTTAAAATGCATCTCAAGACACCTGCATGCTGTGCAATTCATTGTGCTACCTTTTAGCTTTTTTAACACATGAACGCATTTTTTGTGAATGGACGCTTTTTTTGTGAATGGACCCTTAGTGACGCAAATTTTAAAAATGAAAAGAGAGGAGCAGAGCATATATGAAAATCAACCCAAAACCAATTGTGAGATAAAAATGGATGTAAAGCTAGTAAAAAGAAATACATGAAACACATTTATTGATTTATTTGGTGATTTAATGATTAATGATATATATATATAACAGGGAGTATAATGAACTTCTAACAGCTATAATAATGCATTAAAACAAAATGAGGCAATAAACAGTATGTAGCAAATATTAAACAAAAAAAATAAATAAATCACACAATACAAACCCTTAACTCTGTACACATGGTGTAATATTTTTGCTAGCAGCCCGAAGTAATACGCAAAAGAAGTAATACGCAAATGATTGCATCAAAGAAATATACACACGTTTTTGTAGCGTTTTGGTTTATTGTCTCATGAAACAGACAGAATATGGGAAATGGCATGTCGTTACTTGCAGTACATCAGATTATTCACAACATAAAACCAGCCCCAAAACAACCTAACAAAGTGCAGAGATGTTGAAATAATCCTCACAGAGCGAAATGAGTATGTCTCTCACTGCTAGACACTTTGTATATGCGCATGTGTGCTGTCTCTTGCGGCAGCCCGAGTCTCTGCCTGAAGGAGAGAAGCCCCAGACAGTCCGAGATTTTCAGTCACAAGCAAATAAACCCTAACAAATTAACAGTGGTAATTCCATTATCAGCACAATAATATTTAGATTTTCATGGTTATTGGCCAATATTTCACGGTTATCGGCCAATAATATATCAGCTGGCTAATATATATTGCAACACAAGTGAAAATCAATATATGAAACTAGATCAGTGTTTCCCTATCCTGGCCCATGATTACCACCCAACACTATACATTTTGGTATTTTGTATCCCTATTCTGATATTGGATTGGGAAACACTGAACTAGATCATACAGCAGGCCATTGTTTGTAGGCTTATGTTATGCATATAGTGGGGGATTATAAAATGTAGGTTGTGATAGGATAGCATTGTCCTGGGCTATTTTACTCCCACTCCATCCCTGCCATCTGCACCTAACTGATGGAACTAACAATTATCAGCCGGACTTCACTGCAGACCTCAGGTCAGCAGCTAAAAAAGAAAATATCTCTAACACAGAGAAGTTACAAATAGCGATTGTCCGCTGAAGAGCCAACATGAAAGACGACAGTGTCATTTTTTCAGGAACCACTCTTGATAAGGAGGATTAATGTGAGAATGACACTTAATTATGCTGATAACACAGGAGAACACTGTGTGTGTGTGTGTCCCACCTCTCTCTCATGGCTGGATTCCTGAGGTCTGTGATCAGCGGGATGATTTTTTTAAACTGCTCGATCCTGCTCTTAGTGAAGTCCACAACATCCCACTGCTTGTCCTGAAACAAAAGGCACGCACACTCAGCCATCAGTCTATTATGCTACTTTCTAACAGTCAGCATCCCATGGCAGGCTGATGTGTAAAAACTGAATGCTGTGCTGTGATGCACTGATCCCCTGTCAGTGGAAGAGCACCCAAATGGTCTGAATCAAGCAGGTGTTTCTAATCTGCTTAAAGCTAAATGTCATGATAATGAGAAGCTGGTGAGAGTAGAAGCTAATTTAGCTTTAAAGGGTAATTAGTGACACAAAAGAGCTTTTATCACCATTACAAAGAGAAACGATAGAATGAGAGTCTCTGCTGAACCCTAATGAAGTAGCATCAGTGTGTGTGAGAACAGAAGAAGATGAGTTAGGGACTGAGGCATCACTGACGCCAATGTCTGGTGTCTAGATGTGCTGAGGGGTGTGATGGCAGTTTAGTGGTGTCCTGATGCTGGCTGTTAGTTTTTTGTTTAAAGAGACCATATTATGCTTTTTGGGATTTTACCTCTCCTATAGTGTGTAACAGCTCTTTGTGCATGTAAAAAGTTTGCAAAGTTACAAAGTCCATGCAAAAGCGAGTTATTCTCTCCCACTGACAACACTGCTCAAGAACTACACAAAACAGCTGGATTGTAGTCCAGCCATTTCTTCCGTAAAGTATCAACGTCACTATGTAACTTTGTCTACTTTGTCTACTTTACTAAAGTCTACTTTGGTCCGCCCTCAAACAAATGTAGTTAAAGCAGAGGCCAGGATGAGTTGGGTTAGTGTTATCACAATGTTGAGAAGATGCTGTTTTCTTCAATGCGAAAGCAAAACCTCTTTGTTTTGACTTCCAAAGGCAGACAAATTGAAGTATCAGTGGTAAAAATTTATTTTTACCACTATTCTTCAGAAGTACAACCACAACCAATTCCGGATTTTCAAGTTGGTTACTCCTGAAAGATGGCGCAGTTCCCACTTTGTTGGGACAATCTGGCACTTCAGGATCACAACCTGTAATTATGCTTGATTATTTGTGGATTTATTTGCTACCGAGAGTTCAAATGCAGAGTTTTTTGTTGTAGCTAGTGTACACCCAGTGCACAGCTATAGGCCTCTGCTAACTAATGTTATTGTGTTGAAATAGATTTCTAATCAGCTTCGGGCCCACTTTTACCTACAATTGTGTAGAATTATGCAGATTATTTATTGTTCTTACTATCATGAATAGTGATCAAGTGTGGAGATGGATTTATTTTTGCAAACTGTAATTTTACATCAGCAATCCAAGGTAGTCATCGGCTAACTTGCTATGTAATGTTATTGTTTTGGTAAGGGTTTACTATTCAGCTGTGGGCCACCTTTAACCTAAAACTGAGTAACAAGGTCTATCTCAAGAGTCTTAGATAATTACTGTATATAATTATAAGATGTAATGTTACGGCCGCTATCCACAGTAGTCCACGGCTAACTTGCTCACTAACTCTCTAATACACCCAGTAATATCCAACCGGGAGTAGGCCTCTGTTCTCCGTTCATATCTCATGCGAAAAAAGTTTGGCTACACCCATTCCAGCAAAAGATGACAAACTTACATGCACTACATATCTTTTACTTGAAGCTTTGTTAGGTTCACAATAATCAACAGTATACCTGTAAGAAAGCTACTAAATTAAAGCTTACCTCTGTGAAACATCCTGCTCTAGTCTTGCTCGCGAAGGCGGTTCAGGTCGATCAGCTTGTTCTTACAAACTTTCATTATTGAATTCATTATCGGACTCAGGCTAGAGCTTGTACAGCAAAAACCGTCACCACTGTTACCATAGTTACAGTAGTGTTCACAGCTGCTCAGGCAGACTTGGGAGCTGAAACTTGGTTATGGTAAAGGGCATTACATTTCTGAAACATGCTCTACGCGGTTGACCAATCACAACAAACTAGGCCAGCTGACCAATTAGAGCAGACTGGCCTTTTTGGAAAGGGGGATTTAAAGAGGCAGGAGGTAAATCAGAGCGTTTCAGCCAGAGTATGAAGAGAAGGGAAAAGAAATGTACAGTATGAGAAAAATAATTTGTTTTTTGAACGTTAAAGCATGTAAACCTATTCTAGTAGACCCCCCCAAAATAAAATTGTGAATCTGTAAATTAGCATAATATGTGCTTTTTTTTTTCTTTCTCCCCTTTTCTCCCCAATTTGGAATGCCCAATTCCAAATGCACTCTTAAAACCTTGTGGTGGCGTAGTGACACGGAGGAAGAATCTCAGTTGCCTCCGCGACTGAGACCATCAATTTGCGCATCTTATCACATAGCTTGTTGACCATATTACCGCTTGTGAAGACTTCACGCTATTCTCCGCAACATCCACACACAACTCACCACGTGCCCCACTGAGAGCGAGAACCACACTTTTTAGTGACCACGAGGAGGTTACCCCATGTGACTCAACCCTCCCTAGCAACTGGGTCAATTTGGTTGCTAAGGAGAACTGGCTGGAGTCACTCAGCATGCCCTGGATCCGAACTCGCGACTCCAGGGGTGGTAGTCAGCGTCAATACTCGCTGAACTACCCAGGCCCCCATAATATGGGCTCTTTAAATATGTCTGCATTTGAGGGCCTCTGTAAGGCCTTTATACTCAATCTGGAGTTCACAAGGCTTGAAACAATCTGCCTAACATCTATTTTTGTGTACGACGAAAGACAGAAAAATATTTATTTTAAAGTGACACATGACACCATGACACCAAACATATTCTGTGCACATTCAGATGGTAATTTAAAAATGTGACTCTAGCAAACAAAATGTAATTTCTCAGCTTGACCCATGAATTTACTAAGGGTAAGTACCAAAGACATAATGCATAATATTTTGGCTTGCCTTGAACTCTCTGTTGAGTTTTTGGAGTCTCTTGAACTTAGTCTGTGCAGTGTTCTCCATGACATTGGTCTGTAGAGATGCCAATTGCCCACCCTTCCACTCATCCCACAGAGCCTCCCACTGCTGGGCAATCTCCCATACTTGCTGCAGGTAATCCAGATCCTACATACACACAAACATTTTTAAGTTGCCAGCCAATTATAACTTCAAATAGCCAAAACAAAAATATAAGAAATAAACAAAATTATTAAAATCACAACATGTATTTAAATAAATTAGGGCTGAGATATTTAACATGTTAATTTCTGCAAAACATAGTTGACCATATAATGCATAGGGAAAAAAAATGCAATTCATGCAGTATCCTTTTTTTTAACATGACAATGTTTCTGTTTAGAGACTGAATTGCAGCCAGAGTAAAAAAAAGTTTTGAGATTTTAAACTTCTGTAAATTAAACTTCAGCAGTCAATTTTTTTTAATGCATTGGCAATGTACACTTGAGATTATTTTGCAAATAATGCTTGATATGAAATGAATCTGCCCATATGATCCTATTATTAAAAAAATCCACTGGAAAACGGGAGAAGATTTTGCCCAAATTTGAATTACAAATAGCACATATAGTTATATTTTTATCAGAGATTTATATGTTTAGAAATGTGTCTAATTTAACTCTGTGTCTAAAAAAATTGAACATTTTTACATACATATTTCAAATAAATGATGATTAACAAACTTATTGCAAGTTCTTTGAGACAAAGTGTAAAATATATATATATATATGATTAGTTTAATGTTTGTTGTAATGTACCCTGTACCATAATTAATCGCAATTAATCACAGAAAACTGTGATTAAAACTAAAAAAATTTTTGAATCACAGCTCTAATATATATTTATTATTAATTTGTATTTCGCATGATTACAAAAATACAGAAAACCTGTTTCTCCTATTCTCTCCTCTCATAACCCTTGATTTTTTTATCTGTCCTCTGCTCTCTAAAAATACATTTGAGGAGGACAAAGCAATCCAAAGAACATAAAAAAACCCTTTTAACAAAACAAAACAATACTGGAGTCAGACAAAAAAATGCTGATAGACAGAATAAGACATGGTCTGCTGAATAAAGCATTTTATGTAACTTTGTCTTTCAGTTAACCAAATGCTTAGATGTCCTTGTTGCTCTCATTTTCTGAGTCAACCTCTGTGTCAATGCTTTTTGCAACTCCATCTTTGCATGTGAACTCTGGTCTGTGAGAGTGAAAACTTTCTGTCAAATCTCAATGAAGTTGGCAAGGATAGCCCCATAACTATATTTGAGGAGTCTATCATTTCAATTATTATTATTATTATTATTTATTTTTTTAATATTATTAATATTTAATAAATATCTCATGATTTACTCTTCCTAATGTTGTTCTAAAACCAAATGACTTTCTTTCTTGTGATGTAGAACACAAAAGCAGATGATTTAACAAATATCACTTATATAACCTCACTTTTAAGCTTAAAAAAGGACCCAAAAGTATCATTAAGTCCATGAGGCTTACACATCATATTCCAAGTGTTCAGAAAGCATATGAAAATGAAGAAGCGACACTAGGGGTCTCTCTTGAGCGATGCCTCTGGTCTATGAAAAAAGGCCAATGAGAAGTTGGCAGACAGTATTTGCATACCCCGCCCCGGACAAACGGGTATAAAAGCAGGGAAATACGTTGAGTTCATTCAGAAATTTTCTTCGGAGCCAATGGTCGTGTATGCAGCCAGCTGAGAGTCACACACCAGCGCACTTCAGCGGCTTTCTCCTTCTCTGCACGGCAGTGCAGCTTGCCCCTGGGTGCTTCTACAGCGCAGAGAGTTAAAAGAGTTATATTTGAAAGAGTGATTTTTTTCTATAAGAGTGTAATTTCCTCTAAAAGAGCATTACACAGCGGCGTAGAACGCATCTTTTTAAAGATGCCATTCCACCCCTGTTTAGTTCCTGGATGCGGTAGAGTAATCTCCGCTTCAGATCACACCGAGGCAGCGTTTGTGGATGGTTCATGCTCTCACTGCGAGGGCATGACCATGGTAACGTTGCGGTCGTGGCTTGCTTTCAATAGAAAGCACGCCACACCAGCCGCCCCCCCCCAAACCCCCCCCCCCCCCCCCCAGCATCGCTCCTTCTTCCCACGGGATTGAGGACGATGCGGCTGGTGCTGGAGGCGATCTGGGGATGGCAGTGGGCGCAGCTCTGCCGGGTATACCCATCGGACCATCACATATGTGATCCTAAGACCACGACCGGGCTACGTGCCCAAGGTGCCTACCACGCCCGTCAGAGACCAGGTAGTGAACCTGCAAGGACTGCCCCGGGAGGAGGCAGACCCAGCCCCTTCATTGCTGTGTCCGGTACCTGCTTTGCCTACCTATTTGGACTGCACACAGAGCTTTAGGTGCTCTGAGCAGCTCTTTGTCTGCTTTGGGGGACAGCGGAAAGGGAACGCTGTTTCCAAACAGAGGCTCTCCCACTGGGTGGTGGATGCCATTTCATTGGCCTATTGCACCCAGGCCGTGCCCCCCCCCCCCCCCCACCCCCTTGCGGGTCCGATCGCTCTCAACAAGAAGTATTGCGTCCTCGTGGGCACTGACCAGAGGCACCTCCCTAGCAGACATATGTAGAGCAGCGGGTTGGGCAACACCTAATACCTTTGCGAGATTTTACAATCTCAGGATTGAGTCAGTATCGTCCTGTGTTCTCTCGGGTTTGAGCCGGTAGAATTCGGTAACACGCTGACGATCTGGCCGGGTGAGTCGCTTTCACCTGGCGCCCTTTCCCTCGGCCGAGGTAAAACTGAGCTTTCTCTCCCAGGAGATCCCACCCACTCAGGTCCCTGGTCGATTCCTCCCTAGCCCTTTTGGGTCCGCAGTTCAGCGGAGGGTACTCTAATCTACCCTGTACTGGAATAGGTGCTCCACAGATCAGGACTCCTACACGGACTCCCCCTGTCTGTATTTTCTGTGGTACGGTCCCCTTACGAAGTGGACCCGTGTCTCCCTTAGGCAGTTTTAGCTGCCCTCCGGTCGCTATGCTGTAGCAACTCCCCCCTCCTTGAGGTTGGATCTACCACTGCGCCACGTTCCACATGTTGCCTAAAAAGCCCATGTGATGTATTCGCCACCTCTACCTCCCCTTTTGGACAGGTGTGGCCTCCACAGGGTCTTTTCCCCCTGAAAGAATAGGAAACTTGGTAAGACCCTCTTCCCTCGATGCGTGTAAGGGCCCCGCTGTTCTTGCTCTATGACGAGAAACATAGAGAGAAAAGAGGCCCAGCCAGGCTTGGCCCGTTCCCTGGTTGGCAAGCGTCACCTTGTTCCCCTCTAGGGTAACCAGAAGGATTCTGACGACTTTTTGGGGACATTGGGGAAGGGTACGGGCAGTCTGAAACACAATTGGTCGCTTGTGCACGTGAAATACCTGCCCGCTCCTGTGTCAGCAGTGCACGTACACGGCTCAGCGCATGGCGTGATTTGAAGTGGACCCCTAGTGTCGCTTCTTCGACACAACGTCGAAGTGAGCGACAGACGGGGAACGTCTCGGTTACGTATATACCCTCCATTCCCTGATGGAGGGAACGAGACGTCGTGTCCTCACGGCCACGTCACTGAGCCGAGCCACTGCAGTGGCCGGACCATTTCCGGCTCCTCAGAAAAATCCTGAATAAACTCAACGTATTTCCCCGCTTTTATACCCGTATGTCCAGGGAGGGGTATGCAAATACTGTCTGCCAACTTCTCATTGGCATTTTTTCATAGACCAGAGGCATATTCGGCCCTCAAGAGAGACCCCTAGAGTCGCTTCTTCGATGTCTCGTTCCCTCCATCAGAAGCTAATTCACACGTGTTCATGTTAAAACTTTAGTTGTTTTTATGTTAAATAAAGCAAGTTAAACATGTATTGTATGTTGTATTTTAACGTTAGCCCTCAGAAGACTTGAAATATAATGCACAAGTCATGTGGACTACTTTTATGATACTTTTGATTATTTTACCTTTTTTAAGATAGGTACTATCAACTGCCATTGTATTGAAAAGATGGCCCAGAATATTCATAAAGATTTTTCCTTTTGTGTTCTGCAAAAGAAAGTAAGTCATACGGGTTTGGAACGACATGAGGGTGAGTAAATCATGAAATAATTTTTATTTTAACATTAGCTAGCTACACTGATTAACTGGTACACAAGTCATTTGTTGCTGCTAATGGCCATGTTCACGTAAACCAGACCTGCTCATTTTCATCCAGAATTCATCCTGATTTTCATAATTACATCCTGGCTTGCAAGTAGAATATTTGTGCTGAATCTGCACAGATTTGGCTTACATGAATTACCCCAGATTCTGGCTAGTGAGTTGACAACATTACCCCATTATATGCTGGGATAGCAGGTGTTCATTTCAAACCCCTCTGGCAGTGAATAAGCACCTTCTCTAAAGTGAGGATGTCTTTGGAGGTGGGCTGTTCAATTTTAAATATATTGCATCCGTGGCATATGCTTCCCTCCTCTTCTTTAAGAGCCTCCAACTGAGCACGCAGCACTGACACCTGCTGCAGCGCAGAATCTGGAGTCACCCCACTGCCAAAGGGACCTGTACACATGCACACACAAATAAGACCATACACAAAGACAAAGGCATAAAAAGAACACACAAATACTCACAGATGCACATACACATGGTTAATTATTTTAAAATGGCACATGTTGTACTTATTTCCACAGAGAACAGCTTGGCTCTCTCGAAAAGCTCAAATAATCCCTATTGGACAGAATGTTTGCGACGTGAGCATGTTTCCCTCAATGTGTAATTAATGTAGTTTCACATTTGGGGCTTGGTGGGTCAGTAGGTCTCTTTCCTCAGCAGCATGAGAGTTCTGGCTCAGACCCAGCTCCTCTCACAGGCCCGGACTCCCATGGTCCACGCGCGCTTGTGACGGCTTTGATTTATAAAATATTTGATCTTTTGAAAAGCACCTCATTCATTTCAGGATGGCAATACACAGTGAACAGTAACACAAAGTAACACACTCGCACAAACACCAGTAGGCTGCTATCTGCCCTGAGTGAAGCCTTTGGGGAGATGTTTACAGGCACGGCTGTTTATGTCTGTCAGCATTTATAATGGATTCCATCAAACACAGTTGTTAAGTAACACACATCTGTACCTATTACAAAACACACATTTACACAGTTCTGTATTAAGGTAAACCATTAAGTGTTTTCTGAAGATCCATTAGGGATCTTGTGTCAATATTTTTGTAAAGTCTGATTTTGATACTGAAGCATTTAGCACATGCTGAAATGAGTCGCCAGAGCAGAACGAATTCAGGAGCATGCGTGTTAAGAGATTTGATGAGGCCCAATATCTTTTTTTCTCTTTCTCTCTCCGTTGTGCCTGACTAAAATGTAAAGAAAATCCAATTAGGAAATGTTCAAATGTGCTACATTTTTAATATATCTGCCTCTGAGAGTTTAACCAATCATACACGTTTAATTGGCTCTGTGCTGAAAAACCCAATGTAGTATTTTTCCTCAGAGTCAGATCTGAGCGGGAAAGTCACACTGGGTCCGTGGAGAGCAGGAGATGAGATTTTGAAGGGGCACCTTGGCAGGGACCAGTAGCATGTGTTTGGACTGAATGAGTGTGATATAATTGAAACTGTCTCTCTCTCCTGAATACAAATTTCTCAGCACAAAAAGCTGCTTCCTGGCCTCATTAACCTGAAGGATCCTTCCATTGTTTGCAGGAACAATCCAAACATTCCTGCCATCCTCAACAAGTTACAGTTGCCGCCCATGTTCGGAAATGCATGGGTTGTGGGAAATAATGATCACATGTTGACTCAATGCAATGGTTTTGTGTTAATCACGTTTGCTAAACTCCAACTTTGTCTAAATCAAGATGGAAGGCTTTGGAGTCACACTGGGAGGAGAAGAAGAGAGGAGGAAAAAACAAAAAAAATAAATACAGGAGATCAAACTGAAAAACACTTCACAGAGCTATCAAGGATCACACGTTACCGCAAACACAATGAAAATGAGATGAGAGAGAAAGTGAGCAAAGAAGTGCAGAAAAGGGAAGAATGATAGAGGAACGAAGGAAAAGTAGGACAAGAACTCTGTCCTTTTTGATACAGTTTGGCATGACGTGACTTTCTTCGTGAAGAGAAGTGTCAGCAGAAGATAGAAAAAATTACTTTTCAATATTTTTTTAATAGAGCAGAGAATAAACAGTACAGAGACACAAGCAGGAGGTGGAGCGGCAGTACCGGACAATAAGAGAGAAAGAGAGAGAGAGAAACAGGGAGGTAGAGAGGCTGAGTGCTCAGTCAAGGGCAGGATATCAGCGTGACGGTCACTTCTACTGTAGGTGAGGCTTCATGGCGTCTGAAACATTATCTCAAGGCTAATTGGTTGTGATGTGCCATGGGGCGTGTGGGAGGTTGATGGCTCTAACAGCACATAACACCACACAGAACACCCACAGTCCCAGCACGCAAAGACCTGTGGTGCCACCCATGTAGTGAACTGACCTACAGAAAAAGCGGCATGCTGGGATGTGAAGCTCACAGTGGGCACTGAGACAGCACTGGCCCTAAACCTACTGGCCGTGTGCATGTGTTTGTTCACCAGTATTGTTGAAGCTCTGTAGGGCAGACTGCGTCTTCTTCTTAAACTCCTCCGAGGAGAGAATCAGACTGCTCTTCATCATGTCTTTGTGTTTCTTCAACATAATATCACTGTCAATTACAACCTGCTGGAACCACACCCACTCTCCATTCAGAGCCTCCAGCAACTCCAACACCTACAGAGAGAGAGGCAGAGAAAGTGAGAGCTAAGGCAAATAAACGTTAACTCACATATGGAATGAAGGCAAGAGATGAAAGTGTATTTAGGAAAAAATTGACTAGGACACCTGAGGGAGTGTGTGTGTGTGCGTGTGTGTGAGTGAGTGCAGGCGTGTGCGTGTGTGCGTGCGTGTATGCGACACTCACAGCAGGTTCGACGATAACCTCATATTTCTCAAGGATGGTAAACTGCTCATGGATGGGAGGAATCTGACTTTCAATCTTACTTAGATCTGCCTGCAGAGTTTCCAGCAGTTTTAGACTCACTACCAGCTCCTCTAGAGTCTGTGGAGGCTGAGACACCCTGAAAAGACACATACACAGTCGTCGACTCTTTGAGTACGATAAATATTTCATGCTTTTTCTTACTGAATTAAACACAGCAACACACTACAAACAGACCCTCTATTCCAAAATGTAGCAACATTTTTAGAACTTGACTGCAGGGGTGTACTGGGTGGTGGCTAAGTGGTTGCCGACAGGCCCAAGTTAAGAGAGATCACTAAGGGCATTTTCAGACCTGTATCTTGTTTGATTTGTTCCCGAAACCGGGGCTAAAATTGTTACATAGATTTTTATTTCTCCCCTTTTCTCCCCAATTTTGAATACACAATTCCCAATGCACTCTAAGTCCTTGTGAAGACGTAGTGACTAGCCTCAATCCGGGTGGTGGAGGACAAATCTCAGTTGCCTCCGTGTCTGAGTCAATCCATGTATCTCATCATGTGGCTTGTTGAGGGCGTTACCATGGAGACATAGTGAATGTGGAGTCTTCACGCTATTCTCCATGGCATCCACGCACAACTCACCACATGCCCCACCATCCGTTTACCCATCATAATTTTTTTTCACATTATTTCTGCATTGAAAATGTTCTTTTCTCAGAGCTTGCCCTCTTCCTCCCCCCCTCTCTCTCACATACACGCACACACAAACAGCCACATAAAAAAAAATAGCTGACACTGTCTTCCCTCTATTCTGTTGCTATCCGAAAGTGATTGTACAGAATTATAAAACAGCAACAATCTGTTGTTACCAGTGCTTCTAATCAGTTTCTTATGAGTAGTGCCCAACTGATTTATCTAGCATTTCCCAGATATAATGGAATCGGTGTATATGTTTACCGATATGTGCAGATATGGAAACTTTTTCTCAGAACATTTAATGCAGAAATCAATGCTTTAGAATTGGTGTCATAACCAAGTTTGTCCAGCAGAGCATACTCTGACTCCACTGTTTACAGAGCTGAGCTGACAGTGGTTCTGCAGACAGGGCGGAGTTAAGCGGTGCGTAGTTAAGCGGTGTCTTCATGGTAAGTTGCTAACTAGTTTGTGAAATACACACTGGACCCCATCTTTTTCCCTTTTCAATATAACTACCGTTAACACTGCCTCTGACAACCATGCTACTCATTTTTATCACATCTGTTTGCTATGTTAGCCAGTTATAGTTTGTCAGAGCATCTTTTTGCAGCTCAGCAGACAATGGTGTGGTGGTGGATTGTGTCAGTTGAGTGTTGATTTCACACTATGTTGTTACCTAATTGGTGAGATGCAATGCTGGAAAGTAACAACGAGCTTATAGCTAACTAGCTAACCACGTAGCAACTTTCATTGCTTGTCAGCTGAGTGGAATTTACAGTTTGGTACCCCCTTCAACCAAACAATTCCAGTCATTGGATATACAAAATGTAATATTTAAAAGTCTGGTTTTCCACAGTTGAAAGTTTCCCCTGAACTTGTATAGCAGAATACGGTTAACAACACTGTCCCTGTTTATCTCTTGACTCTGCAGGTGTAAATGTTTCTTGTTTTACAACCTGCCCCTAATTGACTGGCAGTATTAAAATAGTCAGCATTTGACTGATACTACTGATGTTTTTTTAGCTATTTATTTTATTTTTATTCTTTATTTAAATGGTCAGCAACTGACTGATACTAAATATCCAGTACTGATTTTTACTTAACAATTTATTTATTTTTTATTTATTCTTTATTTAAACGGTCAGCAACTGACTGATACTGAACATACAGTACTGATGTTTATTTAGCTATTTATTGTATTTTTATTTATTCTTTATTTCTCAGTTTTCTATTTATTTCTAGAATTTGTTGACAATGTATAATAATAATGTAAAATATTCTTTACTAAAAAATTTAAGAAAGCATCCTTTTGAGTACCTTTGCATAGTCATATCAGTGCACAATCCACATAGAAAAGGTCTGTTTTCATTCCAGCTCAAAAATTGGCTATATCAGACACCATATCAGTAATCTGTGAATTTTCCCCTCTAATATCGGTGTCTTTCTCAAAAATCCCATATCGGTCGGGCTCTACTTATGAGGTTCCATTTCAATTAGGATGCTCCCTTAAAATGTAGCTACCTCTAGAGTGTGTCTCTCTTTACACTCTATTCTCCCACACACACACACACACACACACACACATACCTGAGAGCGTTATCCTGTAGAAAGCTATGCAGTTCTTTGAGTTTGGTACTGGCCATAAGGCTGAGCAGCTGTGTGAACTTGCTCTGCCACTCGTTACAATGCTGCAACAGAGATAATTTAAGCAGAGAACAGTCCAGCAATACAAACTGCAAACTTAACACCATCTCCTCCTTCTGGACGTTATTTGCCACCTCTGTGTATCTGCAGAAAGAGAGAGAGAGAGAGAGAGAGAGAGAGAGAGAGAGAGAGAGAGAGAGAGAGAGAGAGAGAGAGAGAGAGAGAGAGAGAGATACAGTACTCCACATATTTGATTTAACAAAAAAAACTCTATTAGATGAACAGAAGGACTGCAGTATGAGGACAATTAATAATCTGACCATTTTTTTGGCACATTTAATCTTATTCTTCACCGTAAGTTTATCTTTCTTAATTACTTGTTCAATTTATTATACTTCTTTAATTAATTATTTTTGTTTAAAATTATAAAAACTATTAGTTTCTACATTATTGTTTACTCTGCACTCACATTTAATTAAATTTTATTTTTTGTATTACAGATGTGACGTTATTCACTTGATATATTGCTTGTTACTTTCTCTATTGTAATTTGATTTTACATTGCACAATTGCACACTGTATGCAGCAATGATTACAAAGGATTTAATATTTTACTTTGTATAATATAGTAACACTTAAAGGCGCTGTAAGCGATTTTAGGATCATTCTATGAGACTGAGACGTTGAATTAGCTCTTGTCATAGGGCTGTCCTTCAGCCAGGCTCACAGCGGGACTGGGCAGAGGGCGAGGAGAGGCGCAACTTTATGAGCCTCGTTTGGGCAGCAGATGATGAGGCACACCTGATGTGAGTGGGGCCTGGTCAACACTGCTTTAAAATGCAGAACGCGCCTCTCTTCAGGGAGCCGGCTTCTATCTCCTTGTGATCACAGACTGGCGTCCGCACATGTCCAGAGGCAGAGTGTGGAGGGTACCGGCCGAGTTACATAGATGCTAATTAGATGCGACAAAGGGGGATTGGAACATGCGTCACGGCCGACAGGCATGGAGGCAAGGCCGCCCTCCCTTCACACACACCCCGCTCACGTCCTGGACACTCCCCCTTAATCCACAAAGCCCCGCTTCACCACGAGGATGTCATATTCCCATTTATTTTGGACACTTTTCCCCTTGGACACTATTTATTCCCCTTTTTGGACATTTTATGTTTATTATTATTTCCAAAAAAACCTCTCTGAGGCCTGATGCCACACCCAGTGTCTGTCATATGCTCGCCTGCCACACCCTCTTTCCAAAACTTGCCCAAGAGAGATTTGAGACTGACACAGAGCAGAATAGCAGCATTAGTGTCTGTTCCCATGGTTGTTAAACACAACAGTGGCAAAACAGCACCCTCAACAGAAAACAATTATGAAAAAGGCATTAAGCCTCAATGATCTGCTTCAACTATAATGCAACATGTTGAGGCAGAAAGCGTCAAAGACCTCGGCCCGGGCACACATTTTTGTTTACTGTTTACAGAATCTAGAGCTGTCACAGAGACCAAAGAGATATCTCTGGACACTTATTTAACTTATATCTCTAGGTTGTAGGAACATTTTCTGCATACCATTCGATAAAAAAATGGCTTACAGTGGCTTTAATTTGCCATTACAATTAGTCCTGTTTCAAAATAAAGGCAGTTTAATGTTTTACAAAAAATAATTAAAATCCAAATAATTTGAAGTTTTAAACATGACTACCTTGATACTAATGTCTATCAACTAATTTCTCACTACTGCATATTTTGTTTTGTCAAACCACAAACATTTTGAAAATAAATATATATATATATATATATATATATATATATATTATACCATGAAGCATCAGTGGAGAAGTTCAAAGATGGACACTGGATGCTTATTATTCTTCATTAAGAATGTTGTAATTGTATCTGTACCTCATGTTCCCAACACTATGTATTATAATTACCATTGGTGATGCAAATGTTTAAGACAATGATTTTAATTATCAATTTTGACAGCTAAATTAGTTTTTAGATTGATCTGTGAGATGATTCAGTATTTTTTGCTTGGTTATGATGGCTGTTCCTGTTAATACCATTTTTCAATATGTCATACCTCATTATTGCAATTTACTTGAAATCAGTTATCTACTAGAATTACACTTAGTGTATGTAGAGTTTTTCCCAAGAATTAACATCTTTGTTTCTGTGAACGAGTCTTGATATGTAAAAGTGTAAACTTGGGTGTGACAAAATAGGAAATAAATAAAGCAAAAAGTAACATTTATAGTAGGAATAAAATAAATAACTATATAAAACATTTCGGAGCCATGACATCACAGGAGTGTCCTAATAAAGATTAAACATTCAAGGTCATTAATGCACAATCATGCTCAATATGTGTGTGTCTCACTGCACACAATCACATTACTGATGAGCCACACACACACACACACACACACACACACACACACACACACACACACACACACACACACACGTTGTTGACATGATAATGATTTGGTATGTGTAGATGAAATCTATAGGGTAGAGATGTTGACCCTGTCTTCAGGATTGGCATTATGGTCTACAGACGTGTCAATAGTTTGAAAGGGCATCACATTGGTGTTAGGTCTCACATGACCTCACACACCCCTCAGATTTCCCATCAAGAGTCATTTATTTTTGATGAGAAGAGCTACATACAGTGGTGAGATAAACTTTATAAAGCATCCGGTAAGAGAGTTAGTTCAACAGCTTTCATTTTAATTCTAGAACTACAAATAATTCACAAGTTCACAAAGGTTCGTTCCCCACTACATGTACTTTTCAAGCATTACAGCAGTTTATGAGCCTCAGCATTTAGAACCTTAAAAACTTTAGCAACTTTCAAGCTGCACTCCCTCAAAATCCGGCCACTACATTGATGAGCATATTTAATTCATATTTAGTTGTCTGTTTATATCTATTGCAGAGTATTCTTAATGTTCATTGTTGATTGTTTATTTTCATATCATTATTTTATTTTATTACTGGAAAAAATGGTTTGTTTTGTGCTGTGTTTTGGCAATATTGTGTGCGAGAAAATAAGAGTGGGAGAGACCTGGCTATGTCAGCATCAAACGAAGACACTGGTGGGTTGAGCCGCTGATAGCGGTTGATAAAGGCGTCTTTGTTGATTTCCCAGATCTCTCTGTGCTTGTCCCAGGTCTTCAGGTAGGTCTGTAGGTAAGAGGCATTTGTTACCATACCTGTGGCGATGGCTGCCTGGATCTTACAAATTTCTTCATCTTGCTCTGGAACAGAGACAGAGAGGAAGAGAGGAAGAAAAAGAGATGTAAATTTTGCATTACAGCAGAAAAACCTTTGTCGATGCCAAACAGCGGCTGACGACCTTATGCTATACACAACCGATGATGTTATGGATAGAAAACCTCTTGTAAAATGAAAAACACATGCTCGTGTGTAGCTACTTCACAATAGTATGACATCATACATACCTCAAACCCCCTAAAGGCCTGTTCTAATCAAGTCTTTTGGCACAAAAAACATGGACAAGATTGTAAAATTAGATGTTTACATTTGCTGAAAAAAATGTGAGTGACAGTTGTATATGCTTTAGTATATAATGTTCATTAAAGGGAAGTGTTATATTTAATACTTGGTCCACGTTTTTATGTTTTTCACCAAATTTCCAAACTTTTATAATCTTTAATTAACATAAATGGTGTTGCAGTGTTACAAATGAACTAAAAGTATAATTATTTCAAGTAGTCTCTCATATAATATGGAGTCATAAAAAAATGTAAGTATAATAATTATAAAAGAATTATAAAAATGCTGTTTAACCCTTAAATGCACGGGTATTTCAACAAACATTATTACAAATTTGGGTCTTTAGAGACCCCGCATATACTGTATATCTTAAACAAATGGATCTACAAAATACATAGACAGTGTAAGAAATTTCAAAACAATTAGAAAATAATAGAATAGAAAATATTCTGATGTTTATGTTTCATACAGTATATCAAAGAGATGATGTAACAAATCAGGACAAATCTAGAACAGGGTTTATTACTTGCCCACTGAAATTTCATGAGACTCAAATAGCTATCAAACACTTGAGCTTCTCATAACACTACACATAAGGCACTCATGTGCATTTTCTCAGGCACTTTTTGAGTCTAAACAGACCCACAACATAATTTCAGTAGTACACACAAACAACAGTAGGCAAATCATACTGTTCATGTGATACACTTGATATAGTTTACTTACATGTTGTTTCTATATCAAACAATACCGTAAAATGTAAATCAAGTCAATCACTGAAACAACAGTGTTACCTTGAGTAAGAAATTGCATGTCGCATATGTATGTGTAAAAGCATATGGGATACAGATTATTCACAATTGTTGCACATTAAATTGGCATGATATCGTAGTCATTTGTATGAATATAGTTATCATTGGTCTCAAAATAAATAAATAGATATAATGTGATAGTAAACTTGATGTCAAATAATCATAAAAATATATTTTTTGAACGCACAAAGGTGACACTATAATATACTGTAGCTATGGTCTCTAATGATCCTATACACTTTTGGTACTTAAGCATTATATATATATAATAAAAAAAAACTATTTTTGGACATATTATTTTTTGTGTGCTACACTATTTATAAGAGAAAGGTTGAGTAAACCTAAAGAGGTGTGGGCATAACTCCAAAAAATAGATGAGGTACAGGAGGTGAAATGAGGTCCTGTGTCACTAAAGACCTGAGGTATCTGTTTAAGGGTAGTTTTTTTTAATAGTTTTGGATGGTGTATAGCATCTCGCATTGCCAGACACCTCTGTCACTGCTTGAAATGCCATGTTAACTATGCTAATAAAGCCCACCAGATCACCACATGGGCATTAATAGGCTGACGGACAACTGCAGAGAGCAGGGAAAAAGGAATGGATAGGGAGGCAGGAATGGAGAGATCTGGGAGGAATAATGAATGAATGACAGAGGGGAATATACAGGGGTAATGAGGGGTGGGAAAATAGAGAGGTGAGACTGAGAGGAGAGAAATGAGAATATGTAGAAGCAGTGATATAGGACGGCATAAAATTAAAATAGAGGGATGTGGTGAAAGAAATGGACAGCGTGCGTACCAATGATGCTGTGGATGGGTTTTCTCTGCAAGTGCTGATGGGTCAGCAGGTCAGGCAGACGTCTGAACACTGAGATTGTGTTGATGAGCTGAGCGCAAATGCTGTTCACTAGCTGGGCCAGTTTCTGAAGAGAGGGAGAAAAATCCACCTAGGCACACACATATACAGAAAAACTACATTAAAGGGCAGTTTTTATGGTATGTCCTGAGCGAGCATTAATGTATTTCCCTTCCCGTTAGCTCATGGGAGTGTTCTACCTTGGGCAGTCTGTCTCCACAACCCAACCTAAGCAAACACTGTCCCTAAAATATACTGAATTAAGTTCCTAAAGTCACACTAGGACTTCTACTTTTTCCCTCTCTGTGTGTGTTTAGATGACTAAGAATCATGGGACATTACCCATAGGCCTCGGTCCAAATATACCTCTGTAAAGCTGAACAGTAGAGTCTGAGCTGAATAATGCAGCCATGCTGCCACAGCTGTGATTTATAGAGGTTGCTGTGTTCTGTATGCCCTCTGCTTGATGTATGATAGCGTCTTTATGCTGTATGTAAAAAACATGGCTAGCAGCTCTCCAGGACCAACAGAATGATTCACACCGACTCCCCATGTTTTCATGAGTTTTTATTTTATGCTATTTCCCTGAAAGCTCAGAGAGCGTGTTTGTGAAAATGATATTTAAATATGATCAAAGGGTCACCTCGCATATCAGTGACTGGTGCATTACTAGAACAGACAAAGAGTGTGTGTGTGTGTATGTATGTGTGTGCACCTGAGCAGTAGATCCAGGGGTGTTCTTTCTCAGTACCACCTCTACTCTAAATAAGGGGTTTGGGGAGGTCTTGCCATCTCCATTGATGGCTTTAGAGAGCTCCTGCAGAGAGTGCTTTATATTTACACGAAACGCCTCCTCGACCATCCGGTCCATCTTTTCCGTGTATAACACCCAGTGCTGCTGCACCTGAACACAGGACACACACAAACAGTATCATATTCTGTCATAGATACACACACAAAAGGGATCAAACTGTTGCTCACATAGCGCATGTAAATACACCTGCACACTCATGTACACATTGAATTGGCCAGCAAGTGGGACATTAAATTTTTCTTTTCACTGTTCATGACAATGCAAGCAGCAAACATTTGCAATGGAGATATGCATGCTTTTGTTTCTCATCATTTCCACAGTGCGGACATTCATGCAACTCGCATACTCTCCTCAAATGCAGAGTTGGACTTTCCAGAAACAGCAAAAACAGTTGATACTGCATGGTGTGAGTTGAGACATTTACATAAAGTAAACATAGGCAATACGAAGAGAGTCTGTACATAAATTGAATTTTATATTGATGTGCCAAGTTGCTACATTGTTTAGCAACTTTAGCAACAACAGGGAAGCACAGTCAGGACTCTATTTTCATGAATGTTTAAACCGCAGCGCAACGCGTGATAACTGTGCGCAATGTCTTATCTACTTTTTGTGAGAGTGCTAATTCTAAGTGCAATATTTTTCCCAGTGCAAATGGCCGTGGATGGGAGTGTTTGCGCTACTGTGGGTGTTTGGCGCAAACCATGAGTGTATTGTATTGTATTGTAAATGACGTGGCACAAAGTGCAAATTGCTATTTTTTCATTGCATTAAGACGTTTCAATACTACCTCTTAACTCAGGGCAAAGTCCAAATTCAGTTCCAAGATTTGGAGTTTTCACCAGCAGGTGGTAATAAAGTTCTATAATGTCCAAATTCTGAAAGTACAGAACATCAAATAATGTCCATGACAATCACTGTTGAAGCCTTTTTTTTTTTTTTTTACATTTGTTTTACATTTTCTAGAGGTTATGGTTTATTTTTTTCAATTATTATTATTAATATTTTTATTGTTATGTTTAAGTCACTGCAAAAGGGGCCGGTGGAAGGAGAGAGGAAAATGTTTGGATTTGGTATGATGTTTTTGACCACTTTGTTATTCTGATTAGATTTTTGTTTCGTTTGAAGTGTAATTTGAATTTAGAAATATTTTTGGTTTAATTTTTTTCGTGTTTCAATAAATTACTTTCATTTTGCAAAATCAATGTTGACCGGTACAAGTAAAGTGTGTGCAGATACAATCAATGTTAATACTAACCATGATTTGTGTGTCAGTAGATGAAAATGATTAATTATACTTACATTCTCTATAATTTAACGGAGCCTAAATCCATATCTGTGTCGGAGAAGAATCTCCATTGACTGGATTAGCGCCTTGCGCATGCAATTTTCCAAACCCACTTGCACATAGACTTAACGCATGCTTATACAAAAATATCAACATTTCATGGCCATGCCTATTAATTTTGCACTTATGAGTAAAGGAATTGCGCTGTGCTTAAAATGAAATAGGTCTCTTAGGCTTTGAGGTTTGTTTAACTCTTTAGTAAAACCTTTAAAACCTTTAGTATTAGCATAAATATTTGAGATGAGTGCACCAATTAAAGTATTTCTTAAACATTGGTGTCTCTTATAAAATTGTTGTTACAGTTGTTTTACAAAAGTAATCACTTTATATATTACATATATTTATATTACCAAGGTTAATAGGTTTTAGACCCTCAAAAACACCCTTTAAATGTGCACGGCTTATTACTAATGCAGTAGCTTATTTCTTTAAAGTCCCAATGAACTGCCTTCACAAGTGCACTTTTCTTTGATGTGTTGACATATTTCTAACTAAAATTGAATGCTGGGGTGGGATAGTAGCTCGTCCATAACATTGCAACATGGCAAAGCTACACATACAATACACTCACGTATACCTTTCCCACTGACCAAAATGTCATTTTTAACTCATGTCATCAAATGTCATTTGGAATATGCTGCACAAGTCCCATGGACTATTTTTGTGTCACTTTGATAATTTTATTCAAAATATATAAAGCTCAAATGGGAATTTTCCTTTAAAGGGAATACAATTATGAAGCAGCTGTGTTTAAAAAAAAAACAAAACAACCAAAAAACAAAGTATGTAATTCAATGCGGCTTTAAAATTCAAGTTTGATGTATGACTATGCGTAATTTATGTTGTACAAAAAAAAGTCCATAATTTATTGAAAATCCCCATTATAAAAACCCATAGGACAATCCAGAGGGAACCCATGGCAAATTCTCTTTTTAGGACAACAACCTGAACAGCTCTATGACAAGATGTACAGTGAAAAAAAGAATTTACATTTTGATCTGTTCTCACCCAAAACCAACTGGATTGCTTCAGAAGACAGATTTAACCACTGGAGTCTTATGAATGACTTTCATGCTGACTTTATCTCCTTTCTGGGAGAGATGCACGATGTTGTGTGTGTACGTCTGTTTTATGTTACATTTAAGTTCCTTTATGTTATTAAAGGTTCACATTGACAGCTCGGCCGGATCCCACCTCCTCCTTGCCCATCTTGTGAACCTGTTACTTTGGTGCCGATACCCAGGAGGGAGGAGGGATGTGCTGTCAGGTAGTGCCCTTGCTGCTGACGGAGTGTCTGCTGCCATCCGCCAGGAGGCAGAGGAGCTGTTGACGTCTGCCGGGAGGCAGAAGAGCCCGCCGTCGCGGAGGACCGCTGCACAGCTGGTTGAGGACCAGTCGACAGTGTGTTCGGGGACCGGCGTGCCACTTTTTCTCTCTCTACCTGTCTCACATGCTTGCTCTTTCCCTCTCCCTCCCATCGTCCTACTAAAATTCCCAGGAGAAACACACACACACACACACACACACACACACACACACACACACACACACACACACACACACACACACACACTCTAACCTCTGGGCTATCTGTGTGGAATGTCCTGTAGACTCTGGCCATGATGTTGACAATGTCCTGGTGAGCGGTCTGCAACAGGAGCAGCTGGCTGTGCTGATGACTCTGCTGATCTTCCTGGAACTCCAGATCTCCATAGACAACCCTGCCATCCACACGCACCAACAGCTGCTCACTGATCTGAGTACAGAGCTTAGAGACAGCCAGATTTGCGGCCTTATACTCATCCACCATTAACTGGACCTGCAGGAGAGACAATTGATTGAAAGAAAGAGAAAAGAAGATATATATATATATATATATATATATATATATATAGAGAGAGAGAGAGAGAGAGAGAGAGAGAGAGAGAGAGAGAGAGAGAGAGCTAAAGTTAATCGTAAAGTAGACAGTTCGGTTAACAGTGAATTTTAGATTTGATGATCTCCTCACACCCCTTCTGACTACACACTGTCTCTACACAGAAAACCAGCAGCTCAATTTAAAACCCTGCTAAATCAGATACATCTGAATCAGTGTATAATGAACTGTTCTGTGCAATTAGGCACATTCTTTCATCATAATTTCACCATGATCAAGGGACTTTGTGTGATTTTGTCCAATGCCACACTCATAGAACATTCAAGAACTGTCTGATTTTGGCTAAGAACTGTCGAAACTGTACACAAAATCAGCAAACAACACACTTTTTCCACTAATTATGATGTTGTCTGTACAACTACTTTCTGACACTATTGTGCTATTATTTTAAAGAGCTAACACCTTGTTGTACACCAGTCAATTATTGCGGTATCATTGATTTCAGATTTGCCCACCCCTAACTGTCACAACAAAACAAACTGTGGTTGGGTGCTTTAAATGCCAGTCAGGCAGCCTCTTCCTGAATTAGTGGGCAGAAATAAGTGGACAAGGCTTTATGCCAACAGTCAATAGGCCAAAGCTGCATCCAGCACAGGCTCAGCAGCCATTACTGCTGCCATAGACATCTTACTAACTGTAATTACATCAACCTGAAAACCTCTGAGCAAAACATTGTTTTAGGCACCTCTCTGTTTAAAAAAACGCACATGGGAATAAATGTCCTACACCTGCAGTGAGGAGAAGCACACAGGTAATTTTGACTAACTGCTCTGAGTGGAGCAACAGCACTAAATAACAAGCTCAGGGGCTGGATTTACAAAAAAGTTCTTAAGAAAAATAAAAATAAAAAATAAAGTAAATTTGTAAGAATGTTACTAAGTGCAGTTCTTGAAAAATTATTTAAAAGTTCTCATATATTTAGATAAGGACATCTTATTTTTTTTCTTAAGAATTAAATGACAGGCTTTGACATTGTCTGATCATACTAGCCTGCACATGAGGTTGCTTTGTCTAATACAACAAATTAAAAACTGGTAAAATCATAATGTTAAAGGTATTAATTTATTAACCTTTAATTATTAAAGTAGCAAGCAACTTGCGATCAATCTTTTGAATGTAAAGTGTGTGAGATATGTTATTTTAATGACATTAAACAACTGTCTTGCTGGTAACCGTTTGACAGCTTTTAATTTGACATGGAGGATAAGAAATGAAACAAAAATTTCAGTAGAGAACAGCTGGAGGTTATTGTTGAAGAAACTATTGCAAGAAACAAATTCTCCTTGGGAAGCTTGATAATTATGAAAGGGTGGCAGAGGACAGTCTGTGCTATGCAGCGCATCCTTTAGAATTGACTAGCATGATTGGTCACCATATTAAGAAGCTTCATAAAAACATTTATTGTTTGAATTTTGTGATAACAAAAAACTAACATAAAACACAAAACAGTCAAAAATGTGTTGTGGTCTATCATCACATTTCTACCTAAACAGCCCCTTGCGACATCCGACTCAACATGACAGAACATGTCACATTTGACATATCCCAGGAAATTCATTTAGCATCTTATCTTTTGGAATTTAAGACAACTGTTAAGTTTTCCTAAATTTACGATGTTATATAAAATTTCTCGAGAATTTGTATTATTTTTAAGCTATTTTAAGAAAAAACTTTTTAAAAGATATTTTTGGGAATACAAAAAATAAAGGTATTATTAACTTAGAATTTAAGAAGAAAATGGCAGAAGAATTTTCTTCTTAAGAATGTTTCTTGAATACGGCCCCAGGTGCTCCTACATTATGCTGTCCTACCTAATTTCCAAATGCATAAGGAATGGTACATGCAAAAAAAAAAAAAAAAAACTGACTGAGAAAAATCACAAATTAGGTGTTCTTACTATCTTAATTGTTTCTTTTAGACAGCAATGACAAAAATGCACATTGTTTCAAATGTATAGCCAAAATAAGGAAATATTATGGGCCCTATTTTAAGAGCAATGCTTTCAGTCATACGTGCAAAATCAGTGGGCTTGGCCATGAAGTTTCGGTATTTTCGTGCAAGTATGCGCTAAGTCTTTACACAAGTGGGTTTGCCGAAATTGCGTGCGCAAAACACTAATGGACAGGGTTGGAGGTTTTCTCTGTTATTGTACCATCTGTGTCCTATTATATAGTCCATTCCCTGTGAAGCACCAGCAATATAACCAAAGGCAGCACATTCATAAGAAGTTGGTAGTGTAAATGGACTGTATGCAAGGAATTAGAAGAATAGAAATATGGATTTACGTTCTTTTGTACATTAACTCAGTTCTTGTTAAATGTCAGGCATTTCTATGACAGTGACACAGTCCTTTAATATGCATGGAAAATGTGGTTCTCGTTAGGATTTGGATGTAGGCTCTGTTAAATTATAGAGAATGTAAGTATTATTCATGTTTTTCCTCTACTGACACACCATTTATGGATTGTATCAGCCTTACAGGTTAGGCTGAGGACCTAGGGTTTTTTTGGTCACAAGTGCCTTACTGTAGCCACAATGTTTGCATTTTTTTTTAAATACAAAAATTCTAAATTATTTTTTGTCAAAATCAACAGAAGGCCACAAATGCTGTTAACTGATCTTAACTTGTATTGAACCCAGAACATTACTTCTAAGTCTTCAACTTCTCAGGTTTTTATCCCGAGAAAAGACCCAAAAAGATCCCATATGTGTCTCTTCTAGAGTTTCTGAAGAGATTTCAACAATGTTTGAAACTGGGCACAACTTGCAATAAGCAGTCTGAGATTTTACTATGACCTGAAAAATGTTGTCCTCAAATTCTTTCAAAAATCAAATTGCCAAAAAATACTATCCACATGAATTAATTTATTAATATAAACATGGCTCTAAACTGTATAAGAACTGCATTTTCTCAAGTGTGTTCATTTTATTTCTCTTAAGGAATTTTAGGAGAAACATCTGACACAAATTTGATACTTGAATGAATCATAACTGAGAACTCCATAAAGTCTCCTGTGCTATGAAAGAGCAGCCTCTAAGCAATAAAAAAAAACATGAAAAGAAAAGAAAAAAAGACAAGAAAAAAGAAAAGAAAAAGATCATGAGCAGGCAAAATCAGTTAGGATGGGTGTGAGGGGAACGTGGTGGGAGAAGGATGGAAAACAAATTCAAATAGAGCAGCAGGCACCAGGATTTTCCAGCTCATGTCTCTCTTCCACAGAAAAAGAAAGCGTTAGATTTCAACCCTGTCCCTGTGCCTCAAATCAAACGAGACAGCTCTTATCCACAAAGCATCAGGCTTTTCTCATCCAACAGCTCCTTACTCAATCTGCGGAGGGGCAGTGTTGCTGAGATGTTTCTGTAAGTTTGTGTGAAGGTTCTATGAAGCATCTAACATGCCGAATAATCTCACTCTTCCTCCCAGCTCTGGATCCAGCTCGTCTCATGGATTTTCATGGGATGAAACATGTCACATGAAATAAGCATCAAAGGGGAAGATTACTCTGCATGCATGTGTGTGTAGAATGTATACTTAAGTTTCTAAGTATGTGTGGGTGTGTCAGATGTGTCGTGTTCTCCACACTCCTTCGTTACCACTGAAGCTGTTGCCAGTTCTTCATTTTGGGCTTCATGAATGTCAGACTTTTGACATCTTGTCACACAAACACACACACACACACACACACACACACACACAAGAGCAAGGAGCGAGTGAGACCAGGGCACAGTGGGGGCACTGTATCGAGACTCTCTGGCTTTCATTGTGAACCCTATAGCTGTTTATACTGAGAGATGTCTGTGTGGCCTTTATTAAAGTAGATGGGACACTCACATTTCTGCTTGTACGCCTGTGCATATGTGTGTCTTTACCACATGGCTAAAGGGCACCGCCAGTACTTTAATACCATATTGCCTTGTACAATGTAGGAGTGATGGACAGCCGGCAATGGAAGTGAATAGATTGCTGCTAGATCTCTGCTTTTTGTTGTATAAGGCACAACTGCACTCCGCTGAGTCGGACTTCCATTCTCAGTGAAGCCTGCTACCTTATTCTTGCATTACAAAAGCAATATCGACAAGTAAAAAGGACACGGGTGTCCTGGAACAAAACACAAAGCCTTCTGATCTGGAATGACTGTAGTTAGGGTCCAAATGTAACTTTTTTATACCTGACAATGGAGTGTGAATTGAAAAATTGTCGTTTGCCACAAAACTGTATTTTTCATGAATTTTTAATGAAATAAATTATACATTATCTTGACCCAATGACTATTTATGATAATGATTATTTCACTGATTTGTATGCATATTTATGACAAAGGTCTTTGTGTCATTTGAGATGAGACCATCTCTGTATCTTAGTGAAATTGCACCTGACACAAAAACCTGAAGACAGTAATTTTGTTCCTCATTTTTGCTTTGATTGCTTAATGCAAAGACAAATATGTATGTTGAGTTCAGAAGATAAATAAATAACAACTTTGGCATCCTAGATAAACTTTTGATGATGAGTTTTACACAGAGGTAAAAGTTGTTAGAAGATGCGTAATGTTTTCTTTAGTAAAAGGTTTGTATTTCCTTGATTTAAATAAATAACATAAATTAAATAAACGAGGGCCAGGGTATCATTCTTAAAATTTGATTTGATCCACATATTATGTTGCAGTTCCTAAGAAAGTTGACAGCAACTGGGGAGTAACTCGGTTTTATTCACTTGCAAAGAAGATTTGTCATTTCTTCTTAAATTCCAACCCCAAAACTGTTGGTCTAACCCAATTCTGTGGGAAAATGTAAAGTCTTACGTCTTGAGGGCGAATTAAGTTGAACTTTTGCGTAGGGTATTTTAGCACAAAAAGCTACATCTTATTCACTTACCACCTGCTATCTAGTTTAAGCAGGGGCAATCAGTTCTGAAATAACTGCATCTTGAATATTTCTGTAAAAACATGCCTCCTTTCTATGTAAATTAGGCTCATTCACAATCCTGTGCAGTTTGTGCAGTGCAATTCACATAGTGCCATTAACGCCTGCGAAAAGCAGGCGGTAAACCAGATTTTACTTAAAATAGATGCTTGTGTACATTTTATATTGATAATGGCAGTAGAAATCTTTTTTTGGATTGCTGGTGAACAGCATGGCAATGCTGGTCCACTTGTGAGACCAGAATAAACCATCCTGGAAATTCATGCTGGTTTAACTGGGTCTTTGTCTGTTTATTTTCGGAAAGGGTGAGGATTGTTATTAAGGTGAGTACAGAAAGTTTGTGCCTGCCTGAGGAAAACAAGCTTTTCACTCTACCATCTGTTTGGGTGTAGAGGCCATAGCTTTCTACTGCCACCTTGACCTATAACATTTTTGCCACACGCATATGTGTTTTGCTGTAAGTGTGTGTGTGTGTGTGTGTGTGTATGTATAGTAAGCTACTGACCTTGTTAGCATGTACTCTGCAGTCATTAATAAAGACGCTGGCTGTTCCTTTTGTTGACCAGTGCAGTTTAGACAGGCCTGGCTTAATTTTCTTATCCAAAAACCGGATTCTCTCAGAGAAGAGACCAAGCTCATCTGCATTTAGGGCCGTTATGATTCTGACAAAGAGTAAACAGAAATATTACTTTGTGTGTGTGTGTGTGTGTGTGTGTGTGTGTAAAAGTTAATTTTTTTATTGTAGGTCTTACAGTCATTAACAAGTTCCTTTTGCAGAATTTTTGATAAATAAGCCATTTTTAATAAAACACAACAGAACAAGAGGGTGGTAAAAATGAATTAACAAGTCTTAGTGGATGTGTCATTGGGGGCAAGTGGCCTGTTTAGCTTGTGCTGGGTGTAAGTGTTTGTTTCCAGCTGGCATGCGTAGAATGCATTTAATGCAGTGACAATGCTGACAGAGATGACTCACTTTGTCCCTCTGAGAGCAACAATGAGTCCTCCAGTCTGAAGGGCATGTATGTATGTGTGTGTACGCGTTGAGAGGCTTATGTGAAAGAGGAGAAGGTTATTATTCACTACAGAACGAGGGACATGAGTGTGAATTGTTTTGTTCAGTGGAAGTGGAAGTGTGAGTGTATGTGTGTACATGTTTAATTCAAGTGCTTTTCTCCAGATTGGTTGTGCTGAAGTCTTGAATAGAAATTGCATATGTCTAGGCAGATAGAATGTAAATATTCTGTTTGTACTTTAGTGTAAATGTGTGTAGGCTGAGAAGTTGAAGAGTAATCAGCGAATTGATTAAAACTGATTTGCTGGAACAGTCTTGTTACTAAAACTGGACAAAATAAACATATAAAAATGTAATACATTTATATATAAAACAGTTAATAAATATAGATAATTTATTACTTAATGGACAAAATAATGTCCTAATTTTAATCAAAATATACCAAAAGGTGTTTGTAAGGGATTATAGTGTAGTAATTATAGTTAGCTTATTGCAATTAAATAATTATAATTTAAGAGCAATAGTAGTCTATTGAAGGTCCTCACAAATAAAGGTTTAAAGTCCTTCAGACCTGTTGTAGTCTCTGACCACCAGCAGGACATTCTCCCTCAGGTTGCGAAGTTCCTCTCTGTGCTGATACACCTCTGTGACATAGTGAGGGATCTCAAACAGCAGTCGGTCCCAGTAATGAATCTCATTAAACATCTTCAACAGGTTCCTTAACACACACACACACACACACAAACACACACATTCACAGTCTCTGTGTTTATGTCTGTTCACACTACAAAATACTTTAAAGCATGTATTAAACATGCACAGAAATACAGTGTACTGTACATGTGTTATGACTACAGAACATAAGGGATTTTAAGCAAGACGGCAGATAGGACAGCTACGGCATTCTGTGTTCTATTGAATTGGAATGCACTACTTCCTTAAATAACCTGTAGATCAAGTTAACCGTTATTGTTATTCTTGCAGTCAAAATTTGCACAGTAAAAACCAATGACAGCTGTAGCTAATCAATGCAGGCAAGTGACCATGGTATAAGCAGGTGTGTGTTAAACAATTTTAATCGTTTAATGAAATCCTTTAACACACACCTAGCCGTGGATTATCCCTTACTTATAAATGGTTGCTCTCTTTCACTGTACTCTATATTGTTGCTTAGTGATTTTTGCATTTCCGTCTACAGCGGTTGATCAGTTTACTTTTGGTTGCCATAGCCATCCTGTCCGCGGCTGTTGTTTAAAGTCCCTATTGAACATTTATAGACAGCAAATAAAGGCATGAAAAGGATAAAAGGCATGATTATTTTTAAAGGTTTGTATTTGTTTATTAAACATGAAGCGGCATTTGCAATGCAATTAACTTCCGTAATATGAATTTAAGAGTGAAACAGAATATTTAATGGAAAATATTGTTGGATGGGACTTAAAAAAATCCAATGTGATTTGGATAATTTGGTTGATTGTATTGATATTATAGGTTTAAATTATTCTTCCCTGCGGGAAGAGTAGTGGACAATGTAAAAGCATAATGTAAAATATGTTTCAGAGTCTGAGAAAGATATTACATTCTGAATGATAATAAAAATAAACTTCTATGGTGAAGAGCTGTGATGGAGAGGAAATATTGAGCAAATAACGACTTATATTTCATTCTCTTCCTCATACAAAGCTGTCATAAGGCTTCAGAAGACTTGGCATATAGTGCATGAGTTGTACTATTTTTATGCAACTGATATTGGGCTTTTTTGCCATTTTTGGTGCTCGACAGCCCAAGTCCCCACTTTGAAAAAGAGCACTCTGGAAATTCTGCAATATATCCTCATGAGGGTGAGTAAATGTTGGGAAATTTCAAATTTATGTAAACTAACCTTTAACATCTTTGACTGTATGTCATTGTATGCAAGCATGGAGGTACAGGCATGTGTGTGTTTGAGATCACATACTTGTTGAAGTTGATGTCCAGCAGGCCTGTTTTCTCCTTACAGCGAATCATGAGTGGCTGGTCAAGACTAGTGAGACACTCTTTCTTCAGACTCTGATTCCAGTCTGTGAATATTCTCCTCACCTTCTCATCTAGACTCAGAACCAACTGAGCATAAGCCACATGCACTTCGTCTCTACTGTTGACTTGAGGGAGGAAATGAGCTTGCCGGAGAACCTACACAGCACACATGCAAACATGGTTATACAGCAGTTCTATAATCTGATTGGACAAGTGATGTTCCAAGAGTGGTATAACACTCAGGGCAAATTCACTAAACAGTTGCGCCAAATTCTGTGTGTGGTATTTCACTAACCACCCACTATTTAGTTTAAGCAGAGGAAATCAGTGCTGAAACAGCTCTGTTTTTTGAGTATTTAATGTAAATTAAGTAATTGTCATTCCTTTCCTAGTAATCATGCTGCCTACTATGTAAATTAGGGTATTACCGCCCGAGGAAAGCAGGCAATAAATTAAGATTATTTAAAAGAGATGTTTTTGTACATTTTCTATCAATCACAGCAGCTGTAATTCATCAATACATGATCAAAATGGAGAAGAGTGTCATAACCTGGCATATATCCAGATGCGTGGTGCAGTCGAGCATACTTTCTGCATGTTAAAGAGATGATTCAGGTGTCTGGATCACAGTGGTGTAGTGATGCTGTACATTTCTGGCAGAGTGAGACAGACCGCGGTGGTCTGTTGCATCCTTTGCAATATAATGCTCAGAACCGGTCCGCGAGAAAGGAACTGCACCATGCAAATTGGGTTCAGTACATATTTTGTGGGTGTGTCTGCGCTGTTGCTTGATCTGCATAATAACTTTAGTTACTCAGGCGATAAACCAGCGCAGACAGCACATGCAAATAACTTGTGCTTTTAAGGGGCGTAATACATTTTTTGTGAATTCTCCCTATATACAGGTGCTGGTCATATAATTAGAATATCATCAAAAAGTTGATTTATTTCAGTAATTCCATTCAAAAAGTGAAACTTGTATAATGTATACATTCATTACACACAGACTGATATATTTCAAGTGTTCATTCCTTTTAATTTTGATGATTATAACTGACAACTAATGAAAACCCCAAAATCAGTATCTCAGAAAATTAGAATATTGTGAAAAGGTTCAATATTGAAGACACCTGGTGCCACACTCTAATCAGCTAATTAACTCAAAACACCTGCAAAGGCCTTTAAATGGTCTCTCAGTCTAGTTCTGTAGGATACACAATCATGGGGACGACTGCTGACTTGACAGCTGTCCAAAAGACGACCACTGACATCTTGCACAAGGAGGGCAAGACAAAAAAGGTCATTGCTAAAGAGGCTGGCTGTTCACAGAGCTCTGTATCCAAGCACAATAATAGAGAGGCGAAGGGAAGAAAAAGATGTGGTAGAAAAAAGTGTACAAGCAATAGGGATAACCGCACCCTGGAGAGGATTGTGGAACAAAACCCATTCAAAAATGTGGGGGAGATTCACAAAGAGTGGACTGCAGCTGGAGTCAGTGCTTCAAGAACCACCACGCACAGACATATGCAAGACATGGGTTTCAGCTGTCGCATTCCTTGTGTCAAGCCACTCTTGAACAAGACACAGCGTCAGAAGTATCTCGCCTGGACTAAAGACAAAAAGGACTGGACTGGTGCTGAGTGGTCCAAAGTTATGTTCTCTGATTAAACTAAATTTTGCATTTCCTTTGGAAATCAAGGTCCCAGAGTCTGGAGGAAGAGAGGAGAGGCACAGAATCCACGTTGCTTGAAGTCCAGTGTAAAGTTTCCACAGTCAGTGATGGTTTGGGGTGCCATGTCATCTGCTGTTGTTGGTCCACTGTGTTTTCTGAGGTCCAAGGTCAACGCAGCCGTCTACCAGGAAGTTTTAGAGCACTTCATACTTCCTGCTGCTGACCAATTTTATGGAGATGCAGATTTCATTTTCCAACAGGACTTGGCACCTGCACACAGTGCCAAAGCTTCCAGTACCTGGTTTAAGGACCATGGTATCCCTGTTCTTAATTGGCCAGCAAACTCGCCTGACCTTAACCCTGTAGAAAATCTATGGGGTATTATGAAGAGGAAGATGCGATATGCCAGACCCAACAATGCAGAAGTGCTGAAGGCCACTATCAGAGCAACCTGGGCTCTCATAACACCTGAGCAGTGCCACAGACTGATCGACTCCATGCCACGCCGCATTGCTGCAGTAATTCAGGCAAAAGGAGCCCCGACTAAGTATTGAGTGCTGTACATGTCATACTTTTCATGTTCATACTTTTCAGTTGGCCAACATTTCTAAAAATCCTTTTTTTGTATTGGTCTTAAGTAATATTCTAATTTTCTGAGATACTGAATTTGGGATTTTCATTAGTTGTCAGTTTTAATCATCACAATTAAATGAAATAAACATTTGAAATATATCAGTCTGTGTGTAATGAATGAATATAATATCAAAGTTTCACTTTTTGAATGGAATTACTGAAATAAATCAACTTTTTGACAATATTCTAATTATATGACCAGCACCTGTATTACATATACACTCACTGAGCATGTTATTAGGAATGCTATGGTCCTAATGGGCTGGTTTGAATGTCCGTTTGTTTGTTTGTACAATCGTATTTTCGTGAAATTTGTATGTTCTTATTTATTGTTCTATTTTATATAGGTGTAATATTGAGAAAATAACAAGTTTGCAGTAATGCAATGATATTATTTCATTTTGTAAAAATATTTTAATTTGAAAACACTGTGCATTTATAGTTGTTGTTGTTGTCGCTAGTTTGTATGAGTTGAGAAATACAGATTTCAGCATTATCAGTAATCTATTTGTGCATTTTCCTTAATAACCAAGCAAGCTGACTTATGATACCGTTTGTTTATTATATCGCAATCGCATATCGCAATATTAACCTCAATAATCGCAATATGACATTTTCCCCAAATCGTGCAGCCCTAATGCAGTCCCTTCTGTGAAACACACACATCATCCTTTACAAACAAACAGACATCTAGAGATCTGCCTACTCACAAACAAGGTCAAAACCATTCAGAACAGCACCAAAGCACAACAACGCTAAACACATTACATACAAAAGCAAACAAAGACAAAGCAATGCTCATGTTAGAAATAGTTCATATGCAGTAAATGTGTAAACTCATTCTACGATGCCCAATCAGGCCATCGCACATGGCCGTCATTAAGCTCTGGTTTCTGCCTTTGTTTTTCCATAAGCCTTTTCAGGATAGTAATTTGTGGGGAAATACAACACAATCATATCTGTGTCCAATTAAAGCTCATGCCTGCTCTTAATTGTGTTCTTAATGAAGGCAGAAAAATGAATTTAAACACAATGGAGAAGTGTTGTGCTCTGTAAGCAAACTGAGGAGAAAGACAGAGAGGGAAAATAAGAGAGAGGTAGAGAATAATAGGCAAACAAAAAGAAAAACAGAGTGAAATGTAAAAGTGAAAGAGAGAGTGACTAAGTGGAGGCACAGCTGGCTTTAATAGTATTAGGGCCTGTGTGGCTGGATCCTGGCTGGGCTCCAGGGCCTCTGCTTTGGCCCTGCGATGGCCTCTGACACTCCACCCTGTTCTGATCTAGAGCTCCTCAGTCTAGGTAAGCTGCTCTGTGACACCTTCAACTAGATGGAGATGTTGGGCTGGAATTGAATTCATTTGTCCATAAAGTCCAATAGAGTTCACCTACACAGGGTATGGGCTTGATAGTGAGCTTTTTTTGGTCTCTAAATGCACATCCAGGAGGAGCTTCTTTCATGACCATGTGATGCTCTGACCTACTATGGTAAACCTTGTTGTGCCCTTTTTGACTCTAGATCTTTGAATGGACTAAAGTCTCTTTGATGCTAGAGTTTGGTTTGCTTGTTAGCTGTTTCCAAATTTGAGTGAGTTTATTTTCATACAGTATATACATTTTAAATGTAGTATAATTTTTGTATGTTTAATAAACATGTCTTTATCTGTCTGTTTATGTCTTTATAAAACATACACACAGAATCTCACCTCCATGGGTCTCTCTATCCGTGCGCGGAGGGCGCGTGCCCAGTGGGCTTGTCCTGCATATTGGGGCATTTGAGCAGGACTCAAAGAAGACATCCTGGCCAACATCTCATTGACCACAACAAGCTCAGCACTAAACAAAGTATATACATCCACTGTCTTTTTGTCAATGGTCCGCTTGATGGCCTGAGAGAGGAAAAGAGAGATAGAATGAGACAAAGACACACTTTCTACTTCACTATGTTATTGGAGTAGCCACATTCAAAGCATTGTAAAAGAGCCGATATACACACACTTGTGACCTCTCTTCAATGGAATTCTATTTTAGTGTGCCTATTTAATATTCTTCACTAATGTTTTGCAAAATTTTATATATTTGATTTTTGTTTTTGTTTTGTGTGTCCCTGTCACTATTATTGTTATCTTTGTTGATGTTTTAGCAATATTGTACATAAAACATTGTACAGCACATGCTAATAAAGCACTTTGGAAATTAAAACTGCAAAGCTGAGTGATGGAAAGAAAGAGAGAATAAGAAGAGAAAAGAGTGGGGAAACAGAAAAGTGAAGGGAAAAGTCAGGTGAGATGAAGGTGATTAACAAGGTAAACTGATCCTAATATCATACTGTGGAGTCCACTAAGACACAGGTAACACAGGTGTGAGAGCAGAGGATTGAATGATGTATATGTGTGTGAGGTCCTGACATCTGCAGCTGAACTCTTGAATGAATGAAAGAGAACAGGAAGTGACATCAGAAGTCTGTGTGTGGTCTGTCCATCTGGAGTCTTTTGTATTCACTGTGTTCTGAGATAGGAGTGCTGGTCTGGCAGTGTGTAAGGTTTTAGAAGAGGTGACGAAGTGAGTGTGAATTGAAGGCCACGTGTGTGTGTGTGTGTGTGTGTGTGTGTGTGTGTGTGTGTGTGTGTGTGGGAAAGACCTCTCGTGCAGACAGGTGCTGAAACACGTCGAGCAGCTGTACTCCTTCCTCTACACTGTTCACAGTCTCATAGGCCGAAGTGATCAAATTCTGTATCATCACCTCCAGATCTTTGACTTCAGCACGAAATCTACATATACACACAGAGATGAACAGAAGGTGTAAAACAACAAAGAAATGGGCAGAGCTATTCAGCATGTTCCAAACACAAACCAGTGGCCTCTATTCAAAGCCTAAAACAAACACACACACACATTCATAAATGGAGGCCGGTATTGATTTGGGTGCTGTCAACATGCTGAGGCACAATAAAAAAACACCTGCCCCAGACACAAGCACAGCTGTTTGTCTTGGCAACAACATCCCAACCCCATGACCTCCCTCTGCCCCAATCCATCACAGCCATCAGACACAAATATACACATTCACTCACACAGCGCTCTTTTTCCCAAGGTCCGGCAGTGCCTGGGGCAGGGGTACAGGGGATAGTCTCTAGAGGCTGATGGCAGTTCTCACACACACACACACACACACACACACACACACACACACACACACACACACACACACACACACACACAGCTCTGTCCAATAGAATATCATGATGATATTCTGATAAGCAGCCACACTGCCCGCTGTCACACACTGTTGCGGATGACAATAGTGGCATGCAAACCTCACACACACATACAGAGGGACACTGATCCTCTCTCTGCTACACATTTGGCAGAATATTCCTGAAAAACATCCATATGATCCAAATATGTGGGTCAGTATATGCATATTTATGAAGCTATGCTAATATAAGATGCATGGAAATCCCCAACAGGCCAGCAGGCCAATAAGCAGTCGAGATTGACAAACATGTATAAATATATATTAGGACAAGAAGGACTGACTGACTGATAGACAGGCCATCAGAAATCTTACTCCATGTCTACGCTGGATGCATGCAGTGCGTCACAACGTGACAAAACTTGATTGCTCCCATTATAGTCAATGGAGAAGTCTACTATGCAAACACCTTTCATTATTTTTGATGTGCTGCACAGCTACTCCTTCCACTTTAATTTGAATAAATTCTATCTGTAGCATTAAAGCTGGCTTGTGAAATATCTGATTTCTGACCTACTGTGTTAAAACATCTTTTGGTTTTAACCTTATGTATGTCGGTATGCATTTGTAGCAATACTACATTTATGTGTAAAATGATATCGCTATTCTAAGATAACCCATGCAAAGTCATACCAAGTGACCAATGTATCATCTGGACCAGTCAGACACTGTTATTCATCATTTAATGAATAAGCGAACAGATGTCTCAAGACTGTAACAAGCAAAGGTTTAACCAAGCAGAGATGTCTTAGCCCAGAACAACAGACATTTATTTATTAATTTATAGACAAACTGTCAATAAATTCACATGTATATCCCCAGGACATTGTGTATAGGATCATTACTGTCTTGTAAAATGTTTTTTTTGTACTGTATACCGTTTTATGCATGACTTATGACAGGACTACCAGCTAATGTAAAATTATTTAGTATCATGTTTCCTACCAAATGAATCCTTGTATGACATCCTGCACAATGGTATATATATACACTCACCTAAAAGATTATTAGGAACACCTGTTCAATTTCTCATTAATGCAATTATCTAATCAACCAATCACATGGCAGTTGCTTCAATGCATTTAGGGGTGTGGTCCTGGTCAAGACAATCTCCTGAACTCCAAACTGAATGTCAGAATGGGAAAGAAAGGTGATTTAAGCAATTTTGAGCGTGGCATGGTTGTTGGTGCCAGACGGGCCGGTCTGAGTATTTCACAATCTGCTCAGTTACTGGGATTTTCACGCACAACCATTTCTAGGGTTTACAAAGAATGGTGTGAAAAGGGAAAAACATCCAGTATGCGGCAGTCCTGTGGGTGAAAATGCCTTGTTGATAGAGGTCAGAGGAGAATGGGCCGACTGATTCAAGCTGATAGAAGAGCAACTTTGACTGAAATAACCACTCGTTACAACCGAGGTATGCAGCAAAGCATTTGTGAAGCCACAACACGCACAACCTTGAGGCGGATGGGCTACAACAGCAGAAGACCTCACCGGGTACCACTCATCTCCACTACAAATAGGAAAAAGAGGCTACAATTTGCAAGAGCTCACCAAAATTGGACAGTTGAAGACTGGAAAAATGTTGCCTGTTGCCTGTTGAGACATTCAGATGGTAGAGTCAGAATTTGGCGTAAACAGAATGAGAACATGGATCCATCATGCCTTGTTACCACTGTGCAGGCTGGTGGTGGTGGTGTAATGGTGTGCGGGATGTTTTCTTGGCACACTTTAGGCCCCTTAGTGCCAATTGGGCATCGTTTAAATGCCACGGCCTACCTGAGCATTGTTTCTGACCATGTCCATCCCTTTATGGCCACCATGTACCCATCCTCTGATGGCTACTTCCAGCAGGATATTGCACCATGTCGCAAAGCACGAATCAATCAAAATTGGTTTCTTGAACATGACAATGAGTTCACTGTACTAAAATGGCCCCCACAGTCACCAGATCTCAACCCAATAGAGCATCTTTGGGATGTGGTGGAACGGGAGCTTCGTGCCCTGGATGTGCATCCCACAAATCTCCATCAACTGCAAGATGCTATCCTATCAATATGGGCCAACATTTCTAAAGAATGCTTTCAGCACCTTGTTGAATCAATGCCACATAGAATTAAGGCAGTTCTGAAGGCGAAAGGGGGTCAAACACAGTATTAGTATGGTGTTCCTAATAATCCTTTAGGTGAGTATATATATATATATATATATATATATATATATATATATATATATATATATATATATATATATATATATACACACACACACACACACTCACCTAAAGGATGGGCACGAAGCTCCCGTTCCACCACATCCCAAAGATGCTCTATTGGGTTGAGATCTGGTGACTGTGGGGATCCCGGTTGAGATCCCGGTTGTGCTGCGTTACCGAGTTCTACTGGCTCGGACCTGACAGAACACGGGACGAGACCAATTCAACCCTCAGATTGTAAAACCTGCCGAAGGTATTGGGTGTTGCCCAGCCCGCTGCTCTACAGATGTCTGCTAGGGAGGTGCCGTGGCTTAGTGCCCACGAGGACGCCACACTTCTTGTGGAGTGTGCTCGGACCTGCAGGGCCCTGGGCGTGATAGGCTAGAGCGATAGCATCAACAACCCAGTGGGCTAGCCTCTGTTTGGAGATGGCGTTCCCTTTCCGCCGTCCGCCAAAGCAGACAAAGAGCTGCTCAGAGCATCTAAAGCTCTGCGTGCGGTCCACATAGGTACGCAAAGCACGCACCGGACACAGCAACGAAAGGGCTGGGTCTGCCTCCTCCCGGGGCAGCAATTGCCTGAAAGGGGTCGTGATAACCTTGGGCACGTAGCTCCAGGCAAGAGTCGCTGACAGAGAACGCTTGCAGGTCTCCTACCCTCTTGATTGAGGCCCTTACAGCCTCCCTTTCAGCCTCTCCTACAGGAATAGAAGCACTGACCGAACTGCACATCTCTGTGGGTCTTCGGACCGGGAAGACCACCAATTCGCGAACAAACGCCATTTCAAGGCGTAAAGCTGCCTGGTTGAGGGAGCTCTGGCTTGATTGATCGTATCTACGACAGCAAGTGGTAGATGAGCTAGATCTTCAACGTCCCGTCCAGGGGCCAGACGTGGAAGTTCCAGAGGTCTGGGCGCGAGTGCCAGAAGGTGCCCCGTCCCTGAGAAAGAAGGTCCTTCCTCAGGGGGATTTTCCAGGGAGGGGCTGTCACGAGGAGCATGAGTTCCAAAAACCAGGTGCGGGGTGGGTCAGTAAGGGGCCACCATGGTGACCTGTTCCTTGTCCTCCCTGATCTTGCACGGACTGTTGAGATCTGGCGGCAGAGTGCCGTGAGAACGGCATTTGCGGGTCAGGTGACTGGGTGGCGTCACGGCATGATGTGAAAAACTGCCCCCCTCTGCTTCCTCACCACGAGAACTGCTGGGCAAAGTCGTCGATGATGTCGCCGAAGGGCCGAGCTGGGAGGTCGGGGGCGTTGAGAAATCGTGTTCAGCCAAAGGTGGCGCTCCTGGACCACGAGTGTGGCCATCATCCACCCGAGTGCCTGTGCCGTGACCTTCATAGCTCTGAGAGCGAGGTTGGAGCAGAGCGCAGTTCCTGCAGCACATCGGGGTTGGAACTACCCAGGTGCAGATCTCAAGGTTTACCATAGTAGGTCAGAGCATCACATGGTCATGAAAGAAGCTCCTCCTGGATGTGCATTTAGAGACCAAAAAAAGCTCACTATCAAGCCCATACCCTGTGTAGGTGAACTCTATTGGACTTTATGGACAAATGAATTCAATTCCAGCCCAACATCTCCATCTAGTTGAAGGTGTCACAGAGCAGCTTACCTAGACTGAGGAGCTCTAGATCAGAACAGGGTGGAGTGTCAGAGGCCATCGCAGGGCCAAAGCAGAGGCCCTGGAGCCCAGCCAGGATCCAGCCACACAGGCCCTAATACTATTAAAGGCAGTGCCTTGGCTTAGTGACTTGCAGGAGAGCCATGGCATACTGGGTGGAGGCGGCCTGTCCAGTGGTGCTGTAGACTTTTGAGGTCAGTGATGACATCATTCTACGGCTCTGGAGAGGAGTACCGGACAGTCCCACCAGGTGGCAGTGTTCCGCCATCCAGGGTAAAGAGAGCGGACAAGCGGAGGGCGGTTCCGACCGCGTTGGCTCGTCATGCACTTCCGGGAACGACGGAACCGGGGGGGGGGGGGGCATGGCTATAAGCGGCGCCATGACCCGAGGAACCGATCGAGTAGCCGAGAGGGGGGACGGAGATTTCCAGTCCAGCCTCGCGCTCGCGGCGGCCCGGGAAAGCATAGCGGACATCTGCGAAACAGCCTCAGACTGGGCGAGCAGACCCGAAGGTGGCAGCCAAGGCGAGTCATCAGCATCAGACGCCGCTGTGACGCTCTCCGATGCAGCGGCGATGCCGTCATCGAATTCCGGGGGCTCAAGGGAAAATGCCGGCTGGCCGGGAAGCGAGCCGCACTCTTCCCAAGCTCGGACGGAAGCAAACAAGCATGCCGGTGGGCGGGTGGTTCATGGGGATTTACCCGGCAAAACCGAGCCTGTGGTCATCCCCAAATTGCCTTCATCACCACCCAGGTCGACCTCAATCCCGTGGGAAGAAGGAACAACGCGGGGGGGCGGCTGAAGTGGCATGACAAAAGAAAGACGTGACCACAATGTTGCCATGGTTATGTTCTCGCGCTGAGAACATGAGCCATTCATAAAACGCTGCTTGCGTGTGATCGCAGCCCAGGCACACAAGGCAGCTTTCATGACCGTCAGAAGTGGAGAGATATCAACCGCATCCAGAAACTACACAGAGGCGGAAAGACATCTTTAAAAAGACGCGTCCTGAAAAGGACGTTCAACGCCTGCTGTGTATTGCTCTTTTATGAGTGGGAACTCAAACTCTTTTAGAGAAAATATACTGTTTTAGGAACACTCTTTCAAACAGAAAGAAGCGCTGTCGAAGCGCCCAGGGGCGTGAACTGCACCAGCGTGCAGAGAGAGAGATGCCAGCTGGAAATGCGCCGTGCGGATCCAACAGCAATGCTTCTCGCTGGTAAAGGTGAGTGAAACAGGAGTGTGTTTCAGCTGCTTGCGGTACAACCATTCGGCTCCGAAGAAAAATTCTGACTGGCATTCGCTGCCCCGCTTCCCTTCATACCCGTATGTCCGGGGCGGGGCATGCAAATTCTGTCTGCCAACTTGACATTGGCCTTTTCTCAGGTTCAGAGGTACGATTCGGTGTCCGAGAAGACCCCTTGTGTCACTTCCTTCGACACTACGTCGAGAGAGTGACAGAAGGGGAACTGAAACTCCACAAATACTTATCACACAAACATGAAACATATGTCTAAAGAAAGCTTTAAATGTCTACTATTTAATATACCAATTCAAATTTAAAACAAATATTTTTCTGTAATGCAATCTGTTTGAAACAAAGTGATGTACAGTTTTTACTGGTCTATCTAATTATCTCTAATGTGATTCCACCCACCAGCAGAGCGCGTCATTCATACACTAATGTGCTGAGGCGATCAACGCAAATGTACACACCCCGACTGTGAGGTTGTAAACACATTTCATTAATTTTTCTGCGCGTTTGCAGCGATACACAGACAAGAAAACTCCAGGAATGTATGGAAGAGTTAACATTTTCCTCAAAAGAAGAGCGGGACTCTGATGAACGTTTGTATTTTGAAGAGAGACTTGATCCAGACGAGGATACAATTTCAGACGAGTAAGTCAATTAGTTTTCATTAGTTGACATGCTATTTTATATAAAATTAAACATATTTTACTAGTGGGAGTGTTTCTAGACTTGCCAGACAGGATTCAGAGTATTGAAATTTGAAATATGTCCTAATAAGCAAGATTTAGTCACATTTAAATGCTGTTTCGTCTAAAGCAGGCATTTAAATTGTATGCTGTATGATATAAATATATGTAATATGATATAAAAATAATATGAACGTTTAGATTATATTTTAACTAGAGGTTATGCTGCCTCATTATCATCAACAAAGCTTGTGCTTGCAAATATGTGTTCAGGTTAAATTAGTAAAATGCACTTTAAATATGCCCATATTAGAAAATCAGCATATTATTATGATTTCTGAAGAATCATGTGACACTGTGGACTGCAGTAATGATGCTGAAAATTCAGCTTTGATCACAAATTGCATTTTACAATATATTTAAATAGAAAACTGTTCTTTTAAATTCTAAAAAGAGTTCACAATATCATTGTTTTTACTGTATTTTGGATCAAATAAATGCAGTCTTGGTGAGCAGAAGAGACTTCTTTTAACAGTAGTGTAGGTCTAAAATTAAGTAAAGTCTTTATGTAAAGAAAATATATAGTCAGATTACTTCTTTTAACATAAAACTTGATTTGGATCATTAAGTCTCCTCACATTCATTCTCCTTCTGTCACATTCCTCATTGACAGGCCCAGGGGAGTGGTCTTTTTTCTCTCAGGTGTGAATTGCAATCCATATTCATGATCATTCACGCCTCTTTCAACACTAAAATTGTCTTACAAAAGTTAAATTACTATATTGTTTTGTATGAATGAGTGATCAGGATGGTTTTCACATCATTTTGTAGCAAAAACTCTAGGCTACAAGATCCAGTTCTCAAAAGTCTTGTGGACAAATGTTTAGTATGTGTTATATGACCTTATTTCAGTGACTTAAAATTTTATTTTAAGCATAAACATTATTTTCTCAAAAATACAAACCTGTACATACATGTTGCTCACATATTATTGTAGCCCTGTTTGTGCTGAATACAGTGTTATCAGACTTTAGCCATTAATATGTTTTTAAGCAACTGAAAAAAGCACAAATGTCAAGGCATGTCAAAACTTCTCCAGGGCCCAAAATACCCTCAGACCCCAGAGGGTTAAACTAACCCCAAACATGCAAATGAGTCAGCTTCCAAACAAATAAACATTTCCCGCTTGGAAATTGCACCTTTCGAGAGGAGGGACCTCCAGCAGAACTTAAAAGATATGACCCTCTTACTCACTCTCTTTCCCCTGACTATCTTCTGCTTTTCCCTGAGGTTGCAGGCTGGCAGGCCTCAATACATCAGTGAACACTGAATACCACAGTTCATCATCATTTCTTCATTCAACACGGAAGAAATGTATTGCAACTTGAACACCATCAGCTCCTGCGACTTCATCCGGGCTCTCTCAACAGCTAAGGCAGTTGCAAGTATCGTACCAGTAACTAACTGAACTTAGGTTTAGTATAAGAGGTAAACCCCTTTGTAACAAAAGGTGCTTTTTAAATTTAGATCTTGATGGTTCTCTCAGATGGTTAAGTGACTCTTTTCATAACTTCATTTCCCCTATTCTGTTCTGGTTTAATTTTTCCCCTTTCCTATGTAAGAGTGTTTCATATGTTTTTGTTTAGATTAGTTATGAGTTCGTATTTTAGTTAAATAAAGCTTTTGTGTACATTCTTGCATGTTGATCCTGGTCTGTTTTTAAATCAAAATAAATTTAATGATTCAATCTCAGCTCCATGCTAAGGAAGAGTTATTTTTCTGAGAATTGATAGATGATCAATACTGAATGTTCGCTGGATGAACAGATAAATTGATTGTAATATTAATTTAGCTACATCAAGTTAATTCTATTAACCGATCCAAATGTTCATAATTAATAATAATGAGTTATGATTAATTGTTCATATTTCCCTTTTAAAGATATTTTGACTGTTGTATATTTTGATAAATAATCTCATCCCTGTTTCTAAAAGATTTAGCTTAAAAGCTATGAGCATGAGAATAATATTACTCCAATAAGAGAGTTAATCATAATTCTCTTATTAAAGATAATTCCCTATAGTAGAAATTGTGACCTGATACAATGAGACGTTGTATTACGATTGTAATTCTGGAGAATTTTATTCAGACAAATAATCTAGTTATTTGTCATTTATCTAAATTATAACGGTTGTCAAACACGATAGAAAATAATGGTAATATACACGACACTTTAACCTGTGCAGTGTATATTTATCATATCAAATTCGCTAAATATATTGGTGTGAGAATTTGGGCACTTTAACTGATTACTGTTCATTTGTGCATTGTGGAATGCGCTGACGTTCATATGCATCAATGAAACTGTTTTCATTAGTGTTGACCCAGATCACAAATCACTGCTGTTGGTTGCTATGGTTGACAAAAGTTAATGGGAAGTCCTAAAGAGACTCTTCCGGGGCAACTAACTGCACATGCGCAAACTGCCGACGCCATATTGTCAACACAGTACAGCTAAGCTAATAGCATAACACAGCACCGCTAACCTAACAGTTAGCGAACTTTCATGGAAACCCCTAAATACGCTACATCAATCAACTGTAAGCTTGAGGCTAGACAGCACAAAATATATTATAATATATTACGATTTTTTTAATCATGATTAATTGCCTATTTTTGTAGTTATTGTGATTAATCACAGATTTTTAAAATGCTGAAATTTGACATTATATATACAGCCGTGGCCAAAAGTATTGGCAGTGACATACATTTTGTTGATATCAAAAGTTTTCTGCTTCAGCTGTTGTGGTGTTGATTCACATTGTTTCTAGATTATAGTGCAGAGTGATCAGATGCATTTTAAATAATTGCAAAAAGCTTAATTGGCCAAAAACTAATTTCACTGTTTTTTTTGGCCCTGGCAAATAATGACCAGCTAACATCATTTCACTAATCATATCAGCAGTACCTGGGAAAGTGTGAATGAGTACTAGTCAGGTGAAATCACTCTATCATTCTGGATGGATTATAAGAGCAGACTGATTGCTATAAGGAGGGAAGAAGTGCTTCCAATCATTGTGTTCTTGTTAGCAATGGTTACCTCTATAGAAAGACGTGCAGCCATCATCGCTTTGCATCAAAATGGCCTCACATGCAAGGAAATTGCTGCAAAGAATATTGCACCTGAAAGAACCATTTACCGGATCATCAAGAATTTCAAGGAGAAAGGTTCAATTGCAGTGAAGATGGCTTCAGGATGTCCAAGAGTGTCCAGCAAGCTCCAGGACTGTCTCCTCCTGAGGAGTCAGCTACGGAATTGTGTAACCACCAGTGCTAGCAGGGTGGTGTGAGTGCATCTGCATGCACAGTGAGGTGAAGACTTTTGGATAATGGCCTGAGGTCAAGAAGGGCAGCAAACAAGCCACTTCTCTCCAAGAAAAACATCAAGGACAGACTGAAATTCAGCAGGAAGTACACAGATTGGACAGCAGAATTTATTTTCTCTGATGAAGCCCCCTTCCGACTGTTTGGGACATCTGGAAAATTGATAGTCCGGAGAAGAAAAGGTGAACGCTACCATGAGTCCTGTGTAGTGCCAACAGTAAAGAATCCTGAGACCATCCATGTGTGGGGTTGCTTTTCATTCAAGGGAGTGGGTTATCTCACAATTCTGCCCAAAAACACTGCCACGAATAAAGAATGCAAGGCAAGAGTGATAATGAAGTGGCTCTGTGATCATTACATTGAAATTTGGATCCGTAGCCAGGCAACTCCTGGGATCTTAATCCCATAGAGAACCTGTGGTCAATCCTCAAAAGGCAAGTGGACAAGCAGAAGCCCACACATTGTGATAATATATGAGCACTAATAAGGCAAGAATGGATCGCCATCAGTCAGGATTTAGCCCAGAAGCTGATATCCAGCATGAACAAGAACAAGTGTCAACACTGTAAATATTGACTCTTTGCATATATTGAATGTTTTTGCCAATAAAAGCTTTTAAAACTTATGAAATGCTTATAATTGTTTTCCAGTATACCATAGAAACATGTGAAAAAATTATCTACAAATACTGAAGCAGCAAACTTTGCCAACACAAAATTTATGTCACTGCCAATACTTTTGACCACTGCTGTACTTATCTTCTTGTCAAAATGCATTTATTTCCATCTTAGGAAAGAAAACAAAACAATATAATGCCTTATTAACATTTTCCATACATTGCACTAAAATATCACCAATTCAAGTAACACTAAACGTTTCCCAAAGTCTAATTGGGAGGTTGACTTATTGAAAGAATAGTCCCCACATAGGCTGAGTATTAATTCATATTCTCATTTATTATATATTTCTATATTCATAATTTTACCTTTTAAATGTTCTTCTCATTATTTATGCATTTGCAACTGCCGTGTAAATTAATTTACTCCTGCTTTGTGAAAATACACATATTTACAATTTAAGATGCAGCTTCTGTCCCACCTTTGCTGTTTAAAGATGGCTTTAGTTCCCATAGGTTTAGTATTCCAGTGGGCATTAAATCTCTTAAAGTCTCGTCCTCCACAATATGAATCTGCCGGCAGCCTGTGACTATTCGCTTTGTTATAGCAGTTGTGATACCGTGTTCATCATTCACATCTGAGCGCCAACGCCAGCATCCAGTGCCGCTATGAACTCCACAGGAAAAGCGGAGTTATAGTTAAGACTTGCCGTGCTTCAGTGGTAATTAAAATGTGCTGAAAATACTTGATTTCTAACACGTCCCATTTGGACTAGTTTTGTACACAAATAATAGTGCTAAGATGTCTTTTCTCCATAATTTCACTGACAGGGAAGCACTGTTGTGGTGTGTAATGTCAGTGAAATGACTCCAGACAGACACATTAAAAAGGTTCTGCCCTCCCAACAAGTGTTTATGCAGGTTTATGCTGTATTAACGGTAAATGTATAATATAATATAATCGTGATTAAACTTTGTGTTAAACTTTTTTAATTATTCGCATGGTTTAATGAGTTAATTCCAACAGCTCTAATTATATTATATTATACATTTAAAAGGTTAGCGCATAATTATTATTTTTAATCGGAATTAAAGCATTTACTATTAATACATTGTAAACTGAACTTTTGCAATGCATTTACACTGATGCACACTCCATAATCACACACAACAGTGATTCAGTGTCAGTGATAAAGTGATGGGGAAAGTTCTTAAAGGTGATGCAAGTGATATTTTCATGGAAAAGTATGCAAAAAATGTTCCTACTCCCTGAGAGATAATACTGAAATAAGTGTTGTAAGATATCTCCTCTGTCTCTTGACTGCTCTAGACTCTGTAAACAGCAAACAAATATGTGTCCGAGGGCTACAGACAATGACACTTTCGACCTTTCAATAATTTTGCATGTTCTCACAGTGTTGTAATTGAAGCTAATTATTGAGACTTACTGCCATTTTTAAGCCATACTGTTCATAATAGTTGTCAGTTGAGGGCGCTAGTTTGCTGCTGTAGTTTTTAACAACTGTTTCTGCACAATGTCGGTCTCAATAAAGCTCATTTGGTATCTTTGGAGTGCAGGGTTTTGGAAAGAGGGGACATGGCTAATCCAACGGCTCAGTCTCGTGGAAGAAGAATGGCTAAAATTGCTTGCAGCATCTTTAACGCTATTTGTTTTACAAAACAATCCTAGATGGAACTTCTGACAGAAATCAAGTATTTAAGCCTAAGTAAGGCTTTTTATTTACCACCGAAGCACGGCAAATCTTAAATATTACCAAAAGGCAGAATGAGACGTTTTTGCCTACAAGCAGTTTTCTTGTGGATTTCAAAGCAGTGCTTGACCCTGGCACTGACACAATAATGCAAATCATGACACAGCTTCACAATTGTTGTAATAATGTGGACAGTCACAGTCTGCCAACTGACTAAAATTGTGGATGAAGAGCGTTTAAGAAATGTAATGCCCATTGCAATAAATATGCAACCTATGAGGGGACTAATTCTTTCAATTAGACAAACTAACACTTGGGCTTTGGGAAACGTTTAATGTTACTTGGATTGGTGCTATGTTAGTGCAATTCTATCTTTATACTTTGGAAAAGTACAAGTGCAGCAGATTCTCAATTTTATTTCCCAGTGAGTGTAGACAAGAATTGTTCATCTGAGAACGCCCTAAATTGCTTCAAAGATATTAAACATTGGCTGGCAAACAATTTCTTACAATTAAATGAAAGACTAACACCTGATTCTAACTGTAGTAAGATTGGGAAGAGCAGCATAAAAGGACCATGCCAGCACCATATCGAGGGAGAGAGGCAACTCCCCATGAGCCTTACAGTGAAGCTGACGTTTAACTATGAAGCTGATGTGTTATTGTGAAGCTGATGAGTTAGTGTGAAGCGGATGAGTTATTGTGAAGCTGTAAACCAGAGAAGTGGTCAATTAAAACTTCACTACCTGTGTTTGAAGAATCCAGCTCCCGGTGTCCTTCCTTGTTACAGAGTGATTTTATACTACTCGTTATTTTCAATAAGCGAGTCAGTGCTGTTGTCAAGGGTAGCTTTTTCCAACTAAGATCTATCACAAAAATAAAACATTTTCTTTCCCATAAAGACTTGGAAATTGTGAACAACTTACTTATTACATCAAGGTTAGACTATTGTAACTCATTGTACTTTGGTCTGCCCCAAACTGCATTTTCCTGCCTACAGCTAACTCCAAATGCAGAAGCTAGGCTTTTAACAGGTTAACTTTTAACAAGAAATAGGGATCACATTTCCCCGGTTTTAGCGTCTCTACACTGGCTTCCTGTGAAATTTTTAAATTCAGATTTTTGTCTATAAGGCACTATCTGGTCTCGCGCCCCAATATTTCATGACATTCTACACCCTAACTCCACCACCAGAGTGCTCAGGTCTTCTGATCAACTTTTATTGAGGGTTCCTCGTTGCCGCTATAGATCTAAGGGTGATCATGCCTTTTCTATCAGTAAGACTTGCAGACTTGAGTGAAATTTAAGATAACATTTATTTGATGAATATAAAACAGAAAAGTGATGTCTCTCTTTGGCATAGGCCCCGTCTGGTGGTCCGAAGAAGTTGTACTCGGAACCGTCATAACCTGCCGGAGATAGGAGGCAGGGGCGAGGAGCCTATCCCTGTGCAGGATGGGACTCAACTGGTGGTGGTGGGGTGGTGGAGGTTGCTGTGTTAGCACACTGAAACAGCAATTTAATAGATTGTGAGCAGACTTATAACGCAACGGCCTAGATGTGATTGGCTGGGAATTACCCAGCTAATGGTGCGATGATGTACAGCTGCTTGTCTTCCCGCTAGAACTACGCTGTGCTTACATTTCTGTCATAGGTCCTAATCTATGGAATAGTCTCTTTTTACATTTGAGGTCAGCTTCAACATTAGCCATTTTTTAAATCTTCTTTAAAAACATATTTTTATTCTGTAGCTTTTGAATAGATTATTAAATAGTTTGAAATGGATAAATACATGATGTTTTATTATGTTTATATTTAACTTTAAATCAATCAGTTTGATCTGTAAAGCACTTTGGGTCAACTTGACTTGACTAATAAAGCATTATACTGTTACATATTGTTTTGTTTTCTTGAATGCATTTTGACAGGAAAAGAAGTATATTTAGAGTCAAATTTCAGCAGTTTCAAAATCATACGATTAATTGCGATTAAAATATTAATCGGCTGACAGCACTAATTATATTATATTATATTAAATTAAAAATAGGTACGTGGACAGTAAACTTTCTCAGGTGACATGCAGCTTCAACGCTTCCAGTCTAGACAGCCTCAAAATAACATTAGTCGTGTCTGGTATAGACAGGTGTTACAGACTCAGAAACCATTCAGGTACACTTAGAGCCATATGGGCAGATTGCAGCTATTATAAAAATCTAAGTCAGCTACTGCACAGAACCTCTATCTCTCTCTCGCTCTCTCTCTGTGCCCTGATCAATTCACAAACATACGGCACCTGCGGAAGTCATTATGCCAAGAGTTGTTTCTGATGCTTAGGATGTCCTTAACGGAGTGCAGGGCCTGCAGGATCTTGTCAAAAGTTGCTTCTATGTACAGCAGCCTCTGAGTGACCTCTGAACCCTGACGTCCTGCAAAGCATGGCAACGGCAACCGCTCCTCCTCTTCAGAACGAGCAAACTGCTGCTGGCACTCACACACCTGAAAAAGAGAGAGAAAGTGTGATCTGTGAACCACAAGACTATTGGAAAGTCTGGTCCAGTATGTAGCTTATTTCCACTGAGAACAAGATATATCCACAGGTAATAATAACCACAACGAATAACAACAGTTCATTTTGTTGTTATGTGCAGTTAGGTGCATTTTTGTATTTATTTAATTTTTTTCATTTTTTTTCATTTTATTAACCTCACCACAGCGAACTTTGCCAGCTGCCTAAAACAACTGTTATGTATGGTTAGCTAACCATGCTGAGAAATCCATGCAGAGAACAGTTCCCATACAGCACAACCATGCTCAAGTGGAAATGCTATTGGAACCGTTCCTCCCGGTGCACAGAACAGTTCGGCCCAATGGTAGAAAAGAGGCTATATATAAACCCAAGAGTGAAATGTAAATGTTTATAACAGCATGAAAACACTTGAGAGGAATGGGTAGGACCATACAGCAAAAAAGTGTTGAAAAAGTGCAGAATTAATATAAAAATAACACGTAATAAAATAAAGATCTTAGAAAAGACAAGAGTCCTAGGAAATATGAAACAAATTAAAACAATAAAGAGACAGAGAGATGTGAACATTGAGAAACCTCAGAGGAAATTCTCTTGATGTGGACATGCAAATGTTGGGTGTAAACATTGTGTGTTGATAAAGTGCAGTTTGTGAGTGTGTTTGTGTACATCATTTTGCAACTTTTACTTGCCTCTATAAGATCTTTAAATCTCTGGACAAAGGCATCCACCAGAGCAAATATGCTGGTCTGGTCAAGTGACCAGCCATGGGAAGAATATCTAATCAAAGAGAGAAAGAAGATAAAGGTTAAGTTCACACATCTTCTTTTCCATCAGTTTTATTCCTAAAGATTAGGACTGTAAAAAGAAGAGAGAAAAAGTCAGCTATGTCACTCAGGGCAAAATGCAAAGGATCTTTTCTGGGCCAGTACTTCAGATTTTTACTGGCCATGGAAAAATTTTCACTGGACTAAACACAAAAATGACAAATAGCTGTTTTTTACCATCATTGCTTTAAAAATATTTTCGAAGATAAATATTTTTTACATATCTTATGTTTTTAAAACAATGTCCCTCAGGGGCCTGGGTACCTCAGCGAGCAAAGACGCTGACTACCATCCCTGGAGTCACAAGTTCGAATCCAGGGCTTGCTGAATGACTCCAGTCAGGTCTCCTAAGCAACCAAATTGGCCCGGTTGCTAGGGAGGGTAGTCACATGGGGTAACCTCCTTGTGGTCACTATAACGTGGATCACGCTCGGTGGTGTGTGTGTGGTGAGTTGTGTGTGGATGGCGAAGAGAATAGCTTGAAGCCTCCACACATGCTATGTCTCCGCGGTAACGTTCTCAACAAGCCACGTGATAAGATGTGTGGATTTATGGTCTCAGACACAAGAATTGTACTCTGCCACCCAGATTGAGGTGAGACACTATGCCAGCATGAGGGCATTGAGCACATTGAGAATTGGGCATTCCAAATTGGGGAGAAAAGGGGGAGAGAAAAATGTAAAACACAATGTCCCCCAAAACTGAATCACATTTATAATATACAGGATATGATTTATGCCTTATGTAATCCCATATATGTGCTATACAGATATAAATTCATAAATGCATCATATTAACCTCCGCCATTTACACATGTGCTTTTAAGCCAAGAGTTCTGTGGAAGAGATGATGGGCTTTCGGTCACCCATATAGTCATGCTGTCATGCAACATTTGCCCATGTGTAGTGTTTTCACAAGAAGGATCAAAGTTATATTCACTGAGTTAAAGATTTAATTATTAGCTGAGAGAACAGACTTGCTACTAAATCGGTTGTGATGTGTAATATACAGTAGGTAGATATTAGGCCTAATCTGTGAATTAACAATGTGTATATAACATGAAAAAAACAACCCAAACAAGACCAACACTGACTGATCTACAAAGAACAAAAACAAAAATACCTGTATGGTCCAGAAATGAGACATGTAACAGGTATTTTATGAGGATGAAATGAAGTAGACTGTTTCAAATATTCATCTTCACCCTGCAACTGAACAGCTCTGATAATAATAGCCTGATAGTCATAGTGTTCTTGCTTCTTTTCATATCAAACAGCATTATCATGTCGAATTAATGTTTACGTTTTGAAACATTACCTAATTAAATACTTACATTTTGGATATTGAGCAGCTTGTGATTTCCAGACACGTGTATAACTAGTTTAGCCAAGTTTATTACGTCTCATTCGTTGCGTCATCTCTAAACGCTAATTAATGAAAGAAAATGTGTTTGTTTTTTTACAGTGTGAATAAAACTAGCACTCGTCTTTCCCTTTACGAGAGCACAGGCATTTTAAACAGTCTATGCTGCACAGAGAGAGATGATGATGAGACATATGCACAGAGAGACGTGGATTTTCAGTCATATAGAAATAAACTGTTGATTTCTTGTGTTCCAATGCATGGATTACTAATTTTCACCAAAACTAAAAATGTGGGGATTTCAAAAACTGTGAACACGGAATGTGTGGGAATACTTCAAATGTTGCACAAGATGTTAAATCCCACTATGAAATTCATTAAGTGGGTTTTTTTCCTGCTATTTTCTACAGATTGGTAATAGCTGCTGCTTAGACACTTGGAAAAGAGCGAGGACCTTGTTAGGAGAGTGCGCTCGGTGTCTGCACAATGTTGTGCGTGCATGTGACTGTGCCTTGGCGACTGAGATTTGTCCTGTTGCAAGCATGGGAGAGGTGCGGGAAATGCAGCGAGAGATGCTGAAAATGGCGGAAACGCTGACGAAGGTCGTTGCTGACTTGGAGAATCTTGCTGTGATATGCCAATAAATCACTCTCATGGAGGCGAAGTTCACTGAGGTGGTTACAAGAGTGGGGGATGTTGAGAAACGGATTGATTATCCAGAGTCATCAGAGAGAGAATTATATGATACTCCACTAGCAACCAAGGTGGATTTGGAGCATATCTGGGAGAAGTTGGAGAACATAGAGAACCGTAGCCTGCGGAATAACATCTGTATTGTCAGAATTCCTGAGGCTGAAGAGGGTGAGGATGTGGTGAAATTCCTGGATAGGCTCCTTCTGAAACTGAACTACATAACAGGCCATAAAATGGAAATCGAGTGAGCTCACAGGGTTCCATCTTGGATATCCGCAGAGGTGCACAGGCCCCAATCAATTCTGGCCAAATTTCTGAGATTATCCGATAAAGATCTTTTGTTACATGTGTTTGAGGATTCTGCTCGCTCCTTTTGTGCTGGTTCTGCCTAGCGGCTGGAGTTTATTTTTGTAGAATAACACACCTTCAGGACAGTTTTATTGATGAATCTACATGGTCTTTGTGTTTATTCTGCCTATTGGCTGGAGTATGTTTTATAGATTATCTTTTGCCGTGTAATTCTGTCTAAGAAAATTTGTATAGGAACACCGGACTTGAGTAATCTGATGGCAAAGTTGTCGCGGGGGTTCTTGTAGGTGTGTATGGACTGTTTGAGGTTGGAGGGATGGACACCAGTTGGCGCTGTCGTGCGCAGGGGTTAATGAGAACATTTTTCTTTTTTTAGCTTGACAGCCATGGTCATAGTATGTTTTTGTCTTCAGAATATGCTAGTATCTTTCTGATTAGAAACTGATGTCAAGATACACCATTACATTTATAATTTGGAATAATCAGTTTTCCTGCGTTTCACAATTTCTTCCATATATAACTTCAGTACTGGCATGCATGGGGTAATTACAGTTGCCGAGGGTTGAACAACACAACTAAATTAGCAAAGCAAATAAAAGATGAAAACACAATGGAAAAACCCCAGCACAACGAGATTATAATTAGAGAGTGGTGGTGGCGTAGTGGGCTAAAGCACTTTAACTGTTAATCAGAAGGTCGCTGGTTCGATCCCCACAGCCACCACCATTGTGTCCTTGAGCAAGGCACATAACTCCAGGTTGCTCCTGGGGAATTGTCCCTGTAATAATTACACTGTAAGTCGCTTTGGATAAAAGCATCTGCCAAATGCATAAATGTAAATGTGCAACGGAAATAAGATACAACACAACAAAATTAACCCACAACACAATGGAAAAGCCACAGCACAATGGAAATAAGCTATAACAAAATTAAGCCACAACTCGATGAAATTAATCAAATACAATACAACAAAATGATCAGAAAATAAATAGTTATAAAAATGTTGTGCTTATTTGTCCTTATGTGCTCTCGCCAATACCTGTTCTCTACCAGAACTCAATGTGATCTATTAGGAACATCTGTACACCTACTTATTCATGCAATTATCTAATCAGCCAATTGGGTGGCAGCATTGCAATGCATAAAATCATCCAGATATGGGTCAGGAGCTTCAGTTAATTTTCACATCAACCAAATATTGATTTGTATTGATGTTGAAAAATGTGATCTAAGTGATTTCAACCGTGACATGATTGTTGGTGAGAGATGGGCTGGTTTGAGTATTTCTGTAAATGCTGATCTCCTGGGATTTTCACGCACAACAGTCTCTAAAGTTTACTCAAAATGGTGCCAAAAACATAAACATCCTAACACCTTGTTGATGAGATACAGTTCTACTCAGCAGTCATTGAGTCTGTCCTCTGCACTTCAATAACTGTCTGGTTTGGTGCAGCTACGAAATCAGAAAACTACAGAGGGCAGTTCGGACTGCAGAGAGGATTATTGGTTGCCCCATGCCCCCCTTAAAGAACTATACACTTCCAGAGTGAAGAAAAAGGCTGTAAAAATCACTCTGGATCCCACTCACCCAGCCCACTACCTTTTTGAACTGTTGCCTTCTGGCCGACGCTTCAGTGCTCTAAGCACCAGAACCGTCAGGCACAGGAACAGTTTTTTCCCCTCAGGCTATCCATCTCATAAACAGTTAAAGCTGCCCCATTGAGCAATAATTATGTGCAATACACAGTTTAGTCTATTTATATTATCCAACATATCCTCTTCTGCCATTACATACATTGCACTGTACATAACATACTGTATTTTTGTACTTTATATAATGGATTTGCATTAGATTTGCACTAAGTATGTTTATGTGTGTATGTATGAAGGTGTGTCTGTGTGTACATACGTATAATTTTTTTTTTTCTATTATTATCTATGTCTTGCTGCTGTTTTTTTTTTTTTTTTTTTTTTGTATTGTTGTGCACTGGAAGCTCCTGTCACCAAGACAAATTCCTTGTATGTGTAAGCATACTTGGCAATAAAGCTGATTCTGATTCTGATGAGAGGTCAACAGACATTGGCCAGACTGGTTCGATCTGACAAAAAGGGTACAATAACTCAGATAACCGCTCTGTACTATTGTAGTGAGCAAAATAGCATCTCAAAATGTATAACACTTCGAACTTTGAGGTGGATGGGCTACAACAGCAGAAGACCATGTCGGGTACTTTATTAGGAACATAGTGTTCCTAATAAAGTGCTCAGTGTGTGTAATATCATCAGCATGTGCTCGAATCCATCTGGGCAATTATGCTAAAATCACGTCACTATACCTGCAGCTATTGTTGCATACCAGCAGCTCTAATAAACTATCCTGCTCCCCGGAAAATGTGCTGAATGCAGGCTATAGTCCCCACCCTGGATGACAAATCGCTCATCTGCGTGGGAAATGCTCATTGCGGAACTCTTGTAGTGGTACGAGCAGCTCTCTGCCATCTTCCGAGTAGCCTCAAAATCTGTCATGCATTGAGTCACACTGTCACATGACTTAAAATGTACAGTGCTTAAAAAAATATGTATTTTCTGTTAATTTTGCTGTGGTTTGGCTTAATTTCATTGTGTTGTGTCTTATTTTGCTGTATTTGCTTAACTAATTTGGTTGTGTTGTGCACTTCTCAGCCACCGTAGGTAAAGACATGCTACCACATAGGTTCTTTGGAAGGTGTCCACTCATAACACAAAAAAAATATTTTCATCTTTCATGATATACTTATTTATGCAAAAAAAAAAAAAAAAAAAAAAAATCCAAGAAAAAATGTAATACTGTATGTATTATTAAACAGAAAAAATAACTAATGCTTGGTGAAACTAATAAATTAAGATTTCAGCCTAATGATTACCTCACGGAGACTATATTCATCAGAGCAGAGGATGAGATCTTAAATTGAATTTCAAGCTAAGCTTTAATGATTGCAATTCAAATACACATTGAAATGATGGCAAGCCGTACACCAGCAATCAGTTCTCCTGAATCATTTACAGGACCACCCAGCATGGGCATCTCCACTTCGTCTTTTAAATCCTTAATCACCAGTTAGCCACTGCTATTTGGGAAGGAACAGAGCAGTGCCAGGCTGCTCAGTTCACTGCAAAACAGTTAATATAGCGTGAATTGTGGTCAGTTTGACAGCTATGCCCTTTAACCGCAGGGATAAATGGCCAATAAGAATGTTTTGGCATGTGGAAAAACGTAAATCCGTCCAAATTGGTGGCTAATTAAAACAGGGCTTATGGAGCACTTCATACAGAGGGTAATAATGCTTCAGTACACGCCTGTTATGCAAAAGAAAGAGAGGAAGAGAGGTTTGGAGGACTACTTTTGTACAACTTACACCTCTGTAAGTCAGCTAAGGATCAGTTAAGGATAACAGAAGAAAAGAGATGAACACGGTTGGTCTGAGAGAGTGAGAAATGGAAAGAGAGAGAGAGAGAGAGAGAGAGAGAGAGAGAGAGAGAGAGAGAGATTAAGAGAAAGATTATCCAATGGTGCAGGTCTCAGAGAAGGTCGACGTTGGGCCTATAAGGATGAATGCACTGACTGAACATACAGGAGGACACAGGTGAATGTCAGGCATAGGCGGAAACAGCGATTACAGATCATAAGCAATCTTTATGTTTATTCTCTTGCATGCTCTCTGGCTCCAGGGTCACATCCCTTTGAATGAGTTACATCATACCATGGATCATGACATTACTCAGTGAGTAATTTGTAAGATTGTTTCAAACTGGTAACTCATGATGAGATTTGAAGTCTCTTTGTGACTCAATGACCAGTTAAGACACACATTTGTTTGTTATGTGTTTAAACGCATACACACAAAAACAATCTCCATATCTTTCTTTCAAAGCACGACTTTCTCAGCAGTTGTTAGAAATGGTGGCGCCATGGCAATGATTCCATTCATGAAAAATATTTCATGAGGTCATTTATGATTCAGATGATCAGAAAGGATTCAGGCCCAATCCATCATTATACAGAAGAATGCCTGGGACAACCGCAACAGTTACGATTCAAACTCTGTACTGGGTAACCTTTAAAGGCATTGTAAAGAAAATCTAACATAATTAACTCTGTAATTCAATAAACCTAATGAAGAAAAGAAAAGAGTTCGATGAGAAATATTTCAGTTAATATTAAAATCTCTTGTGACTACAGACTATCAGGGCAAATCTAAGCAGTTTTTGACATTGTTAAGAAGAGGAGACACATTATACAGTATATACAGTTGAAGTCAGAAGTTTATATAAATCTTAACCAAATACATATAAACTTAAATTTATTCAAATTCCTGACATTTAATCATAGAAAACATTCCCTGTCCTAGGTCAGTTAGGATCACTACTTTGGTCTTTATTTTAAGGATGTGAAATGTCAGAATAATAGAGAAAATTATTTATTTCAGATTTTATTTCCTTCATCACATTCCCAGTGGGTCAGAAGTTTACATACACTTTGTTAGTATTTGGTAGCATTGCATTTAAATTGTTTAACTTGGGTCATGTTTTGGGTAGCCAGTGTTTCCCCTAGGTTTACAGCTTTGACACAAACACTTAAAGGAGTCATGGTGTTCATTTGTTTCTTTTAATGGCAGCAGTGAATATATTAACTGAACAATTATTTCAACTGTACATTAAACTAAACATTGGAACATTTATTTTTATGTAATTTATCCACAAAGTGTGCAGCTTTTGTCACTGCAGTGTATCTTTCTGGGCTTCTGGAAGAACATTTCTAGAGCCTCTTGATATGGGAAGTCAGAAACGTCTGGCCCATTTATTAAGATCCGCATGCATGCTGCAAGATGGTCTCCTTGCAGCCTATTGCGGATGTTTGTCTTGACCTGCAAATGCATTAACTGTTAAATGTGATAGCTTAACATATAGCTAAAAGCAGCAAATCCTATTGTGAAAAGTTTGTATTACCCTGTTCATGGTTGAGAAGTCCCTTTCACAGTTTACACTACTGACTGGGACCATCAGAGCAATAGAAGCCAGCAGGCTGTTAGTCTGAGCAGACAGTCAGAACAAATATGTGTGTGATTGAGCATTAAGGCCTATATTATTTAATTTCTTAATTCGTTCTTTGAATTAGTTAATTATATTAATTTAAATCTTTTGATTGTTCATATCTTAATTTTTTTAAATATTTGTATTAATAGATCCGGCTCTTCTGATATGCGAGCCGGCTCCCAACATTCACCTACAAGAGTCAGCTCTTAGAGCGACCCATCACTAGTGACTGGACTTTTGCTGCTTGTCAGGGAAAGGGCGTGCAGCACTTGGGCTCTTTTCAGAGCAGTAGCGCTACTCCGGGTGCTACTTACAGGAGAGCGAGTGTTGCCATCTTCACCACCCTGGGAGCGTTTAAAAAACACAGATATTTTTGTCTTCTTTTCAGGTGATTGACGCAACATATTTCCGATGCACGGCACGCTTTCTGTCCGCTGGTGGGAGTGTGTGATGGGGAGTCGACTCCAAAGAGTCGATTCCTCGACTCTGAATAGCCCCAGACTCGGGGTCGACTCCATCACAGGAATCGACTCTTGGTGTCGACTCTGTTACTGTGTCCGAAATCACTCACTTGTGAGTGTCTAATCCCTATAAAAATTATATTTTTGCAGTAAAGTCGAGTAGATTGTATATTTTTTACATTTTGAGTGTATTACTATTTGTTATATGTCGAATTAACGTGACGTCATTTCACAACCGTAGTCTCAAAGTCTAGTGTATCCGCGGCATTACACCATGCCAGAGAGCTGTCGTAGAAACTTTGTATTTATCCTACACGTAGCTTGTAGCCTATCTCTTTAGAAATAGATAACAGTCATAGTGACTCTAGTTTGTAATTATGCATACCTCCGTACCAGAAAACCTGGAATCGAACACCCCTATGCTCACCTGTGTGCGCGCGAACGTGTCTGTATGTGTGTGTGTGTGTGTGTGTGTGTGTGTGTGCGCATTGGAACTCCGCCGTGCGCGATACAGAGAGCTGAGGAGAATAGTAAACGTGCGACCATGTAGAGACAGAAATGACATGCCGTCGTGTAAATAAGATAAATAACTTAAGGGCTATTTAGTTTGTTTAATAAAAGAACAAGGTATAGACCTGTTCTATTGGAAAGGTATCCTTAAATTAATTCTGTTGTGATCTGGCGCTATATAGAAAATATAATTAACTTTACCTTCAAGGGGGGGCGGAGGGTGCCGTTGGGGGAGTGGGGGGGGGGGGGGGGGCGCCCCCCTAATATAATGGCAGGGGAAACACTGGTAGCCTTCCACAAGCTTCTCATGATAAGTTGCTGGAATTTTGGTCCATTCCTCCAGACAGAACTGGTGTAATTGAGTCAGGTTTGTAGGCCTCCTTGCTCGCACACACTTTTTATAGCTCTGCCCAAAAAATGTTATAACGGATTGAGTCAGTGCTTTGTGACGGCCACTTGACTTTGTTGTCCTTAAGCCATTCTGACAAAACTTTGGAGGTATGCTTGGGGTCATTGTCCATTTGGAAGACCCACTAGTGACCAAATTTTAAACTTCCTGACTGACATCTTGAAATGTTGCTTCAATATATCCACATTATTTTCCTTCCTCATCATGCATATATTTTGCACAGGTTCCTCCTGCAGCTAAGCACCCCCACAACATAATGCTGCCACCCCCATACTTCACGGTTGGGATGGTGTTCTGTGGCTTTAAAGACTTTAAGGACATTTCTCCATAAAGTAAGATCTTTGTCCCTATGTGCACTTGCAAACTGTAGTCTATTTTTTTTTTTTTTTATGGCGGTTTTGGAGTAGTGGCTTCTTCCTTGCTGAGTAACCTTTCAGGTTATGTCAGTATAGGACTCGTTTTACTGTGGATATAGATACTTGTCTACCTGTTTCCTCCAGCATCTACACGAGGTCCTTTGCTGTTGTTCTGGGATTGATTTTTATGTTTCGCACAAACTACATACTGTACATCTCTAGAAGACAGAATGCGTCTCCATCCTGAGCGGTATGACTGCATGGTCCAATGGCGTTTATACTTACTATTGTTTGTACAGATGAACGTGGTACCTTCAGGCATTTGGAAATTGCTCCCAAGGAACCAGACTTGTGGAGGTTCACAATTTTTTCAGAGGTCTTGGCTTGATTTTGGGTTAAATATGGCCAGAATTCATTTCTTGACAGGTTTTGTAAGAATAATCTTATTAAAGATATCTCATTTGCAATTGCAATAAAGAAGAAATAGGTGGAGAAAGAATGAAGTGTGCAAAAATTAGATGAAGTAAGCATGAATGAGAAAAAGAGAAAGAAAGAGAGAAATGGAGAGGCCACAAGGAGGAGAGAGGAAAAGGGCATGCAGCAGCTAACATCACATTAATCATGAGTCAGAACACCATGGTCACAAACACACACACAAAAAAATGCACACATGTGCAAACACGCAAACACACAAACACACACACACACACACACACAAACACACACACACACATATATATATATATGTTGGTGCGGCTATCCTTATGAGGACCCTCCATAGACATAATGATTTTTATACTGTACGAAAGATTCTATTCCCTAACCTATCCCTAAACCTAACCCTCACAAAAAAACTTTCTGCATTTTTACATTTTCAAAAAACATTTTATAAGCGATTTTAATTATGGGGACACTAGAAATGTCCTCATAAACCACATTCATAGCATAATACCCTTGTAATAACCCATTTGTAACCTAAAGAAAATTCCTTGTAAACCACCCAAACCCACCCACACACACGAGGTTAACAAAACCATATTTGCTAATACAAATGACCCAGAAAAACTGCTTTGGAGAAAAACACAGGTGACCTTTTGATTCATAACTGTCTAAACTGATAGCGTTGAAGAACAGCTTTGATCAATCTTTTTTTTTTTGTCACAGAAGACAGAGCTTTATGTGTGACAAAAGTGCCAATGATACATGCTGATGTTTCTGCTCTTTCTCTTTATGTAAAGTACAACAAAATGATGGTAACAATGTAAGACATTAAGTGCATGTGCTTCCTAGAGCAAGTATTCCACAGCTCACAATGTGTTTATCACAAAAACATGCACGTATGACAGCTAAAATTCCCCCACTGCATAACCCAAACCTCTAAGATATTGCCCCAGAACTAAACTCTGAAGGACTAAGATAGGATGTGTGTGAGTGTGTGTTTAAACTAGAAAGGGGTCATGGTTTGCTTAATACCAAACGTTGAGCATCTCGATCCAGATTTACCATTACCCTTTTCTAACACTGTCTGCTTTACACAGGCCATTCACACCCACACTCAATACATCATCAACAGGGACAATGAGATCCTATGCCAGAGGCCTGCCGTGCCTTAAGTTTTTAGTTGCAGCTCTGTATTGAATTTACTGAGAGCAGCAATTGATTCACTCGAGTGCTGCCACCAGCCCAAGCCGCAGGGGTGCAGGCTGTTATTGCTGTAGCAGGCAGAACATTAATGATACTACAACAACAAATGCCTCATAATAAAAACAATACTGTCATGCTCTTCTATAATGATTTCATTCACAAGCTTATATAGATAATATATATATACAAATTCCTAAGACTATGTTCCAATTATTAAAAAGATAGTTCACCCAAAAGTTTACTTCTGTCACCATTTGCTCTCCTTTTTATTTAAACTAGTTTAAACTGTTGATACGCATTTCCCCGCACGCGGTGGTGACGTCACTCTGCTTACATTTAATATATAATTTACTGTCTATAAATTGTATTAATGTTAACAAATTATACATCTTTTCAAAGGTCTAAGGGTTCAACATTGATATCCAATCTTTGTTTCACGATAGCAATGCTCCAGAAACAGTAATTTAGTTATTTGTGCCAGGAGTACAAATGAAAACATTCAATATCTAAACGGGACTTCATAGCTCTGTTATGAAAACGAGATCGCCATGAATCCAGTTCGCCACACTTGGGTCAATTGTCCATGGCTAGCGTTCATTGAAAAATACCAATAGCACATTTTTTCCATAAAAGTGATAAATCTGAGTAATGTTGATATATTCTCCAGTGTTTACATGAGATCTCGCCTGAAAGAATTACCCTTCGTCATCGTTCATCAACAAACTATGCCAATCTGAGCAGCATTCATGTTGTAATACTGTATATTATCTTATATATTAGAGTCTCGTAAACAAAATGACCCTGTCTCCAAAGTCAATTTTTAAAAATGCGGCGTAGTTTAATTCATATCCAAGCAGTGCAGTCAGATTTTGTGTCATCTTGAAAGGCGGAGCCTTAATTTTACTCTGTACACCGGCAGCGATGTTCAGAGAAAAAAGCTTATAGGAACCAATTTTTTTGTTAGATCCTCTTCACATTTTAAACATAACTTCTTTAGACTTGTGGCTTTGAGAACCTTGCATTTCTGGGTTGTCTTGGCACATTTATTATTGTTTTTTTAGATTTTAAAAACATGTTCAGCACAAAATATATCCATTACTATAAACTTCAGCCTCTCTAACTTTAAAAAAATAAAAAAAAATATATTAATTCTGAAACTTGAAATAAAGCCCAAAGTGTCCATACTCCAAAGGGTCCAGTAAATACAACCATTTAAGTTCAGGTATGTCATTTTCATAGTTTGTGCTCAAAAAGGGGGTGTGTATCAACAGGTTAACTTCCCTTTTCTATGGAAAACAAAAGAAAATGTTAGGAACTGACAGCCTCAGTCACCATCCACTCTCATTTCATATTTAATCCAAATAATAAAAGTACTGTATATGGAGACTGAGGCTGTCAGTTCCAGAGATTCTGCCTAACATCTTCCTTTGAGTTCCACGGAAGAAAGAATGTCAAGTGGTTATGGAACGTGAAAATAATGACAGAATTTGTATTTTTGGGTGAATTATCCCATAAATGATAAGGACTTTTTTTCTTTACCTTAATAAGGGAGTAGGGGTGTGGTGGGTGGTTGTCTTTCATCCAAATACCAACATACTCCATAACTTTACAAAACAATACAAGAGCCAGACACGATTGTCTCATTTTGACTGTATATATATGGTCATGTATTTGTTCTTTATGGACAATTTTACACTACAAACTGATGGTGGCTTTGATTTGTTAAATTTATCCATATCTTGCACAAAACAGCAGTTAGGAAACTAGTTAACATGTTCACTTTGAGTGTCACAAAATTAAGTTAAATAATTATTTTAGTAATTTTTTATCATGAAATATTTGTTTTTAGTTTTACTTTATAAATTTTACAGAAGTTTACACAAAATCCATCAATAAAATGTTTTATGGTTCTTGGTTTAAGATAAATCTAGATATACCAAACACATAAACTCTAAAGTTTAAACTTTAATGTTCTCTGAAGAGAACATTCATTTGCTATTGTTAAAACTTGCAGCTACAGTAAGGCTGATACGTTTTGCTTTTGCATAGGTGTATGTACAGTATATCAGTATAAGAAATCAAAATGAAGTACAGCAAATATTGCATTTTTCATCAGTAATGGTAGCAAGAAAAAGCCAGCTGACTCTCAAGACACAGGAGAGAATGACAGGCAGTGTGAGCTAGAGAAGGTAAACCACCTATCACACATACACATGAGTTCATTTTACATCTCTGTATGTGTACTAACTAAAGCTATCTTTACACTGCAAAGGTTGCACAGAAGCTGAATCTCTTTAGGTGTATTTACACAGACTGTTTAATTCTGCTCAGATAGTAAATGGCATAAATGCATTAACACAGCAAGAAAGATTGCATAAATAATGCAATTAGATTGTTTTAAATATAAAATTATGAATACAGAAAAAATTAATTAATAAAAATCTGTAATTATGCTTTTAAATGTTAAACTAAATTATAAAATATATGATCTAAATTATAAAATATATGCTATCATGAAAACAACAAAGTTTAAGGCTGCTCTGATTTTATTTACACAGAACCAAAGCAGCATTAGAACTGCCTTTGTTACTAGTGGGCTAAGGTGTGTCAGAGCAGGATGTTAGTTTGGCTTTTATGCAGCAATGTGTCTTAACACAGAATTTTGACCAGGCACAGAGCAGCCTTAACTAGGCAGCATGAAGATGCTCTATTTTTTCTCACTCTCATTCAAAAGTGCTTCATTTAAAAAGTTAATAGGACTTTTTTTTGTTTTTTTTAAAGTAAGGCAAATTAACACAAATATTACTTTCTCAAGCTGTTTGAAAAACCTGGATCAAAAGTTTCACGTTGAATGGGGGAAAATATTTTAACCCGGTGTCTTATCAAAGAACACTTCAGTGAACACTCATTGCAATTGTTCTTCCATACAGTTAAAATGAATGGTGACAATCCAGCAGTTTGAATGTAATGTCTTCCCAGATCTCGAGGTGTAATGGGATATTAACCCTCTGGGGTCTGAGGGTATTTTGGAGAAGTTTTGACATGCCTTGACATTTGTGCTTTTTTCAGTTGCTTAAAAACATGTTAATGGCTAAAGTGTGATAACACAGTATTCAGCACAAACAGGGCTACAATAATATGTGAGCAACATGTGTGTACATGTTTGTATTTTTGAGAAAATAACGTTTATGCATGTCCAGTCGATCAGCACTTCAGGATCTGCCAGAAATAGTAGGTCATTTGGGTATTTCTTGCTTCCTGTTTTATGAATACTGAGAATTCAGACATACCCTCCATTGGCATACTATTTTTGGCAAACTATATAGTAGGGAGTAGATATTCAGACATTCGGATGGAGCGAGAGTCATTCGTGACCAGAACAAGTCTAATGATTTTTTATTAAATTTGCGTGTCTACAATTCTAAGAGCCTTAAGCACTGCAGAGTGTTTAAAGGAGACCTATTATGCCCCTTTTTACAAGATGTAATATACGTCTCAGGTGTCCCCAGAATGTGTCTGTGAAGTTTCAGCTCATAATACCCCATGGATAATTTATTATACCATGTTATAAATGCCTCATTTTGGGTGGAATAAAAAAAAGTTTTGTGTGTGTCTCTTTAAATGCAAATGAGCTGCTGCTCCCTGCCCACTTTCCGGAAGAGGGTTGTGCCTTTACAGCTCGTGCTTCGGTTACTACAGCAACAACAAATCAGAACCTATATGACTGACAGCGTATATACCGGAGTTCAGGCAGGGCTGGACTAGGAAGAGAAATTTGCCCGGGATTTTACATAGCAACTGGCCCTAAAGTTGATCGGGGGGGTGTTCGCTGTCCTTTTCTGCATGTTGCAGTGCCATTTTGTTGTCCGTTCTGCGTAACGTGGTGGTTAATTTTAGCTAATCGCGGCCCATTCGGCCCGTATTGCAGCCAACCCACGAGTGTATCAGTACATTCAATTTGTTTATGAACGAGATGTCTCAACTCATTCAGAATCAAATGACAGCTGGTTCAGTGAAGGAGTATATTTGTTCAGTGGGTTGAACCAATTATATACTCACAGCCAACACTCGAATGCTATTGGCTCGAGCTATAGTCAGAGTTTAAACACCATAATAATTTTTGCCTCAAATTACAAGAAATCAAGTCTTATTTATCCTGAACTCAACGAATGACATGCCACCTCTCGTTCAGTCAGTCAGCAGACCCTCTTTCATGAACGAGATGACTGAGTGATTCGTTCATTTAGTTCGCGAGCAAATACACCAGTAAATTCAGTTTGTTCATGAACAAGAGTCACATCTCATTCAGACTCAAACCATCGACTCGACTGGTTCAGTGAAGGGACATAGTCTTTTAGCAGGTGAAACAAAAGATATGGTCCTTTACAGCCCGCATTCGAATGCTATAGTCTCATGCTATTGTCAGTCTTTTTACAGGCGAGAAAAGCCACCAAAGCAGTCTCACGCTTCAAAATAGAGCTCATTGGCTTTGTAAGGGAGAGACACCAGTGAACGAGAAATATGAGTCAGTTTATGAAGGTGAACACAAACGATTCGTAAACCTAAAGGATTTGTTAAAAAAAAGAATGATTCGTTCACAAACGAAACATCACTAGTTTCTATGCTGCCTTGTAAGAAAATTGTTTAAACCTTGTAAGTAGTTCAGCACCAGAGGGCATAGCTTGTTCCTTGTGCACTGGTTGTAATTTAAAGGATGGGGTCAGCTACTTAAGTAAAATATTGGAGACCCAAACATCTGTGGTGCAAAGCAAATCTTCTAATTCTATCACAACAAATTAAGCCCACTGTCATAATAATAACCAGCAGGCCCACTACACTAAAGGCCCACTTTCTCTCTCTTATGTACAGACCCAGAGATGGTAAAATATTAAAAACTGCAGCATTTGGGTGAATGTGAGACACCTTAGGGTTTAACCCACTGAGAACAATGTGTTTTGTTTGGTTGAACGCATTATTTTCCACAAAATCTCAAGACCCCTTTGCTGTCTGAAAAAGGCAAAACTGATTGACTGTATCATATAGGGAAGGCAGAGGAAGAATTTTGTTGCTTAGCTTGCTGGGGAAATGAATGTTTCTACAACAGAATAAAGTATTCCTCCCACCAAATCTGTTACATTCAACTTCAAATGTCCAGCATTTGCTACACTGTTATCATTCAACATCACAGCATTATGAGTTATGCTATCGTTTACAGTGAAAAACTATGAAACAGACATTACATTCTACTGCGACATGATGATGAAACACCATTGCGAAGTTTCACAGCACCAAGAGAAGCGTCAACCTAAACCTAAGTGCAATATAAAACTCCAGATGACACTGAGAGAGCTCCTTTAAATGGATTCTGCAGCCTCTGTCATTTTGCAGTAAATTGCCATCACTTTGAAGAAGAAACTCTGTCATCACACCGTAAAATGCTGTTCTTTTTGGTAGAAGGGCAGTAATCTCAGCCGAGCTATGGCACCTTCATTTAGTAGTGTGGAGGTATCATTTCCATTGCGCGCAGGAGAGGAAAAAGTGCAGGTACAGTATTGTGCGGAGAGGTTGAGATGGCTAGGTGAGTTAAGTGGAGACAGGGATGGTAGAAATGAGGGGCAGAGAAAAAGCTTTAAAGCTGAGAAACACAAAGAAGGGAGGACAGTAAATAAAACATAGGCTTAAAGTGTTGTCTGTATTGGAAACTGTATAGAAAGAAAGACCTGAACTGAAACTGATAGCTTAATGTCTACAGCTGACTCAAGAGCTGGCCAATGAGTGCAAGAAAAGCTCATGCACCGGTAACAGCTGAGGTGCCAGTAGATGTAGCAGCAGTTTAACTGCTAGACATTGTTTAGCAGAAACAGTGTGCGTAATGGTGATGTTGTATTTGTGGCAGCAGAAATGTAGTAATAGTTGTGGTAATAATGCAGACAACTATAGTAAACTGGTAAAGGAAGCAGTAGTAGTAGCAGCAATTATAATAGCCTTATTAGCCTGTTTAAAATACCAGCACTGCTGTTCACCATAATATGTTGTTCTGAGGAAGGAACCCAGCATGGGATGCTATTTTGCAAGTATCCACACTAGGCAGCTTAAAGGAATAGTTCAGTTTATTGTCCAATTGCCCAACCTTTGCTGATTAAGCTAGTTAAAGGTTTAGTTCAACCAAAAATGAAAATTATATCATCAATTACTCACCCTCATGCCAACCCAGATGTGTATGACTTTCTTTCTTCTGCAGAACACAAATTAAGATTTTAGATGAATATCTCAGCTCTGTAGGTCCATACAATGCAAGTGAATGGGTGCCAAAATGTTGATGTTTCATTAAGCACATAAAAGCAGCATAAAGGTAATCCGTAAGGCTCAAGTGGTTAAATATATATCTTCAGAAGTGATATGATAGGTGTGGGTGAGAAACAGGGTCCATTTAATATTTAAGTCCATTTTCGCTAGACATTATTCTCTCTGCCCAGTAGGGGGCATTGGCATGAATAATGTTAATCACCAAAAACACAAGAAGAATGTGAAAGTTAAAGTGGAGATTGACTGAACAGGGAGGAGAATTTATAGAAAATACTGACTACTGTTTTGATCTGTTTCTCACCCACACCTATCAAATCGCTTCAGAAGACATTTATTAAACCACTGTGTCATATGGATGACTTTTATGCTGACCTATGTGATTTTTGGAGCTTCAACATCATGGTACCTATTCAATTGTATGGACCTACAGAGCTGAGATATTAATCTATAAATTTTAATTTGTGTTCTGCTGAAGAAAGTAATTCACACACATCTGGGATGGCATGAGGGTGAGAGTAAATGATGAGAGAATTTTAATTTTTGGTTGAACTAACCCTTTAATTAGCTTAATCAGTAAAGGTTCCTTGGTCAACAAACTTCGTCAGAAACACTATGCTGGTTGGCCAGCATTTTTTGCTGTTGAACAGCATGGCTATGCTGTAAACCAGCACCAAACCAGCATAAGCCAACCTAAACTAGCATGGAAATTCATGCTGGACTAAGCTTGTCTTTTCAGCAAGATATGTAGTAGTGGTAGTAATGCAGACAACCATAGTAACAGTGCTAGAGGAAGCAGGAATATTAGCAGTAATGGTGATACAATTAGTGGGAGTAGTACAGAGAAATATAGTAGGAATGTTTAAGTTTACAGTCATACTAACTTTAATGGCACTGATTGTATTAGTAGAGGTAGTAATTAGTGTTTGACTGACAAGTTTTTAATGGCCATTTCAATATATAGAGAGCAGGGTGCAGCACTGTGGATGCTTGATACAATGGCGGTATTTATAATAGAATTAAATGATATAAAATATGTTATATATATAAAAATCTAAAAGAAAACTTATTTTACTCAACATTTATTCAAAATTGGAAATAACGCCTAAATGATCACTTTTGTTAATCATCCATTTAGGAATGGCCAAATATCTGCCAATAAATCAGTCTGGTCATTATATACTGTATTGATCTATACCTAGTATTAATACAGAGAAAACTCTTTTTGTAGAAATAGTTGTTTTATTAGTCGTAGAAGTGGTGGCTATAGTAATAATACAGAGTCTACCAGTAGCAGTACTAATAATAGTACTAATAATGTTGGTAATAGCAGTAGTAATGTTTGTAATAGTAGTTGTGATGGTGATGATGCTATGAAATAGTACTAAGCAGAGTTTAAGTAGAAATAATTAACTGAAGAAGTTTCATTGTATTTGAAATGATATGACACGGTTAACTTTAGTAACTCTCAAAGTTATGGTGTGTAAAGTAAAGGGGTGCTGCTGTAATACAGTGGAATACAGTAGAAGTGGAGTGTATAAGGTACTGAGCACAATTCAGAAAGTAAGAGACAGAAACTGTGATTTAGCGTTACTGTACTTGTGATGGAGCTGGGAGGTTTGCAGGTAGAGATCCTTCCAGGCCAGGCAGCACTGTATACAGTCCTTCAGAATCTGTTTGCTGGAGATCACGTAACCCTGGAAGATCCTGTCCAGAGAGATCTCTTTACAGCACAGATGGATGATCTCAGTACTCATCTGCAAAAAGACACAGAAAACACAGTCTTAATACCTCTGATAAAAAAAACAACAACAACAACAACAATACATACAGGGGAAACTGTGATTAGTTTTCCAACTAATATTTCTCAGGGTAGGTGTGTTTTTGACAGCCAAAAAAGTATTTTCCAATTTTTTTTCCAAGGAAAAAAGATCAAGTTCATTGAGCACATTTTGACTTTTTGTGATGTCCAAATGTGGGGCATGTTGTCACACTATATGGAGTTAGTTGTCAAAATGGAACCTGCCATTAAACCAGTGGCATAAGTTTCATTCCCCTGTCACCCTGCCCATCACAACCACAAAAAACTAAATCTATGCCTCTCAAAAAATCTATTTTCCACAAAATCTGAAAAGTTAAAAAATTATAAAGCACTGAATGATTAATTCAACAACAAAAAATGGAAAAGATAACATACAAAAATATAAAAAAATAAATACATATTGTAATTAAAATACTGTACACATTCATGGGATTGCCTGATAAATATGTGACACCTGACTTTCATGAAAAATATCTTTGGCCAAGAACTCATTTAAACTTTTCGGTAAAAATCTGCTTTCATAATATAGTTGACTCTTGCCAGAATGTATACTAGTGTCAAGGTCAGAAATTAAGTGGGGGCTCAGAACAAAAACACCAGAGACAAACATGCTCCTCAGAATGTGAGGGCAAAAAAATGCACTGGCAATGAATTCTTGTTTTTTAATTCAATTATAGTCCTAGTTATATATTATCAAATAAAAAAAAGTTGATATTGATTTATTTTTAGGGTAAAAGGTTATAAATTCTCAATCTTGAGAATTTGTATTAATTAAATTATTCTACTGAAGTATTTAAAATAAATGGATGAGAATGTCAAGGAATATGTCAGGAATGAGGACCCAATGAGGCAAAATAAAGACTTTATTAAATCAAACAATACAATAAGGGAAAACCAAACACTCACAAGGGAGAGAAAACCTGAAAAGTAAAACAACGACAAACTTTGCAACTGAAACAGGGTTGCTGCAGAGTTTTTAAAATCAAATCTAAGACTTTTTAATACCTTTTTCAATACCGTATCCCCATACCAAAACAAACCAACACAATCTCATACTAAATAAATTATCACAGACTCTTACTTAAACAGACATTCAACATGTCCTTAACATTGCTTCTCAATAAAACGGGGTAGGATATATGCAAGTTTAAGTTTAAGACATGTTTCCCACATATATATCACATTAAAATTGGTTTAAGTACCATTTTACAAATAAATACACATCAGAGGTTGACTGATATTGGATTGTGCTGATTCGATAATGTGTTGATAGAAAGGCAATTCATCTGCCAATAGTTTTTTAAATAATTTGAAGCGTATATGAAATGTTCGTGGTCTTTTAAAATACCAATAACTCATAATACCCCTGAAATACACCGGGGACTCTTATTTTGAAAGTTTTGCGCTTCACTGCTTCCAGCTGCTCATTCAAACAGATAAGGAAAATAAAATGTGCACTCCTACAATAATCTACAACTTATTACAATATAAACAATTAAAAGAAAAAATTATCATATTTCATCAACATTATATCATCATCATAAACAGGTGATTATCGCTTGTCATAAATTTCTGATATGGCTTAATGATTGAGAACTGCTTTGCAACAGCTGGAAACACTCACAAGCCCCTGTGTGCAACAGTGACGCATTTTCACTCAAGGACACTTATTTATTTTTAATTTATTTAATTAAATAAAAATATTCTTTTGAAGTTTGAGACTTGATGTTTTTTAGAATCCTAACCCACACTCCCTCCTCCAATACCAAGTTTAAATCTTTAACCCATAATCTCTTGAGATAATTTGAAGCTCTGTCCCCAGACTCTGAAGTAACAGGGAGTAAAACACTGATGCCTCATGACCTTTTCCAAAAGCAGTAATCACAACCCCCAGAATATCTGCTGCTTTAGGGTGTGTGTATGCTACTCCCAAAAATAGTACTAAGCAGGTGGTACAGCTGTACATACCTAAAGAAATGAGACCTGGGAATCCCAAAATGTTGAATCATATTTTCAAAGGATCTCAACACTCCAACAGAAAGGGGACTTATTAATACATAACTTTGGGTTCAGCCATATGCTCGAAGCAACATTTAAATAAATGTCTGAATTAAACACTCTGGACACCTTTGTCCATACCTCGTGCAAATGCGAGATAACAGGAAAGTAACTTAACTTCTCTGGTTAGTTTGATAGGAAGGCTTTGCAATAGCGAAATACGGGCAAGAACTTCCTGTTCAATACAAAACCAGGGAGGGGCTCTCTCAGGTGGAAGTGACCTATGAGCCAAAAAAAAAAAAGACTAAATGCATAATAATAAAACAAAATCTTGGGTAGGCCTAGCCCACCTTTGTTAAGCGGCCTATGCAACTTACTGAATTGTAATCTGGGACGTTTCCCATTCCAAATGAAGGACTATCTATCTAGGACTATGCTATCAAATTGCTTAAAATAAGAGAGGTGGACCTCTATAGGGAGAGATTGTAGGTAGTTGAATTTTGGAATCCAATCAATTTTAATAACATTAAACTTCTCAATCACAGATAAATGTAATGAAGCACACCTGCCCACATCACTTGAAAACCTTTTCACTAAAGGGTAAAAATTAACAAACTAAATCACACAAATAATTGCTGGGAATAAAATACCTAAATACTTAATGTCCTTTTTTGGCCACTGGAAGGTACTCGGCTGAAAAGCCGTTACAGGGCAGTATGCTGTCAGGGCCTCGCATTTAGACCAATTATATATATACTGAATCCTGTGAATTTATAACAGGAATTAATAATTCTTTGGTGGAAAGGCATATATCTAGTAGGGTCGGAGACGAATAATAAAATATAATCTGTGTAAAGCAAAAGCGTATGCGCCACACCTCCCGCCACCACCCCTGGAAAATCATCCTCCTTTCTTATCGTGGCTGCAAATGGTTCCAGGGCAAGACAGAACAATTAGGGGGAAAGAGCTATCTAGAGTAAAATAATCTGAAATTAATCCATTTGTTTGTACCACCGCTACCGTGTGTCTATAAAGTAACTTAAACTTAAAGTAACTTTCCATCCAATAAAATAATTTCTGATCCCTTATATTTCCAAAATCTTAAAAAAATAATCTCATTATACCATATCAAATGCCTTTTCGATGTAAAGTGAGATGGCAGCGACTGGAGACTGATCATTCGACACAGACCACATGATATTGATGTAACGCCTAATGTTATCATAAGAGCTTTGGCCACGAATAAAACCCACCTGATGTATAAGAGATGTCATAACTCTACTTAAGTTAGCCAAATTTCTTTACAATATTTTAACGTCCAGCTGGATCAGGGAAATAGGATGGTAACTCATACACTTGCTAGGATCTTTGTCCTTTTAAGAATCAGACTGATTTGGGCTTGTGTCATGGTTGGCGGAAGCTTTCCATTCTTTGATGATTCTGTATAAACTTCTAAAAAAAAGTGGAGCCAGTTCTGTAGCATAAGATCTAAAATATTCAGCGGCAAATAGCTCTGGCCCGGAGCCTTGCCTGTAGGCAAAGCTTTAATAACCTCGCCAAGCTCCTCCAAGGTTATCTCAGAATCAAGATAATTTTTAGGAAGTTTAGGAAGTTCTAATGTTTACACAAAGTTTCTAATATCTTCATCAGTAGACGAAGATGTGGAACTATAGAAATCAAGATATAATTCTTTAAAAGCATTATTAATATCAATGGCCGAGGTAAATATTTCACCACCAGCAGAGTTCATTGAGGGAATGGAAGAAAAAGACTCTCTCTGTTTTATGTATCTAGCCGGAAGCTTCCCTGCTTTGTCCCCCAACTCAAAGTATGACTGTCATGCCCTGAATAGCCAAAACTCCTCCTTTCGTTTCAAAATATTATTATATCTGTATTTCAATCGGGTCAATTCTCTAAGGCCATTAGACAACATTCTGCACTTCAGCTCTGCCTCGCCACTTTTAATATTCCTTCCAATTCCACAAGTTCTTGTGTTTTGGATTTTTGGTGTCAGAGGCATACTGTATTATCTGGTCCCTAAGAACCACCTTAAGTGCCTCCCAAGCCTGCACAAGTCTCCATATAGAAATTGGTTTCAGCTTTTAGCATTTGTTGGAATTCAGGATTTTGCAAAAGGGATACATTAAAGCACTAACTATGATTTCTTTTTCTCCGTATGTGGCAACGTCTCTAAATCACTTGAGCCAGCACTATAAAAAAATAATACCCATCCTATATCTTCCCAAATTTTTCAGCTTTCTGTGGAGAAAGGTGCGTTTCTTGAAGAAACACAATATATTTTTTCTTATGCTTAAGAAGAGAAATAACCATCATTCTTTTTATGGGGTGCCCCAACCCTTTCATATTCCACATGGAGAGAGACAATCCACTCATATTAACATTTTACATTTTGGCATACAAGAAAAAAATTATTGTGTGTCAAAGACAAGATTATAAAGACTGCATTCCAACAATCAAACCCCAAACATCCCCTAGAACACATAAAAAAAATTTAAAAAAAAGACAACATGAGCATTAACCCCGCGCACGACAGCGCCAACTGGCGTCTGTCCCTACAAACTCAAACAGTCCGTGTACGTCTACAAGAGCCCCGTGACAACCTTGCCGTCAGATTGCTCAAGTGTTTCTATACAAATTTTGTGAGACAGAATTACACAGCAAAAGATAATCTATAAAACAAACTCCAGCCAAAAAGTAGACTAAACACAAAGAGCGTGTAGCTTCAACCATAAAACTGTCCTGAAGGTGTGTTATTCTACAAAATATTTACAATTTGGCCAGGAATATTGGTGCAAAAGAGACCTTCCGTTGATGTAAAAGTTTCTTGCATTCCTTGAATCGATCACATTTCTCTCATCGAATTCGTAAAGTCTAGGGACAAGAAAATGCTGTGGTTCTTCCAAGAAAGCCTTCCTTTACTCCTCGCCTCACGTAACACAAGATCTTTATCGGATGATCTCAGAAATTTGGCCAGAATTGATTGGGGCCTATCTCCTTCCATGGACTGCCGAGCCGGAATCCTGTGAGCTGAAACGATTTCCAGCTTATGGCCTGTTATGTTGAGCAGACTTGGAAGGATCCCATCCAGGAATTTCACCATATTCAGACCCTCTTTGGCCTCAGGAATTCTGACAATACCATGTGGAATCCATGTCCTCGAACTTCTCCCAGACATGCTCCAAATCCACCTTGGTTGCTAGAAGATTAGCAGATAATTTCCTATCTGATGAGTCCAGATAATTGATCCATTTCTCTAAATCACCCACCCTCGTGACCACATCAGTAAACTTCACCTCCATGGCAGTGATCGATTGATGTATCCCCGCAAGATCCTCCAAGTCAGCAATGACCATCGTCAGCATCACCAATATATTCAGCATCTCTCGCCGCATTTCCCGCACCTCTCTGACCAAATCGACTCCCTGGCTCGTGGCCTACTCAGGGGTGTCAGCTTGAGCACAAAAGTGTCTTTTAATGTCTCCAGAGTCTGAGGATTTTGAATTTAAAGATATATTGTCCTCCTAGAACTGTTATGGAGTTTATCGAATCTCACCGGTTTATATCATAAAAAGTATTAAAACGTGGTTTAACTAGTGGGACCATGACAGAGACACAGTTGTGTTATATTTGTTAGAAAACCTCAAAATGGTATAAAAAAATCTATGGGGCAAATAATGCCCCTTAATGTCAAGTTAATTTCTGAAACTGGTTAGTGTGGTTATAATTATGTTTGGTTGTGTACACATACACACAAACACACACTGTTGTTACTCTTATCATTATGAGATAATGATTTTTATACTGTACAAACTATATATTCTATCCCCTAACAGTACACCTACCCCTAAATCTAACCCTCAGAAACCTTTTGATATTTTTACATTTTCAAAAAACATTGTTTAGTATTTTGTTTAAGCTGTTTATAACCAAATTAATAGCATAATACCCTCATAATTACTAGTTTGTACCCTAAAAAAAATGTCCTTGTAAACCACAAAAACAAACTGGCGCGGTTCAGGGCTTCAGTTTATATTTACTGCATAGCTGAATGTTCACTCTCATAACTGTGAAGATCTGTACATGAATATTTGATGAGAGAATGGAATTTACTGTATTAAAGCAAGCACAGACAAGTGTGTGCAGTAATGCACTCTAAGTACAGACTTGGCTATGAATCACACAGGCTTTGATCCTGTAGAAACCCATGCTTTTGTGTTCGGTGTCACTCACACATTTACAAAATGTTGGTGTATAAAACAAGCAAAAAATAATACAAAAATTTAAAGAGAAGGTTAGAAAAAGGAGAAGAAGGCTAAATTATTGGGGATAATGCATATAGTAGAGAATGTGAAATGACACACTCTTTAATTTCTCTGATCAGTGGTTTTATCCGACAAAAGAACACCAGACACGATGCTGAAACATGTGCGTGTGTAATAGACAAAGAGAGAGAAAGTAACAAAGACAGAAGGCACATAAGATGTTTTAAAAATAATTTGTCTTAAGATGGTTATTTATTTCTTAAATTTTAGTGTGTCAATAGGAAATATACATTTTAGACTCCCAACCATTCCATTTGATAACTGAAAAGCATTAGAAGAACAGGGAGCCCTGCAAAAGATGGCATTGCACCCACTGAGTCCTCCACTGAACATTGAGTCAGTCTGGGATTAAATTAAGAGATAGAAGCAATTGAGACAGCCTAAATAGATGGAAGAACTGTGGCGAATTCTCCAAGAAGCTTGTAACATCCTGTCTACCAACAATCAAGAAAAACTGTGTCACGGTGTACCTAGGAGAATTGGGGCTGTTTTAAGGCAAAGATGGTCACACCAAATATTGATTTAGCTTTTTTTATGTTCACTGAACTTTGTATGCTATTAACTGATAAATGAACACTATTTATGGCATTCTCACTATGCAACATTTGTCACAAGTGCCTAAAATTTCAGCACAGTACTGTATGTCTATGAGAAAGAAAAAAAATGTGGAAGAGCAAAAGAAAGAAGCAAAAGTATGTGTGTATGTGTGCACACCATGCTGCAGTAATGTGTACTACACCCTGATTACAGTGCCTGGCAAATTCCGTTTTAATGAAGCAGGCACAAAACAAGAGAAAATTAAATTGATATGTAAATGACTTAAATTTCTCATTTAAGCAAAAGGTTAAGAGAGCCACAGAATTTAATAGCTTATGAGTTTTTTTTCTGCTTTCCTTCTTTTGAGAGAAAAAAGAACCATCTATAAATTAAGACAACACATGTCCCAATGTCTGTGTCTCAAGAGATTTCTGAGGCCTTGTTAAATCAAAACAATTTTCAGACCCAAACCCTTTCTGTCATTGTGCCTCTTGTAAATCAGCATGTAGAGGCACATCTTACCATTGGTGCAGAAAGAAAATGAGCCACGGTCATTCTTTGGGGAGCTGAAAGTAAGGTTTGGTGATCGTAAAAAAGGTAAGAATAGATGACAGGCGTTGAGCTTTAAAAAAAAAAAAACAGCAGATGGTGTTTCATTACAACAGACAGAGGAAAGTAGACAGCTTGTGGAGCCACGAATCTCATGTACAAAATAGAAATTAGGAATACCGGCAACAATTACAAATTATTCTATTGAAGGCTTCATGCCCTCTTTTTTTTCTTTTGGTATTAAACAGAACAACAAACTGAAGTCAAAAGTCCATGCCCTGCAGAAAAAGCTGATTGGAAAATGATATTAAACCCAATGTAGGCTCTACGAGCTCAGAGAAATAGGACAGAGGGAAAAAAACAAGTCAAAAACAAATAAAGAAATGCTGAAGCCCTGAGGGAGAGGCAAGGGAAGGTGGTCGTGAAGCACACATAAAAATATACCCACAAACACACACATTGTGACTGAAATGCCCTCTCATTGGAAATTATTAGCTGGAAACCTCCGACTGGAAACTGAACCAGGAAAGCAAGTTCTGCTCCATCACTTTCTACACCCTCTCTTTCTCTCCTTCCTCACTGCAAGCACAATAAAACATTTCCCTGCTGAAATAATCAGTTTTCTCATGTTATTTTATGCAGTGGAAGGGAGATATCCTCTAAAGCAGTGTTTCTCAACTAGTGGGGCGTGACCCAAAAGTGAGTCGCAGGTCTAATCGGACTGGGTCGTGGACAACAGGGAAAGAACAATGCCATGGTTCTCCCATTGAAGATATTTCGGCGGCCGGCCAAGTGATTTAGGATTGCCGAGACTTAATGATAATCTCGCAATCAGCTAAAGGCTTCTAATCTGCACTTTTGCACGAGTGTAATGGAACCAGCTCGCGATCACGATCTGCTCTTCTCTCTGGTGCGTGCGTGCAACAACCAGGCTTCCCTCGATATTGTGGCGCGCAGACTTCAAAACTGATGTGACCAATTTCAATTCTAGTGAGACTTTTCTAGTTTAAAGTGTTAAGGAGGAAGTCAAGTTGAACCTCTCAACAGTAGGCAGCCCTGACATGCCAAACAGCACTGAGAAGGAAAAGAGCAACACTGTACTTTGTGGAAAAAAAATTCCCCCGTTATACATCATCACCTTTACAAAATTTTTCACAATTTTACATGAGTAAAAGTAACTGTTATATTTTGACAAAAAGTTATAGTTTCATATGAAATAACCTAAAGGTATCTATTAGACCTCATTTTATATCAACAGTAGCAGTTGTAGTTAAAGTGTCAAGATCTGTTTCAGATAGTATTTATTTTGTTATTATTATTATTACTACTATTACATGGTATTGAGGAGCCTTTCCTCCTGTATAATATGTATGTTGTGTTTGAATTATATTTGAAATTAGGAAACAAACAGGATAATAATGGGCTCATATAAGTAAATATGCTCTTCAATTTTTAAAAGGGGGGGAGAGAACTAACTTCCTGTCGCTTTAGCTGTTGATGTCAACAACAAAAATAATGTCACTTGATGAATGTCCTTGTACTTGAAACCATAAACAAAACTATGCAACATAAAACGAAATGCGACCCAGGACACATTAAATACAGGTTACGTTTTTACTAGGGTGGGTCACCATTTGATTCCCAATGTAAAATCTGGGTCCTGAAGCAAAACAAGTTGAGAGCCTTAGTCTTAAAAGGACTGCAATATAAGGGCCCATTTCATGTTCATTAAACAAGCCACTACTAACACGCTACTTCGCACAGCCTCTTCAATGAAGAGTGCAGGTTGAACTTATGGACCATTTATACTGTATGTATATGGATGTTGATAGAATTCACGGTAACACTGATTTGAGAACAGTTTCCTCAATTTCTTCTAAAATGTTGCATTTTGAATTTGGTTAGGGTAAGTTGAGTTCCCTTCAGTCCTATATGAGCGTATAGGCTAAATCTGTGAATCAAATAGAAAGATCTAAGTCAGCGAGTATTAAAAGAGCTTAGCGGGCGATTTATAATCACAATACATTTATGCCATTGTGGAACTGCCATGAGAGAAAAGGCAACATTATTTCAAAGAATAACAATCAAAATCATAAAATATCCACAGAGAGAGCTTATATCAGTGGTTAGAATCTTTCACTCAGGCTAACAGAAATTCAATTTTCCACCAGGATTTTAAGTGAAAAAATGAATGTAAAGTAGAAATGGTTATTTTTCCTTGCAGATGAAAACTTCCCTTGAAAAATAATTTTAGCGGCACTAGAGCAGTGTTTGTAGCACAAGCACTCGCATAGCACAATATAACTTTTTACATCAGATAGTCAATGTAGTTGACAGGGTAAAAATAAGGTTCAGAGAGCTCGCTTGACTGAACTGCAGACATTTGACCATGGTAAGAGAGTACGAAGAAGTTGTGTGGCAAGGTACATTTCCAACAGACTTCTGCTGCCTTCAAGTGGACCTGGGAACCTCCTATTGTGCCTCAGAGTAGAGGTCTGCATGGACCTTAAAATGAAACCCGAACTGTACCCGAGACCGAGTGGCCCGACCCTACCTGGCTCTAATGATACCATCAGATTTTAAGCCTGAACCCAACCCGAACCCGATAATCACTTACTATATAATTTCTTCTCATAGCAAGTACTGTTGCAATAGGCTATATTTTATGTAAGCATATAGGCAACATTCTTAACAGTATTGAAACAGTAAACATACACAGTAAACATACACCATTTATGCACTGAAACTTTACTTGGTGCAGAAAATGTGGAATAATAAGAAACAATGCAACAGTCCCCTCTATGCAGCCTGAACTTGTTAAGAGAGCGTGTGTGCGAAACAAGTTCGGTAAGCCTGTTTATTTTTTCTTTAATTAGAAACGCAAACCCGAAAAACTGACCTGAACCTACTTGAAAAACTGACCTGAACCTGATCAGATGGGTCGGTTGCAGACCTCTATCTCAGAGTTGAGCATCCGTTAATATGACTTTTCACGCATTCAAGTAGGAAACTAAATAGGGAAGATACCACACTTAAACAAATACACAGTGAACAATGGCAAAAGCTCTTTCTTCTGTTGTACCAGTGAAGAAGCATAACTGAACACATCTGGTTCACTTTTACACAATTTATACTGTATGACTTATTAATGCATGTTATCTAACAGATTATTAGTTTATTTAATTATATATATATATATATATATATATATATATATATATATATATATATATACACACATACATATATATATGTCATATATAACATATTCATATTATTGAAATAAAGCATTCAAATTGAAATAACTGCCTCTTACAACATCAAACTTGGCAACTCGGTTATCAACTACAATTCTGAGTTTCCCCACTTGTAAATACGACTCTGCTTGGTCATTTATGTGCTTTGAACTCGTAATTATGATATTTCTGACTCCACTTGAAGGGCACATAACACCCTGGGTACACCAGGCATGTCTGTTAATGTGATGCAATGAGTTGAGGCTGTCTACACTGGTAAACACTAATCAGCTGTGGAAAATGGATGAAAAAAGGACATGTTTCAAAAAATGTTGCGGTCTATCTTTTCAATAAAATAGCAGTTCATAGATATTCCCTTTGAAAGTATAGTTCACCCAAAAAATAAAATTCACTTTTACTTCACTTTTACTCACCCTGTGGGGTCCTGTACCCATTTGACTCTCTTTCTTTTCATTAACAAAAAGGGAGAAGTATTTAAAAAAAATGTGTGCTCAGTGATACCATATATTGGCAGTTTATGGTAACCGCCTCTTTAATCTTCAAAAATGCACCACTGATGCAGAAGTATAATTCAGAAGACTAATGAATTATTGTATAGAAATCATGCCTTGTTCTGAAGGCATACAATAAGGTTTGGTGAGAAATAGAATGCATTAATTAGAGAAATTCTTCACCAACCGTTGATCTCCTGTGCGCGTTCAAGAACAACAGAACAGCCTTCGTTCACAAGATAGGACGTTCAAGTGAAAACAAATTTTGTTTGTCTAAAAAAGGTCTGTCATAGGGGTAGTAACAACCAGGGCTTGACATTAACACCCACTCACCCACCCACCCACCAAATGCGGGTAGAAATCAGCAGCGGAGGATACGTCCATCACCCTTACTAGCCACTTTGGTGGGTGGCCACAGTCCAATCAAATTTAATTGTGAATAAGGCATGCTTTCACGCGAACCACCACAGTGCACATCAACATGCTCCAGAGAGCTCTGGGACAATGATTCTAGTCGGGCTATACTCGATACCCCAAAACTTTTGTGACCCATTTTAATTCTGAGAGTCTTTTACTTTAAAGCGCTATATTGAGGAAGTCGAACCTCTCGAACTACACCTCATCATAAAATACACCTCATCATCCAAACTAAAATGTTTTACTGAAGTAACACTAACTGGTAATTGGTATATATGCATATTAAATCGATTAGGGTGAATATATAAGACTACTATCTTGACCCAAACCCATAGGACTTGAAAAAAGATTAATGCATTTTTCTATTTTTTAAAACGTTGCAATGAAAGATAATGGTGACTGAGTTTAATTTACCTAACATCTCCTTTGTACTCCATGAAATTATTAACTGTGAAAGTTGTAGTTAAAGTAATGTGGTGCCATCCATGGTCTGACCTGTGCTTATGGCTTTATTATTAAAAATGCCACTGTTAAAAAAATGGAAGAACAATGGTAAGCTTTCATATAGGAAAGTATCATTTAGAATGGTTAGTGTTCAAATCTGGACTTCCATGGAAAAATTTTCCTCCTGTTTTTTTCCTACTCCTGGTCTAACTGGTAATGTTTGCCTTCAGATATTCTGAGAGATGACTTAAATCATTAGGCTTGTGTCCTGCGGAACTAATCATTCTTGTTCAAATAAAATGTCAAAAACAAATGCATGCAGTTTCAGTCTCCTGTTTGTTTTGTTACTTTTTGAGATACAGGGGATTTTGGCAAGTGAAAATGCTGACTTTGTGAAAGTGACACAACATAGCTGCATACAAACCAGAGAATAGAAATTACAAAACATGTCTGAAGAGTGTGAAGTTTAAGAGTACAAGCATTTCTATGCCGAGCCTTATTTTATTTGAACTGATGTACGTAATCAGCAATCAAACAGAGAGATGGAAGAGGCTGATGCAGTCACACATACACACTCAGAAGCTACAGTCAGACAAAGTGTACAGAAGACTGTGGCTGCCTTTAGCCTCTTTAATCTCTCTCAGTTTGATTTCTGATTACTCCGGTTCAAACAAATAAGGCTGGGCATAGAAGTGCTTTTCCTCTTTGACTTCAAACTCTTCAGACATGTTTTGAGCATCTGTTCCCTGGTTTGTGTGCAACTGTGTTGTGTTCTGTTGTTACTATCGTCTTGGCGGTCCTACTGTAAATTAAGATATAAAAAATTAGTTTCCGCTTGAATGGCCAATCTCGTTAGCAGGGTACACTCTCATGAACGCGCACAGGAGATCAAAGGTGGTGAATATATTCACTAAATAATACATTAGATTTTAGTTTGTTTCTCACCAAACCTAATCATATGCCTTCAGAACAAGGCATTATTTGCATACAATAATTTATTCTATTTCTTTTTTGTCCTTTTTGAAGATTAAAGGTTTGGTCACAATAAACGGCCAATGTATGATATCACTGAGCACAACATATTTTCAAAATTCTCCCTTTGTGTTAAGAAAAAGAAAGAAAGTCATATTGGGTTATAACAACACAGGGACGAGTAAACAATTGCTGAATTGTCATGTATGGGGGAGTACCCCGTTTAAAAAGGGGGAAAAAAAAAAGGAAAGAGAGTTTATGAGGTGGCATGCATGTTTATGCGAGAACTTGGTTGTTTTAGTGCTAAAATATGCAAGTTGACGTGTGATCATGCAAGCCACTGTGAATGAGCTTCTCTCATTGCGCTTATGAACATGCAACATATGGCAAGATTTTCAGTTTCTTTCTCATATGCCTTCAGAAGAATATGATACATGTGTCGAATGCAGTGTTTTATATTTATTATTTCATTATAATTTTTTTTTAAAGCTTTATAGCGAGTAACTATCAACTCTTGTATTGTATTGACGTCCGGGAATATTAGAACATCTCCTTTTGTGTTCCCAATAGGAGAAACAGTCACGCAGGTTTGTAATGACATGACAGTGAGTAAATTATGACAAAATGTTTATTTTCTGCCTAAATATTCCTTTAAGATTGAACAAAAGGAAAATTATAAACAGAAAGATTCTACAGGGATGAACCATGCAGGTCAAAGGTGCAAATGTGACCTCACAGAATAAAAATAGCCCTATGGAAAACAACTGTAGACTCAATGCGGGCATTTTAGTTTGTGCTCTCAAACTTACCCCTGAGGAAATAATTAGAGCAAAGGTTTTTGTAGCATTCCGATTCGCCTTGAAGTGTTTTCAAAGAAGAGAATGAAAGAGAGAAAAAATGAAATATGAAATGGATAAAAAAAGAAAGAAACAAAGTGGCAGTGGTACCATGTGATTCCTGCAGAGAAAGGGTCAGAGAGTAATTACAGAAGGTTAAACGGTTTCCCTGATGCTTTCAAGGAGCGAGGGATGGAAATGAAAAGCAAGTGAAGTGATGCAAGCTGGAGGCATTCCAATGCAAGGCCCCGCTCTTCTGATCTGAAGAACACGTGTTACATGTGCTACACATGCTGCTGATGGCTTATCTGTGCCATGGAGCCAACAGCAATACAAACTTTGATGTGCCGGAAGCAAGGGGTGGTGTGGAGATCTAGTATAACTGTACAGGTTTCTGGGTTCCCCTGGGAGAAAATTTGTGTGAGTGAATTTGTTTAGGGAAAACATTTGAGCATGCAAGCTCAGCTGATTCATGCAAAACTATGTGGGATGTGATTGATCTGTGAGACCAAACAGAAGAAGGGGGTGACTGGTTGTGCATAACAATGAAAAAATGTAGTGGATCGATCTTCAATGTAACAGCATTGAAAACCAATTTATTCATGCCATATAGAAATAACACATCATATAATGTATATTCATTCATATATTGGTCTGTAGGTTGACATTTCGACTACATTAATGTAAAGTTGACTAAAGCCATAGAGGTTCATGTTAAAAAGATGTACCTTGCGGAACAGGGCCGTGATCCTTTCACGATTATTGTAGTAGCTGGAGTTGACCCATATCACACGGATAAGGTTGAGGATGTGAGCAAGTTTGGGTGGTATCTCATGAGGTTTGAGTTGAGCTAGCTCCTCACAAGGCTCTTTCAGTAGGGTCAGGAAGGAAATGTTCGACTGGGCCTGTAAAGAGCCATCCTGGTGGAGAATAAAACAAAATTCTACTTCAGCATTGATTTTAGTGTCATTAAATTCTGTTTCACAAATTCACCTTCATAGAATTCTGTGGTACAGGTAACTTGGATAACTTAATTGATAGAAGTTAGACAATACATGGTAGGTAATTTACCAACTTTGTTACATGAAGAAACCCAAAAATGACTGTAAAAATTACCATTTAAACAACTTAACAAGTTATCAAGATGCATAAAATGTGTAACTGTTACAAATTTTTTGCATCTTGATTATGTATCACCATTACAAAAAAATCTGTTATACTCCACATGCCTGATTACAAGCATCCAATGGGTGCCACAGAAGGTGATGACCTGATGTTTAATTATTTCACTGTGATCACATTGATTTTTCACAAGTTTTGGAGATTGTATGAAATGAAGGACGGCATTTGCTGCAGCTCTGCCATTTTGCACTGTATGATTGGAGGCATAAAAATCAGGAAAAATAAAATTGTTCTTCACGCTGATGCAGGACCAGCTTCCTTTATCTAAACCTCAATCTCAAGTCATTATAAGAACAACCATAAAACTGGTTTAAAATCAGCGCTGAAGGGCAATGAGGGTGTGACACTGAGCGCTGAAGTAGAGCTGACAGACATGCTCTGTCTCCCAACTTGTAATAGCCGAGCCTGAATGTGATACAGCCTCATTTCCGAGGGGTGAGGAGAAGCCATTCAGAAGCTGCATATAAATCAACAACAGCCAGAGAATGTTCTTGTTGAGCCCATTACCTTATGGCTCAATTCCTGCAATGCAGCCCCACACATATTTTCACACACACACACACACACACACACACACACACACACAGAGAGATGCTAATACCTGGATCTGCTTGGCTAGTTTACAGAATGCTGGGACGTAGTTAGACTTCGAGAGCTGCAGAATCGCCTGTAAATGACAGACTCCTGGTTTCTGCAGCTGCTGACTGATGTTGGCAAGATCAGCACAGCGGCTCTTCCAGAAGGAGATCTCCTCCAGAGGGCCTGAGCTGTCTTCCATCTCTCCCATCTCCTGAGCATTCAACACTGCTTTTATTTGACGTGTCCAGTGGATCATCACCACTGAGTGTGAGAGAAAAAGATAGAGAATTTGGATTTGAGAGGAGCTGTATTCTGTTTTAAGGTGCTAGAAGAATTGTTCTTTTTTTATGGAATGGTATACAGGAAATTTTCCTACTCCCTGAAAAATATCACTGAAATAAGTATCTGAACACCACATTCAGATTCATATTAGTTGTCAGTTCAGGGTGCTATTTTGCTACTGTTGTTTTTGACCCTGAGAAGATGAACTGCTCCTCTTCTGCTCTGTGTCAGTTTTAACAGCACAATGGTACCTTAGGAGGGCGGGGTATAGAGGGGGCGCATCCAATTCATTAGCTCAGTCTTGTGGAAGTTATAGAATGGCTAAAATCACTTATAGTACCATTTAAACATGCCTGATGATTAGGCCTGCATGGAAGTTGTGCCCACTGCCCACACAATTCCAGAAAACTTGGTAATTCTTTTAGCTACCAATAAGAGCATAGTAGTTTAATTGTTTTTACCATAATTAAAAACATTCATAATTTAACAAACTTCCCCCCACAATCAGTGCATAAATGTGAAAAAATGCACAGATTTTGTGTGGGCCTACTGGATAACCCAGCTCAGCCTTAAACAGCATTCAAAATGTAATTTGCTTCTGTAATGTGACATATTTCAGTGAAATTGTTGTTATTCAACATGAAAAAACTACAGGGTGGGACATAATTTTTTTCCATTGGGATTTGAATCATGACAATGGATGTTCCATACCACAATAGAGCCAGTACTGAATGTGAGTTTGCATTGAGAAGACTAATCTCTGAAACATTACTGATGATCATGTCATGATTAAAGCAGTTGTTTGACCAGGACATGGAGGCTAAATGTCAAGTTCATCCCTGAGCACCTCTGAACCAATCTTAACACTTCTTTTTCAAATCAATAGTTTTTTGCTAATATTGCCTTAACCTTTATTACATAAACTTTGATGGTAACACTTTACAATAAGGTTCCATTCGTTACCATTAAATCTCATGAACTAACAATAAACAATATATTTTTACAGCATTAATTAACCTTTGTTAATGTTAGTTAATAAAGATAAAATTGTTAATTGTTAGTTCATAGTGCATTAACTATCACTATACATCTTTTGATTTTAAAAATGTATTAATAAATGTTGAAATTAAAGTTAAATCAAAATTATTAAATGCTGTATTGATCATTGTTATTTTGTGTTAAGCAATGTTGCTAACTAAATTTAACAAATGGAACCTTATTGTAAAGTCTTCCCACTTTGACCATCATACAATTACTGAAAACTAGCATTGGGAATTGGGCATGCCAAATTGGGGAGAAAAGGAATGTTAAATAGGGTAATTTTTTATTTAATGTTGACTTTAACACAGTGGAAATAAAAACGCTTGGAGGAGAAACAGTCCTCTGCTCTGCTGCCTGCTGTAAAGAAAAATCTTGAGTGGGGTATCCATCAAACTGTGCCCTGAAGATTTTTTTTAATTATTTATCTTCTAAAACACCTTTTTTCACCAGAATCAAAGTGCCCCCAGTATGTCCCTTTAACCCTGGACCCCTCCCCGATCACCAAATTTAATAAAGACTCCTTTAACTGTCTTAGAGCAGCAGTGTTGAATTGAATTAGACCTTTATTTTTGCCCTTCAGCGGTGGTTACTGTATAAATTACGCTCACAGGCTTGAGCCACATACTGTCATGGTAGAAGTAATTTCCTGCATACGCTCTGTTCACACTGTTCATTCTTCACATTTCACCCCATCAGAAATTATTCAAGCCCTAGCACACGTATTTACACACAAGCACACAGGCATACACACAAACATGACCAGAATCTTACTCTCCAGTCTGTACACTAGCTCCTTGTTCTTGACGGCCATCTTTGGGCTGTACTGCAAAGCCTCCAGGGGAATGTACAACGCTGTGCTGCCCAGCAGTTTAAATCTGCTGTCTGCGGGGGGGAGAGCAATAGTTCAGTAATCCGATCAGTAAGGGCATAACCACCTTCCCAATTAACAAGTACAGACAGCACATCATCAAATAGATAATAACCCTCTTTATTCCTTAAGTGTGGTCACACAAGACTTATAGCATGCAAATTTACTATGAATCTTGCAATTAACTATGTGATCTCACAATCTAGGTCTTCTGCTTTAAATAAATAACAAATAACAAATAGTATTATTTTCAAAATGCTCAAATTTACCATCTACTCCACTTGCCTGCAGCAATAAAAAACATGCAGCTTTGAAATACAGTACGAGGTCAATCTGTGACATTTTGATCTTTTATTGGTCACACATCTACTCATCATACAAAACTTGAATGTGAAATTTCTTCGCACGAGTTTCCGTTTCTGGTGTCCAGCGTTGTGATGCATACATATGGGAGGGAATCTAACCTAAAGTCTAAAGTGACAGCACCTTCACTGCTGTGGACAGCAAATCTGGCCCACAATACAGTGCTTCAGATGGTGGTGAAAGTAATCAACATGAAAGCACATTAAACATTAAAAGTTTACTACGACTCTTATGTGCTTGTGTGGCATGTGTGAGCAGTCAGAAATGGTTATACTCCTGCTTTTCTTTTGCCTTGGTGCTTTTCCCAGCATTGCTTCGATTCTAGACATCAAAACAGTGCTTACTGCAACCAATTTAACAGCCTTTTAAAGAGTGAAAGGCAGACAAAAAGATAAATGGAGATCCATCAAATAAAACTGTTAAAGAGAAAAGTCTGATAGAAGGAGAGGGGTGAGAGAGAGACTGAGGGTACATTTACATGTCAACGATGTACTAAAAAATGAAAAAGTTTTCTTTTGCGTTTTTTAAATGTTTTGCTTTTTCAGGCCCCAAAATGCAGTTGTCATGTAAACGAACAGCCAAAACGCATAAAACGTTTTCAGTCAAGTCAAGCCAGTCAAGTCGTTTTTATTGTCGTTCAACCATATACAGTTAGTACAGTACACAGCGAAACGAGACAACATTCCTCCAGGACCATGATGCTAAATAAAACAACATAGGACAAACACAGAACCACATGAGACTACACAGACTAAATAATATTTCTACATAATATTTCTACATAAAGTGCACATGCAAATGTTTGCAAACAAGTACAGGACAGTACAATAAATTACTAAAAGGAATAGGACAATAGACACCTTAAAAAACAGTGCAGCGCCGACCAGTACACATTTGTAATGAATAGTGCAAAAAAATGACACATTCTAAAAATGCCAAATTTAAACATAACATATTATGAAATAGTGTTGGACATAGCAGTTATTGAGGTAGCAGCCAGGTAAAATGACAATGAATTAAAGTGCAACTCTGGACATGTGCAAAAGTTGGATGATGTACAGGTGTGTGTGTGTGTGTGTGTGTGTGTGTGTGTGTGTGTGTGTGTGTCAGTCCAGACTCAGAGTATTGTGGAGTCTGATGGCTTGGGGGAAGAAGCTGTTACACAGTCTGGCCGTGAGGGCCAGAATGCTTCGGTACCTCTTGCCAGATGGCAGGAGGGAGAAGAGTTAGGGTGAGGGGTGTGTGTGGGGTCATCCACAATTCTGGTTACTTTGCAAATGCAGCATTTTGTGTAAATGTCTTTGATGGAGGGAAGAGAGACCCCGATGTTCTTCTCGGCTGTCCTCACTATCCTCTGCAGGGCTTTGAGGTCCGAAACGGTGAAAGTCCCAAACCAGGCAGTGATGCCAGGGTGAGGGCCAGATGGAGGGTGGTGGCGATGGCATCGTCTTTTGAACGGTTTGTACGATACGCGAACTGCAGTGGGTCTAGTGAGGGGGCAGCTGGGTCTTAATGTGCCTCATGATGAGCCTCTCGAAGCACTTCATGATGATGGGACGCGTAGTCGATGCGACGGAACGGTAGTCGCTGAGGCAGGACACTGAAGAATTTTTTGGCATGGGGACGATGGTGGTGGTCTTGAAGCACGTTGGAACGACGGCGCTGCTCAGAGAGATGTTGAAGATGTCAGTAAGAACATCTGCCAGCTGGTCTGCACATCCTCTGAGCACCTCAGCCAGGAATGTTATCTAGCCCAGCAGCCTTCCGTGGGTTGACTCTACGTAGAGTTTTCCTCACATCATTCTGTTTTTAGTTGAAAACATTGTCATGTAAATGGCCCCTGAGATACAAAACTAAGTGCATAGTGTATGAAAAGAATAAAATGAAAAAGGCCAGTGTGTAGAGAGAGCAGGACTGGATGTTGAGTGAAGAAACACAATGACAGCATTCGATTGGCCTTTACAGGGAGAACAAAGACAAGCAAATGGGATACACCAGAGGGAAAATAATGAGACATCAAGAAACATAGCGGCAAGTGAATGAGTCAGCTTGCTGAGAAGAGAAACATTTATATGTATGTGTGTTTTTGTGTTTGATCTGGTAGAGGTCTTTTGGTTTAGTGTATGAGTAGGTTTCAGTGTCTATATTTACAGTTTAAATCAACCCCAAATTCTTTAGCTCTAGTAAATAAGAGAAATGAATTGACCCTTCGCTAAACCCCACCCCCCTTGGTTACCATTTCTCACTCTGACAAGCTTTGCAGAACTTCCCATTGGTGTGAGATTGCTGTGAATTGGGCTGTTTGTGGCTAAATATTCTCATAAACCGAATTGATAATATTCTTCTGTTGGCTGGAATGAAGAATTATATTTTAAAGCAAATTTATTTGATGCATTTTTGTATAAATTATACAGTCGTTTGATTGAAAACTGGGGAGGCTGTGAATCAGAATTGAGGCAAATGATTATCACAGTAACTTTAAAAGAGAAAAGCATTATTTGATGATGATCATACACCTGATAAAATTAGATCAAGGTAATAGAACTGCGCATAATGTCTCATAACACTAAGTATGATACTCTGAACACTTTATTTACTATAGCTAATGGGCTTATTAGCCCCAATCGGGCTAATAAGCCCAGGTGAGGATAAGGCCGAGCCAGATGATGCAGTTCTGGAGAGAGAGAGCCACACGCACACGTGTGTATTTGTGTTTATGTCTTTTTGTTTAAATTAAATAGTACTTTGACTGTTCAGCCTGTTCCCGCCTCCTCCTTTCCAATTCTAACCCTGCTACGTTGGTGCTGAAACACGGGAAGGAGTAGGGTTGTGCTGTCGTTGAGTCCTCGCCCCTGTCATCTGCCAAAAGGAGCAGCCGCAGAGGAGCCGCTGCCGGCCGTCAGGATGCAGAGGAATGGCCACCATCCGCGAGGGGAGGCAGGGCTCGCTGCAGGCTGCCTGGAGCAGTGGAGCCGCTGCCAGGAGTGGAGGGGCTTGCTACCGGCCACCAGAATGTGGAGGGGCATTCCATACGCCAGGGGTAGGAGGACTCACTCTAGTGTGCCCGGGGAGGAGCAGCTGTCATCTGCCAAAGGGTGAAGGAATGGTTGAGGACCAGGCGGCGGCTCTCACTATCACTCTGCCTTGCATTCTCCTCTCCTCTTTTTTTTCTCCCCCCTCTCCTTATCCCCCTCCCTAACTCTAGAGAGGTGGGGAAAAGCCTGCCGGCAAGTACAACAGAAAAGGGGTGTTCCCAGGCATGAGGCAGTAAGGAGGAAGGAGGAGTGTGACGAGGAGGGCGGGGCCGGGCTGTGGCTAGCCCCAATCGGGCTAATCAGCAGAGAAGAGGGATAAGGCTGAGGAGAGGGATAAGTCTGAGCCAGTGCAACAGTTCGGGAGAGAGAGTGTATTTGTGTTCATGTCTTTTTGTTTAAATTAAATATTACTTTGACTTTTCAGCCGGTTCCCACCTTCTCCTTGCCCATATTAACCCTGTTACATGCCTCTACTAAGACCTGAATCAATACATAAATTAATTAACGTGAAGTTATTAGCTAAGTTACATGTAGAAACATTTTAAAAAAGAAAACATTTATATAAAATTCGGCATAAATCTACTTAAACATTACTCCCATAGACTTTCCTTGGGAAAAAGCAAGGTATTGTCAGAGAAATGGTGGAAGGCAACAGTTGCTAAGAACGCTTTTAAGGTGGACTTAGTAAGAGTCAATTGCCAAGGCTTTTACTTATGGAGTAAGAATTAACCTAACTTTTATCATTATTTTTGAATAACACATGGCTGAAATCAATACCTGGGCACTTCCTCATTACTTTAATTTTAAAGCTAAATGATTTCTGGAATACACCACTTAACCAGCTGAATACATCAGCCGCAGCTACTGAAGAGATCTTTATGACTTCACTGTGATTGCTTGACTGAATTAAAACATATTCAAAGCAACTTTGCAGCACAGTATTTGAATCGGCTGCCATGTTGTTCCATACATCTTCATTGCCTTGAAATGTAATTTTTGGCCTCCAGGCCTAACGCCTTAAACAAGACCTACAGAATGATGCACTAAAAGAGAAGAAAGAGAACCAGAGGCAAATTGTAAAAATTGCCAAAAGGCTTTCTGATTACCTCGGAGCACTGCAGCAGTGCCTTTCCCCAGTAAAGAAGAGCCTGTGATTGGTCGCTGTGTTATTTCTGTTTAGTCAGAGTCGTGCTGTTCAGGGTGATGTGGGTGTGCTGATTGGACTGATGAGCATAATAACTGAACCATTACGGTGCTCCAATGTGCCAGGTGATTACCTCTGAATGGCTGACTGTGGAGAGAGCTAGTTCTAAGCGCACAGTCCAAAAGCACTGATCCTGGATCAGCTATGCTTTTTAAGTAAATGGCGAATGAGATAATAATACAATGTAGCAGTCTGATCCCAGGTCAGTACAGCTTGCCTGAAAATCAGTTCTTCTCTAATGTGAAAGAAACATATGAGAAGCAGGCCTCTGGCTGAAATATTAATGAAAGGAAGTATCAATAACCTGAATGTGAATTGAAATAGAAAGCAATAGAAAAAGAGAAGTCAGTGTACTGCTGTGAGTATGTATGTGAAGAAAGAAGCACCTGGGCTGCCCGCTGTACTTTTAACAGGGTTGATTTCGAAATGTAATTGATAACGATTTTTGAAAGAGTTTAAGATGTTAATCAAAGCTTTGATGTAAACAGCTCCATACAAGCAAGATTTTGCAAACAGCCTTGACCCAGGTCTTGGCTCCAAAATATATATTTTTTTCTTCACCTGAAAGATTTTAGCTATTTCTAAGCCTCATCAGAAGAGTTATTTATGCTTGCTGCTTCAATAAATTTATGTCATGTTGTGCCAGCTAGGGCTGCACGATATATATTGAAAAAAGAAGCTGGTGTCTTCTTGAGTTGTTACCTAGTTACAGTGGTAAATAGCTGCCGCTTGAACTCACATTGATGACTTACTCTGACCGTGGGTCGGAACAGAGTCCAGCGGGGGCAGGGGGAGGTACCAAACCTGAGGTTCGGTCCTAGCAATCGATCCAAGTGGCAGTTTAGTTCTAAACAGAGCACAGTTCACATGAAAAATTGGTAATGTGAAAGCTGTCATGCGGACCAGGGTGCACACAGCGGTACTGAATTCGAGACTACCTGTAGGTGGTGGTCTGAGTTCGGTTGCAATAGAACTGTAGCGCGATTCGTGTGAATGTGAAAGCAAATCGGACTTGGGTGTGCACTCATTCAGGAAGTAAAGTAACCTGTGCATGCGTTTTAGTCAATGACAATAAACACTATAAATACTGTCTGTCTATCCATCTATATATATATATATATATATATATACACACATAGATATATATATATACTATTATAGGTTATAAATATAGGGTATTATAGGAGATGACAGTGGCGATATCTTCACCTTGGACACAAGCGTAAGCGTGCTGTAGAGGTCTTCACGCGTCCACCCAAACCCGAGGACCCGGGACCCGTCCTGGGACCCGTGCATGTTGGGGTCCATATTTTAAACAGTCAACCGGGTCGGGTCTCATTCTTGTACTTCAGGTCCGGGTCTGTTTAACATCTGCAGTGACATGATGACTTTACCAATTGACAATTGGCTTTTTTATTTAGAAGGCGGGACTTATTCCACCATATCGTGTTTGACAGATGATGGAAACCGAAGTGAATTATTGGCGTCAGCGTGATTTTTGAAATATTGTGGTTAGAGTTTGTTCGCTTTGTATATCTAAAATCTATGATCAGACACGTCTCATAGAGCACAGATGACAGCAAATTAGGGACGCTAACGTCAGCGGCCATGGCACTGAACGAGCAATCGTTGTTATAGTTCAGGGGTCAAGAACATGTGGCTCTTTGTTAAAAAACACATGATTGTTTAAAACTTTCTAGAGATACTTTTCCAACAAAAAGTGTGGTTGCGATTGCAAAGCTTGAAGTCAATTTTACAGCCTGCTTCTGGTGAACAAGGTTTGAAATGAACACCCACCAAATGCAGATTTTTCATGCCGAGTATTTTGCTGATGTACCAGCCGCTGTGGAAAGCGACCTGAAAGACTAGTCGGAGAGATATATAACAAGAAATTAGACACAAAGATGTGCATTTGACGAGATGTGATTATATTTTGAAGAACAATCAAAAGAAAAGCCACCGATGCGCGTATGATTTGATATATGTGCGCAGTGAGCTCTGAGTGCAATGATAGCTCTTCTCCAACAGATGAACATTCATAGAGTTCTGGGACTCGTTTCCCAATAACTATTGATCTTAGCTGTTAAGAGCATTTTCTAGGAGCGATTTTATGAAAGTTCTACAAATGCATTTCATGCACGAGTAATTTTGCTCATCTACCTGCAAAAAGTGTCTCGGAGTGACACATGACAACAAATGCTGACGTGTTTGAAGAAACACACTTTATTATATTTTTAAAAACAGACAAAAGAAAAGCCGTCAATGCTCGTGTCTGATTCACTGTTCAGAGACGTGCAACGGGACCCTGTCTCGTGAAACAAGTGCATGTTGAGTTATCACTCTTTTTTACAGGTTCATTCAACTGAAAACTGTTTGCAAGAATAATGTTGTCTATGAGAATGCGGCAAATCATCTCCGATCATCCCGTGAGGTTCTGCGAGTTTAGTTCGCTCTTACACATTGTGAATGCATCTCTGCAGGTTCAGTAATATATACAGGTATCTTTGTATTAAATTAAAAAATATGAAAGTGATTAAATCATAAGGTAATACAAGACACGTTTGCCTTGAACCTAAAAATTAGTTCTATTTTTTTCTTTAGGCAGAATATGACCAAAACGGAATACAAACACATTCGATAAGAACACACGTTTGGCAGCATTTTCTGGGAACACAAGATTTTTTTAGGCTTATTTATTATGATGATTATTATAATTACCTTTGCATTTATAATTGTCTTTAGTTCTTAAGTTGTATGCTTGTAATTTTCACCTGTTGCTGCATAGTGATACTTGCGTGATGGCAAATGGAGCAGGTAAATGTTTGGATTTGGGGAGGTGGTTATATATAAGATTATTTTATCACTTCGTTATTTGTATTGCTTTTTCGTTTAAAGTATGTATGTATTTTGTACGTTTTTCGAGTTTCAATAAATGAATTTTAATTTTTAAAGCAAAATCAATAAAGCAAAAATATTCACTGACCTTGGGGATTGACCATATAATCGGATATTGATATTTTAAATGCAATTGACATTAAAATGTTTTTTACATATCACCCAGCCCAAAAGGGAATAAAACATTTTCATGAAGTAAAATTAAGTAATTTTATGGAGACCCGCACAAACACATGTACTCAATTCCATATTGCAAAAGTTACCTATTCATATTTGCATATTTGTTTTTTTGAGTAGTCTATGGGCAATATAAACATTGTATTTTATTGAAAAACTTAGTAAAGTAGTAAATTATTTGTTTATGGTCTGGCTCTTTCAAAAAATGCATCATACTGTATTATGCGAGATACAAAAAAACTGCAAAGCTGCAAAGTAGCGTTTGTCATCCACCGCTGTGACCGCAATTGGACTTTTGAAATTGAAAGTTTGAGTGGATTATACATGCTCTTTCAATCAGCAAGAGAGGAACAACATGGATGTTACTATGCCATCTTTCTTGGCAAGGAGGATGGATTGTATGCATCACGGTCAAGTAGAGGAGAGAAGGCCACTAACGTTAAATTAGGTAAGACACAAAGGTTTATTTTCACAACTTATAAATTAACTTGTTAATAGCAATTAGCTGTAGGATCTGTGCCAATTGGGTTCAATCGGGTCTGTGTGTCCCGGCCGGATCCGGGTCCAGATTTCAAATAATAGACTGGTCAGAGTTGGTTCCGTGTAGTAAATTTACGGCATTTCTCGGTTCTGCATGGGTCCGGGTCCAAACTTTCAAATAATAGGCGGGTCTGGGTCGGTTCCGGATAGTACATTTCCGGGTCTCATCGGGTTCGGGCACACATGCAAATTAATTCCTTGCAATGTCTCCTCAAAAAACGCTGTTTGCGAGCAGCAGCAAGCCACCTTCCCCTGGACATCTGATGAGTTACGCCATGAAGAGCACATATACGCAGTTGTCGTTCATTCTGCTGTGCATAATGGCCTTGTCTACACTAATACGTTTTTGCTTGAAAATGCATCTTTGTCTCTCTGTTTTGGCCATCTGTCCATACTGAGACTGCATTTTTGTCCGCGAAAACTGAGCTTTTTGAAAAGCAGTTATTTTGGTGCCATTATGCACAGCAGAGTGAACGACAACTGCGTATATGTGCGCTTCATGGCGTAACTCATCAGATGTCCAGGGGAAGGTGGCATGCTTCTGCAAGGAATTAATTTGCATCTTTGTTTACACTCCACGCTTACACGTGCTTGTGTCCAAAGTGAAGTTATCACCACTGTCATCTCCTATTATACCCTATATTTATAACCTATAATAGTATTTATAAGGTGTATATATAGATAGATAGACAGACAGTATTTATAGTGTTGATTGTACTTGTATGTCATTGTGGTGTCATTACTTTTTTGGGACTTTCAGGAATGTGTGGATCCTCGTGTGTTTTCAAAACGAATGATGTCGTCATCAGCTAAAACGTATGCGCAGGTTACTTTACTTCTTGAACAAGTGGGCACCCGAGTCCAAGTTCCTTTCACATTCAAGCGAAACACACTACAGTTCCATTGCAACCGAACTCAGACCACCTCCTACAGGTTCAGTACCATGGTGCACACCCCGGTCCGCATGACAGCTTTCACATTACCAATTTTTCATGCGAACCATGCTCTGTTTCGAACTAAACTGCCAGTGTGAAAGCACCCCTTCCTCTGGGCAAGGTCCTGCGTGCGCTTTCTGCTGTATAATGTTCGTGAGAGGAATTTCCATTTAAAAAAATCAGCTTGTCATTGTTTTATAAATATTATTTATTATTTTATAATTTAATATTATTTAAAAAAAAAAAATCATAATGTGAAAATCTATCTGCAATTTATATTGTTATTCAGAAGTTTGTAGCATAGCATATCGCCATTGTATTATTCAACAAGTTTATCACATTTCAAATTTTTCCTCCATATTGTGTCCAGCACTAGTGCCAACTGTGAAAATGTAATAGAGAACAAATGACATGTACAGAGGAGATTACTGGTATGTTGTTTTCTGGGGAAGGGGGCACACTAGTTGGCCCTGTAAGAAGCTGACAATACCTGTAAGGTTGGTAAGGAATCGGTGCATGTGTTCAGAATAGTTGTTCTTGGTGCTCTCTGGCCAGGAGGTGCTGATGGTGACCTGAGGGGCGTGAACCCCATGCATCAGCCTGAGGAGACCCTCTATGGCACCTCCCCTTACAGAACCAAACTGCACCAAGCTCTTAAAATTCTCCTCTGTGATTATACTGTCCTCCGCACGGATGAAGTAGGACATCTGCTCCACCACCTGGGGGGTGTGAGAGAAGTGAAGGATAGAAGAAAAAAATGGATGGATGGAGAAGGGAAGATGGTGATAATTCATATTTTAGAGTGCTAATGAATCACCAGAGGTCGTCACACACAGTTTAACAGTGAGTTCTTTGGTATCCTGGCAAGTCACTAGATGCACTGGAAATGAACATAGCATGAAAAATAAATCCATTCAGAAATCTCTGCATGCTTCTTCATTAAATTGAAGCTCAGAATATCATTATAAAAACAAGCACGCTGAATCAATGAATAATATTCAGAGTCTTTATGAGACTGTGACACAAAAGGCTCTGATTAGGACGCTAAATGTCACTTCTCAAAATAGAGCTGCGGCATACCTTTGCTGGCATGGAATAGTCCACACGTAGGCCGGTGAAAGGGTCACGGTAGACAACGAGAAGCCTGACGGAAGGGTCTGAGATGAATTTATCCAAGGCTCGCTCATTTTCATCTGTCCATGACTCCTTTGATATGCCACTCAGTGCTAAGTGGTTTTTAAATGCTTCTCTCTGGTGGAAAATAATTTTGTGAATAAACTACAATATGAAAATATCAGCCTATATAACCAAATAATGTACTGGTAGTATATATTTATATTCCATTAAACCTCTACTAAATTGTATTATTTATTATTACACCTTAATTTAACTAGGTTGGTCCCAATGATATTTAAGCATCTTTTAAAAGATAGACCAGGCCAAGAAAGCCAACAACCAGATTACAACACATAAAAGCAAAATTAAACAGAAGGAAGAAAGAAAGAAACAATCATTTATAATAATTATAATCAAATAATTTATTTTAGTTAACAAAAAAACGAAATCCTTACACAATACACAGTTGTCATAAAAACTTCAGGTTCATGGTAATTTTTTTCTGTCATATTCCTTAACATGCAGGGCAATGTGATTAAGCTTTGCTCATAGCACTCATGAACATGCAACGGACATCATGCTTCTGAACAAAGGACTTCAGAAGAGTTGGAATATGATCCATGAGGACTATTGTAGAATATTTTATGATAAGGACATATGATTAAAACATATGTGTGTAGAACAACATGAGGGTGAAATTGTATTTTTTGTCTTATTCCTTTAAAAGCACTGTTGCCATGGGGCAGTGCATATGCTATGAGGATGCAAGCTGATTTCAATTAAGCCACAGAGAGGTCAAACTGGATGAAACATGATATGGCGTAACATTAAATTATATGGTGAGACAGTATTTTGCATGTCAAACCGTATGAAAAACAACTACTCTCTCAAGATACTCTCAGAAGTTGTGTGGCATTCCTCATCAAATTAATAATTAGGCTTATCTCTGTGATAAAAGCGTCACATTCCCATGGTAAAAATATTGATATTTGTCTCAAGGGCTAATGTCTGCAAATGTGCATTACTGTAACAAATGTGTCATTACAACCAGTTCACCAGCTGCTTTTTCTACAGGGTTTCCCAGCAGGGGCGGTCACGCTGAGCCACTGCATGTAAATGCCATTGCTTTTTTCCAGCCAGAGGGCTGTAATTAATTCTATTAACCTCATTGATGAAAGGACAGAGATGCTGTAAGTTCACAGACCTGCACTGCCCACTCGCCCCATTTCTCAGTCATTTCTTCCTCCCCTGCTATTTCTATCAGCCATCATTTGTGACCAGAGGATACCTATCTCGATTAAGCCAAAGACTTCTTCATGTATATGCATGAGCCAACAACAGAGATTGCAGTTCAACAATATTCTTCTCCTCTTCTGCTATTTTCATGACCAATTGGTGGGATATAGAGTTATTTCCTGCACTAGCTTGTTTCCGTCCTCTGGATTTGTGTGATCGATGAGTTCTAAAATGTGCACAGGGCCCAAACAAGACCTTTGAGCCCACAGTGCATGTGGAGAGTGAATTAAATATTCAGTCACATCATTAGACGAACTCAATATTGCCAATATGAAAGCACTGATTAGTAAGCAAGGACTGCATGTGCACGACTCAGATTATAATCAGATAAGAATCCCAATCATTGTGAGGTGATTTATCAGTGTCTGTGCTGAAAGGCTTGTAATTTAGCATGTATGAGTGAATTACCAGCCATTTGGTGTAGGAGTGTACATCCTCTGGAGTTGCTGAGATGGCCACGTTTGAGACAGGCTTCTCTTGAATCTCTTCAACTGAAAAATCCATACATGCAAATACAAAAAACAAGCAATAATTCAAACAACTGATATACTGTATTTCAAATTAGAAAACATTGTGCTCCACAGTTCAGGTCAAGATGATCTCTATTATTCTGTGGTAAGAACAAATGCATGAAAATGATGGTTCTGCAACAAGCTTTTTTTTTTATAAAGTGTTTAAAGGGATAGTTCACCCAAAAATGAAAATTCTCTCATAATTTCCTCACCCCCATCCCAGTAATGTATGACATTCTTTCTTCTGCAGAACACAAACAAAGAGTTTTTTAGAATATCTCAGCTCCACAAAATGCAAGTAAATGGTGACTAAAACTTTGAAGATCCAAAAAGGAGATATAGTTAGCATAATAGTAATCCATAAAGCTCCAGTGGTTTGATTCATGACTTCTGAAGCGATACAATTGGTTTTGTGTGAGAACAGACCAAAATATTGTACATTTACTGTACATCTTGACAGCAGTCTCCTTGGTGATCATAATATGAAGCTTGATTACAATTCTTATAGTTCCATCTAGCACTCTGCGCATGCATCAAGCACTAGGAAGTGTAATCAAGCTTGAAACATGACCGTGCCCTAGAGACTACAATGTCAAGATGTACAGTTAAAAAGGAGTTATATTTTGGTCTGCTTTCACCCAAAACCAACTAAATCACTTTAGAAGACATTGATTAAACCACTGGATTCTTATGGATTATGTTAATGTTGCCTTTATCTCCTTTTTGGGGCTTTTGGAGTTTTGGTCAACATTTACTTGCATTGTATGGACCAACAGAGCTGAGATATTCTTCTAAAAATATTTGTGTTCAGCAGAAGAAATAGACATATACATCTGGGATGGCATGAGAGTGAGTAAATGATGATAACATTTCATTCTTGGGTGAACTTAACTTAAAATCAGTTAGAAAATACATATACAATGAATAATACATATACATTGAATGATAATTAGAAGCGCAAATTTCCAAAAATATATAACGGTCTCACACGCAGAGGAATTTGGTTATCATTTACTAATCTATTTGAGGGTCCTTTTCTTCTGGAAGCCCCACCCCAAGCTCCTAACACTTATGGGATTTTCATACATATATACTGTATGTGTGTGTATGTGTATATATGGTTAGTGTTAGGTGTGTGTCTGTGTGTGTGTGTATATATATATATATGGGTTTCTACAGGTATCATCAAATCTAATTTAATGCCTTTTTTAATGCCATTTTTGCCATTTTTAATGCCATACATGACCCATGACTAACCACATATACATATATACATATACATATATATATATATACACACACACATACATACATAAATACACACACACACACACACACACGATACATTTTTAAAAAGCCCATGTCCCAATTGTAACCATTCAATTTGACAATGATGCAATGATGATAATCTTGGATATTTGAGACAATCTACATAATTTAAATAAACTGTATCACTCTAAACTGAATTAGAAATGGCTCAGGAGACAGCTTAAAATATTAAAATTTATTTGCAGATATGTCAAATTTAATTGAACATAGTACCAATCAACTAGATATTGAATGCTATAGGCATACTGAAAAATCAGGACATTACTGGAAAAAAAGCCATTATGTTTATGTTTGTATAAATTGTACCGCCATCGAATACACGTGACCTCCTTCAACTATAACCACAAATTCTATTAGTCTGGACAGTGAAGGAAAAACTCTGAACTTTATAAGGCTGGAAATTAATGTATGCAAAATTTAAGTGCTATAGAAATTACACAGTTTTAACTTTGTGTAAATAAGAGAATTAATCCATTGCATTAGTTTGCTCACTTTTAGTTCCAACTCTGACTCAACATTTTTCAATTCATTGCATTTGTCCTTGTATCTCCTCATAGTATTAGATTTTGTAATCATTTGAGCCATGAGTGTGTTAGATTTGTATATGGTCCTGGGTGTAGCTACAGAAGCCAGAAGTTCACAATTGTCCTGCATTGATATTCGCAGAAATCAGTTTATTTTTGAAGTATGGGGCAAGTCCACATTTTAAAATGTAGCTGGTTTTGTCCTTTCCACATGTGAAACATTTAGCTATTTGCGAATCAGTAAACATTCCCTGGAACAACTCAGAAACACCTTCATTTGATGCGTATGAGTGGTGCTGCACGCTCTGGTGTCTGAAACGTCTGCCTGCACCTTTGCCTGCAGCGTCGTGTTCGAAACAAACGCTGGTCAAATTTCGATCGATTTTCCTTCAGTAGTGGCTCCGCAGGAAGTGGTGGTCACTACAGCAGCAGTTGTGGTAGTAGTACTTGCTTAAGATGTTACTTTGTCGGTCACAGCGAAGTAACTTGAGATAGATAATTGCTGTCTGCCTTTTAAAGCCGATTTGTGGCCATTGGACTGCATATGAGATTTAACAGCTCCATTTTGACAACCATGTCCTAAATGCTTTGTCTTCTAGCCACTTTTGCTGGAATTTGCACTTACCCATTTCTTAGCAACTTTACTAAATTTACGTTCTCTGTTCTAACTCCTCCAGGTCCCAGCCCGCCGCTGTCCAAACATCCGGCGTTACGTCAATTTTACACCGGCCGGAGGCAATTACCACACTGGATCCACGTGTTTATCACACCAATGTACATATTTTACGACAACAAATTCAAGTTATTAATTGTGAAGGCTATATTCAAAATAAATTGGTAATATTATTTTTTCAAAACTATCTAAATTTTTTAATGCCTGTCGGAATACATTTAATGCTTTTTAATGCTATTTAAGGCCTTAATTTTCGCAAAATCCATTTAATGATTTTTAATGCTTTTTAATGCCCAGGGGAAACCCTGTATATATACAGGTGCTGGTCATGTAATTAGAATATCATCAAAAAGTTGATTTATTTCAGTAATTCCATTCAAAAAGTGAAACTTGGATATTATATTAATTCATTACACACAGACTGATATATTTCAAATGTTTATTTCATTTAATTGTGATGATTAAAACTGACAACTAATGAAAATCCCAAATTCAGTATCTCCAAAAATTAGAATACTTAAGACCAATACAAAAAAAGGATTTTTAGAAATGTTGGCCAACTGAAAAGTATGAACATGAAAAGTATGAGCATGTACAGCACTCAATACTTAGTTGGGGCTCCTTTTGCCTGAATTACTGCAGCAATGCGGCGTGGCATGGAGTCGATCAGTCTGTGGCACTGCTCAGGTGTTATGAGAGCCCAGGTTGCTCTGATAGTGGCCTTCGGCTCTTCTGCATTGTTGGGTCTGGCGTATCGCATCTTCCTCTTCACAATACCCCATAGATTTTCTATAGGGTTAAGGTCAGGCGAGTTTCTGTCCAATTAAGAACAGGGATACCATGGTCCTTAAACCAGGTACTGGTAGCTTTGGCACTGTGTGCAGGTGCCAAGTCCTGTTGGAAAATGAAATCTGCATCTCCATAACATTGGTCAGCAGCAGGAAGCATGAAGTGCTCTAAAACTTCCTGGTAGACGGCTGCGTTGACCTTGAACCTCAGAAAACACAGTGGACCAACACCAGCAGATGACATGACACACCAAACCATCACTGACTGTGGAAACTTTACACTGGACTTCAAGCAACGTGGATTCTGTGCCTCTCTTCTCTTCCTCCAGACTCTGGGACCTTGATTTCCAAAGGAAATGCAAAATTTCCTTTCATCAGAGAACATAACTTTGGACCACTCAGCAGCAGTCCAGTTCTTTTTGTCTTTAGCCCAGGTGAGACGCTTCTGACGCTGTGTCTTGTTCAAGAGTGGCTTGACACAAGGAATGCGACAGCTGAAACCCATGTCTTGCATACGTCTGTGCGTGGTGGTTCTTGAAGCACTGACTCCAGCTGCAGTCCACTCTTTGTGAATCTCCCCCACATTTTTGAATGGGTTTTGTTTCACAATCCTCTCCAGGGTGCGGTTATTCCCATTGCTTGTACACTTTTTTCTACCACATCTTTTTCTTCCCTTCGCCTCTCTATTATTGTGCTTGGATACAGAGCTCTGTGAACAGCCAGCCTCTTTAGCAATGATCTTTTGTGTCTTGCCCTCCTTGAGCAAGATGCCAATGGTCGTCTTTTGGACAGCTGTCAAGTAAGCAGTCTTCCCCATGATTGTGTAGCCTACAGAACTAGACTGAGAGACCATTTAAAGGCCTTTGCAGGTGTTTTGAGTTAATTAGCTGATTAGAGTGTGGCACCAGGTGTCTTCAATATTGAACCTTTTCACAATATTCTAATTTTCTGAGATACTGATTTTGGGGTTTTCATTAGTTGTCAGTTATAATCATCAAAATTAAAAGGAATGAACACTTGAAATATATCAGTCTGTGTGGAATGAATGTAATTGAATGGAATTACTGAAATAAATCAACTTTTTGATGATATTCTAATTATATGACCAGCACCTGTACATGTTAAAAAAACTGGCAATATTTCCATTCACAATGCATGAATACAGTTATGTTGGGGTAGAAATTTGCTGTTTCTGTGTATGGAAATGTGGCAACATTACCAGCTGGTTTTGTGTGTGTGCGCACAGTAGCATCTTTAAAAAAAGGAAAATGTGTGTGCCATCTCATCCAATGGTAACTGAACCCTCTTTATACAGTTTTCACTGTTTAATAACAATGCCCAAGGATACTGCTATGCAGAGACTTTTGACTCATTTTAAATACATATTGATGACTCAATGCATCTTTCAGTAAAATGTAAATAACTGGAAGATCAGAAATCTGGTGGGAGGCAAGCACTAACACCACAAAGGAGCTTCTTTCTCTTTCATACTGTACCTGAAACTTCTGGCACTTCCACAGAAGTGTCACTGGGGGCCAGTATGGAGGATGTGCGTTTGCTCTTGGAGTGACCTGAAATCGACTGCTTGGACATGCTGGAAAATGAACGGGGCGTGTGGGGGGTCTCTGGGTCAGCCATCCTAAAAAAAAAAATCAATACTTCTACTGGTACATTAATCCTTCAATAAGAGAGTAAGACAAGATATTATAACTTGCTATGTCATATAACAGTCATTAAATAATTGCATACTACATTTTTAGATCTGTTTGTTGAGACAAGCATCACTAATAATAGTGCTCATCCTAAGAACAATAACACACCTTAATAGAGTATTAGTTTTTTTTATCAATCAGACTTGTATAGCAATGACCTGCACAACTGAGAACTCCTTACAATTGTGGATGCAACTTTTTACTGGAGATCAGTCTGTTTAAAAGGGAAGCACCACAGAAATGTAAAAATCTAGATTGTTCTGGCTGGGCCACAATATACACTCACTAAGCACTTTATAGGAACACTATGGTCCTTCTGCTGTTGTAACCAATCCACTTCAAGGTTCCGACGTGTTATACATTCTGAGATGCTATTCTGCTCACTACAATTGTACAGAGTGGTTATCTGAGTTACCATAGCCTTTATGTCAGTGCTAACCACTTAGGCCATTCTCCTTTGACCTCTAACAAGGCATTTCCGTCCGCAGAACTGCCACTCACTGGATGTTTTTTGTTTTTGTGCACCATTCTTAGTAAACTCTAGACTGTTGTGCATGAAAATCCTAGGAGATCAGAAGTTACAGAAATACTCACACCAGCCCGTCTGGCACCAACAATCATGCCACAGTCGACATCACTGAGATCACATTTTTCCCCTCATTCTGATGGCTAATGTGAACATTAAATGACGCTCCTGACCCGTATATGCATGATGTTGTCCATTGCATTGCTGCAACATGATTGGCTGATCATATAATCGCACAAATATGTAGGCGTACAGCTGTATACAATAAAGTGATCGGTGAGTGTAAAATGTGCATAGAGAGATATGATAGTAGGGAGGATTTAATTACAAAAAAGTTGTTTAATATTCAAACAGTGCTTCATCATTTCCCAATATGCCATTCTTTGTAAAAAGTAGACAGACAAAAACCGGGCATTTTCAACATCAAAGAGAGAGTCTGCACTTTAAACACAGACTTCCAATCTCTACAATATTGTTCTCTTAGTCCCTTTTTAGACGGATGACATGGATAAAGCTGCCACACAGCCAGCCTCGCTGGCTCAGTTAGGAGACGAGAGGAAAAGTAGCTAGTTCATAAACAATTTATCTTTTCGAAGCTGACGTTTCCCACCATTTCCACATTTACTTGTCAACACCAGCAGATCCTCCTTTATTGAAGCTTTGATTCAGTTCCCAACGTGTCAGTACTGTTGAGGTCTGTATGTAATAAAGCAGACAGTTTTGGAGGTACAACAAAAGGATGAAAAGAGAAAGGTAGGCGAGAGAGTATGTGAGTAATATAAAAAACATTTAAAACTGCAGATTGCCATCAAATCAGATCAGATTAGACTGGGAAGGAGGCAGGTGAGTTGATGTTGATCAGTTAATACATGTCTGAGAGACACACCGCCTCTGTCTGAGATGAAGTGACAAAAACCAAGATTGTGGTCGGCAACAGGCTGATTATAAACTTCAGGATTGATCTCTTTTAAACCCAAATATAAGGTTTAAAATATCTGAATGTACTGTATGCTGACAAGACTATGAGTTTTCAGTCAACTTAATTCATTTACAGGCTGATGTCCAGTGATAGGATTGTTTAAAGTCCAAAATCAGCCATTATTAAATCGTCTTGTGTTAAAAATACGCATTGAAATTAAATAAAGATGACTGAATATGGAGATTATTTTCCTATATTGTTTCTTTATCTTCCGAAACTCTCCAGATATCTGAATCATGTTTTGAAAATAAATAGCTCTTCATTTCGCCGTCTCAACTAATTTTGCAGGTAAAGAAGCAAAACATCTAATTCTTACCTCTGAATACCGTCTCAGAGAGCGTCTTCCCCCCGTCTGAAACAATGTTTAAAATTAAACCAGGCACTACAAGAAAGCGGCTAAAGTTAAACGTTTTCAAACAGTTAACGGCTAACGCTACTTTATCATTCTTTATCATCTGCTTGTGTGGACGCATCACCATGGCAACGACGCACGAGTCTGGGCTGTTGGCGTTCCTAGAAGGTAACGCCCAGCTACCTAAAGTCTCGTGAGAGCCGTATTGAATGTTCACACACACACACACACACACACACACACACACACACTGTGTTTATAGTGTTTATTTAGTGTCATACAGAAACCCTACAACTACCCCTACCTCTAAACCTAACCCTAATCTAGACTGCCGGGGTGTTATCTGTTAGACACAGCCCTTGTTAGCCATCATGTGTCACAAATCCTGAAAAAATAAGCTTTAAATTGGATATAAATAGACACAAAACATCCAGTGTATAAATAATGTAGGCCAATGCTGGTATTACATGAATGAAAACTCACATGTACAGCGGTTTAAGAAAATGGCACTGTTCATTTTGATTTTCAGTAGTCATAATGTACTGTAAACATTATTTCACCTTTTCAGCCATGTGTCAGATAAAAGCCTACTAGAATGGCATTGTGTTCATGTATTAATTTTTTTTAATTTTTTTTTTTAATGTATTTATTTTAGCTCATAATGCCCCAATGGCATACTGTATGGCCTTGTCTTCATAGATAAATTATTCTAAACTTCCATGCTTCAGCACAAGTGGCACACTATTGCCTTACTGAATTTAAAATAGCTCATGGATGCACTGAATCACTGAAACGTAGAATTTGGGTGAGAAAAAACATGCTGTTCTTAAATACTGTTTATAGTAAGCAAAAGATAAAATGGCAATTTTAAGCCTAAGGTCTATTAAATAAAACACAGCAGTAATATATCCTGCCCTGAATCTGAATGAATTTGAGTTGAATATAATGTGAGCATGAATCGGCAGTGAAGAAAATAAGAACTTTAGCAGAAATAATGTGCTCTCATTGCACAGTCCTGGGCCTCAGAGTTTCTGAGACAGTATAACACATTTTGTTCAATTGCACCCATACACATATGATTCACGAAGACCAAACATCTGAACAGACAAAACCACTCACATACACATGTGTGCAGAAACAAGCTCACATGGAGGGTTATATTTCACACACACTTACGAAAGTCAAGAGGGTTATGAGTGCCTTATGTCATTGGCAAAATACAACATCTGGATCCCTCTAAATTTTTAGTAGTGCAAATGAATAATGACATTCTTCTGGTGGTTTTTGAGATGGGTAATTACATAACTCATTTTTTAACATCATCAAGCACACACACAAACACAAACACACACACACACACACACAGGGTACAGTGAGGCTCTTGTAGAAACAGTAGCAGCAGGCACTAGTGCTCACACTTGGACATTACGCATTCAACATGAAAAGGCTTGTCTCTGGGCTAAACATCTGATGTTCCTTTTGTGGACAAATGTACAATGCATTTACATTTTTTCCATCTAAAAGGATCCATCTCTGCCTTCCACTAACCGCTTTTACCTGCAACCATAGTAGATCTGCAAAAATAATGTTTTTTTTTTTTTTAAATATGTGTTTCCAGGGTTGATAAGCCAATCATTCTTAGGTAATCAAATAAAACTCAAAGCTTTTTTAATAAAACATGGACATGAAGGGACACTCTTTTTTTCAAATTAATGGCAGAGAGGGGATTCTCTTTTATCTGCTCATTCATTTCATTTTTCAATAATTAATTGTTAGAGGGAGGGAACTAACAGTTTGTGTTTATGTGCGGTATTAGCTGAAAGAAACTTTGCAGAGAGCATGAGGAATCAGTCACGTTCCACATTTTCCAGTGGCCCTTAATTAGCTTCAGTGCTTAAAAGGCCTGACGGTTCCAATATCACAGCTGCTTTTAACATCTCTGGCCCAGTCTCTCATGTAATTATTGGACAGGGTTTGGATAAGGATACACTATTTTGCCCACTTTTATAATGTAGCCATTCTGTTTCATTTTATGTGAGAGGTTTCCACTCTGGAGAATTTAAATGAACAAAGTGCTCCGTAAAATGGAAGCTGATTAATATGCTCATTGAAACATTAAAAGCCTTTTAGTCTTCTAAACCATCCTCGTAAACATCTTTATAGGTTTAAGATATTACATTTATTTTTTGGTTGCAATCAGTATATTGAATACTAAATTATATTTATGCCATAGCCCGAAGCCTTCTAGGTCTTCAACAAAACAGTAGCCTAGTTTACAAAACTACTTTAGCATTATACCACAAAAGTAGCAATAAGAGATAAACAAACAAGAAATTTAATAACAACGTGGAAACCCACGTGGCACGTAAATTCCTAATATGTGGCATAATTTGTCACAACACTAAACTGGCATGGAGTGGCACGCTATGGCCTCCATTGATTGGGAAAGGCATTAAAAGATTAAAAGGTTTATCATCTGTCTGCGTTGTTGACAGCAGTCTCGAGTCATTACCGCCATTAGCATTAAGCTTGCCCCATCAATAACAGCCCGGGTGAGTGATCTGCCTCCTCGAGAGTCTGATCCCGGAGCAGGGGCAGCACTGCCATCTTAGCCCCTACTAATCTTGAGTCCCTGATGCACTTGGGAAAGTTTGTCTGAGAAGATGAGTCAGCTAGACAGAGAGTTGAAGTGAAACAGAAGAGATAGAGAGAGTGGGGACCTACCTATGTCAGAGCCAAGGCTAGGTGACATCTTTCAGGGTAATAAGTAAAGACGCTTACATTTCAGTACATAAAAGAATGTCAGTAGATATATGAGTGTTTTTACATGGTGACAGTGGCTGGAGTGGTTGGAGTCATTTCACAGTTGAAGAGTGTGTGGTGTGCACATCTAGCATTTGTTCACTTGGCTGTCACAACGGTTGTTCTCCTGACAGTAACATGGAACGATGAGTTGTGCCAGAATGTAGATATGAGTGTAGCTGACACCCAACACACTGGCTTGAGAACATTCTGCTGATGATCTTATTGCAGTGCACGTCTATCACTTGCAATCTTGCTGTCAGTCAGTGTCTCTGCTGCGAATGGCTTGAAGACAACTGTACTGTTGTATACTCATCACAACTGACCACTAGCATTTTTTGCTGGACCCTTTAGACATAACCAGATGGGCATAAGTATGTCCACAAGGATCTATACACTGATTGTGGGGAACAATATGCAGAAATGTAAGTGCTGCATAGTTATAGCGGGAAGACTAGCAGCTGTACATCATCGCACCATTAGCTAGTTAACTCCTAGCCAATCACATGTCAGCCATCACTTTATAAGTCTGCTCACAATCTATCACATTGCTGTTTCAGTGTGCTAACACGGCAACCAAAGTTGAGTTACGTCCTGCATGGGGAAGATCTTTAGCACATAACACAAAAAATGAATAATTGAGATAATTTATTAAATGTATTAATTGCTGTCTATCAATAAATTTTTTAATCGCTATTCAAGCAGAATATTTCATAGTTAAATGCTGAATTTGACACTATATATACTAATTTTCCTGTCAAAATGCATTTATTTAATTCTTAGGAAAGAAAGTAACAATAATTCTTTATTAACATTTTCCAAACAAAGCCTTCCACAGTATAAAGATAGAAAAGCACAAAAAGAGCAACAATGCAAGTAACAATAAACCTTTCCCAAAGTCTAAGTGGGAGGTTCACTGTCAGAAAATTGGTAAATACATTTATTGCGACTATGAAATATTAATGCTTTAAACATTTGTAATGAATCACATGTGTTAATTTTGACAGATCTATTTTTTGTAAAAAAAGAACAAAAATTATACGCCCTCCCTCAATAGAGGAAAAAGAAAAGAGCAATAATTTTACACCAAAAAAGTCCTCTTCCTCTCCACTAAATGACCGCAGTGGGACATAAGATGGTGCAAGTCAATTATGCACACTAAATAAAAGCACAGCTAAAATTTGAGTCAACAGAGAACTTTAAAAATTAAATATAAATGCACTTTTATGACTCCAGATTGTGGAAATAAAAGAAAAACATGGAAAAAGATCAAACTCACTGGTCCTCTCCAGTCAGGTAGAATGGACAAATGAAAACAAAATAAAAAGAGTGTCAAAAAATCTGGTAGTCTGCCCTCCTCATTGTCTACCTTCTATTTTAAAGGCATGACAGATGCCCTTGTTGGCAATGCAGACGGTACAAACCAGGTGAGAGGAGCTGAAGATGGCAGCTGAGGTAGAGTCGCTTATGAATAATTTAAAAAAGATCTCTCTGACCTCGGCCTGCTTTTGTTTTCCTTTCAGATATGAATTTGGCAGAAAGACGCTCGTTGACAGGTAGTTTATATTCCCCCCTGGATGAGATCCTGGATAAACGACAGTTACCCACATGGAGAGAGAAAGAGATGCTGAGAAAGAAATTTGAGAAATAAGGAAGAGTAGACAATAAGTGAACTGTTGTGAGAAGATTGAGAGACACCCAGCGTGTTTGTGAAAGCCGAATGTCAAGTGCTTTAACTGTGAAAGATTAAGCACTCTTACCTAAATTACTTTTGTAATTAAAAAGAGCGCATACACTCTCTATCTTGTGGCACAAAATGGTACAGGATTACTGGTTACAGCAGAGCAGGCATGCTGGCATGGTGATTTGAATCAGAGGTTGTTAGGGGGGGAGAAAGGTAGAAAAAAAAGCTGAAAAAGGGCCAGAGGGATTTGGAAGGAGAGGTTGATAATGAGGGAGAGAGGTAGGGGAGGCTGTCACCTGGACAAACGCTGTTCGACCCTCTGCCATTCTGCAATCCTCTCAGCAGCCTCTGCACACACCTCCACAAATGCACTTTTATTGTCCTCATCCATTATTCTCCTTCTCCTCCCTCTTTCCTCCATCACTTCATCACTGCCTCATCCCTGTCCGCTGCTCAGCCACCTCTGTGGCATTCTCATCCCTCATCTGACCATCCACTGCTTGTTTAATTCCTTCCTCTAGCTCACTCTCCCTCTCATCTGCTCGTTCCACTTCTCCTTGTCTTTTTCTCACTCTGATCTCAATGTCCAGGCTTGTATCTAAGCTTGAACTTGTGCTCTTGCAAATGATGGTATTTCCTCTTTGTCTCCTGAGGCTTTCTCTAGCGGTTCATACTCTGGCCAAGAAGCACCATGTCGTGTCACAGATAGGACAAGGCAAACGTATCATTGCACATACTGTAGAACCTGTCAGTGTGGTGCATAGAGGTGGCAGTCCAAAACTGTGAATATAATCACCGTACAGACAGACGTTACATCCAAATGTTTCATGCACTTCTTCAAGAGTGAACAAAGAGTAGTTTGCAGGTTAATGTGTGAAAACACAGTGCATCTGTACAAACTAACCCTCTAAAAAAGTGACGTTTATTATGCAATTTCTTTTTATGTAGCCTAGGTTTCACTGAACCTGTAAAACCACAAAAAGAAACTTGTTACTGAGAAATTGAAAAAGCCCTTATTCACAGTAACACCATTTTTTTATTTTTGACGTGAATGAAAAGGAAGCTGTGTGGGCTATCCAGAATAGCCTCTCACTTCCCATCAAAAATTAAAGATGGCACACTGTGAATAAGATCCATACACAAAGAATCTTATCCTCAGTTTTCCTGACTCACCACTGGGTGGCACCATGATAATTTTGATTGCCGTTGGACTGTTTTCTGGTTTCGATCTCTATGAGAAGCAAAGATAAAACTAACTAAATGGGCGATCCAGATGGAGAACAATAAACATTTTAGTGTTCGTTGTAGTACAAATTAGGACAGGTACAACGGTGTTGTTGTGCTTTTATTTAGTGCGGAAGACCCAGATTTGAGTCTGCCTTTTTTCTCCATTATTAATTTTTCTTATAATAATACATTTAATTGAATATTAATATTGATTTCCTTGCAGTGAATTGGTCACAATGAAAGTCAGGGAGTTGAGAGAAAAGTTTGATTTGGGTAAAATTAACCATGTTTTTAGTACAGTAATATTGTAGTATGTTTTTTGAGGAAACCATAGTTTTAATGCAATTAACCATAGGCCTGAGGTTCCAATATCACGGCTACTTATAACATCTCTGGCCCAGTCTCTCATGTAATTATTGGACAGGGTTTGGATAAGGACACACTATGTTGCCTACTTTTATAATGTAGCCATTCTGTTTCATAGTGTTACTACAGTAACTAAACTTAAAACGTTACAACTTAAATGCAAGTGGTGCACCAAAATTTTGATCAGCTTTCAAAGTCGTATCTTGAAAGCGGCATCATGGCGGTGTGTATTTATTCATAGAAACCAGTTTTGAATTTTAGGACACTATGAGTCGCCACCTTCATGTACGTTTCTCTCTCTCTCTCTCTCTCTCTCTCTCTCTCTCTCTCTCTCTCTCTCTCTCTCTCTCTCTGTCTTTGCTCTACAGGCATACACTGCATTGGAAACATGTACATTTCCTTTATTAATACTCTATGTTGTATGATTTTTCCTTGAACCACTTTCCTGTTAGGAGTCTGTACCTTTGATGTTATCTGCCACTGTAGATGTTCTCCTCGTACAGCTCCACTCCTTGGCTGTGTAGCCTTGACCTGCAGCAGTTTGTTGCCACAACAGTGACATGGTGCTGTGTGTTACTACGACAACGCTGTCTCCGGCAATTAGAGTCACATGCAACATTAGCAGACATCTCCCAGCCTGCATTTTGACAGGATCTATAAATAGCACGCCTCTCTCTTTGTCTGCCTCTTTCTTTCTCTTTTCCTCTTGGGATGAAGACACCTCTTGAGATGGAAGTGTGTGCTGAGGTCACTTAATTTTTAAAAACAATCAGTGTTTAAATATTTAGCCCTGGCTGTCATCGTGTTGCACAATGCAAGGTTCAACTGAAAAGTCCCCAGGGTCTGATAATTCAGCGGCACTCACACTTCCCTCAGTCACTCCAGGACACAATGCGAGAAATGCACATATTGCAACTTCACTCCAGATCTCGTCTGTATTCTGAGATGAAATACAGCTATTAGCTTTGAGTCATTTGAAGCAAGTGAAGCTTGGCCTCACGCATACAAAATCCAACTCGGCTCATGTGGTGCCCTGGAGGAAGCACAGGTAAACTCTCCTAAGGTGCAATGAGCCCCAAATGAATTAATGACATATTTACGAAGAGGAGACGTGTCCAGTGGGCAAAAGGATTGAGCGATGTGTCTGCAGATGAGTACAGCATTTTCTGCACTTGAAACAGATGAAAGGAGTCTAATAAATATCATGCAATAATATGGCACACAGACTCCTTACTAATGCAGTAAATGTGATGGGCAGAAAAGAGAGAGAGAGAGAGAGAGATGGAGTGAGAAAAATAAAGTAAAGAGAGAGGAGGGCTGTGAAAAAGTTCAGCTCTAATGCTGCTCATTGGGCAGAAATGGGGCATCTCTATTTTCATCTCTTTTTAATTTCTTTCTCAAGCCTTTCCTCCAAATCTAGTCTATACTTACTCTGTTTGATTTTTATTTTTATTTTTTTTTATCATATTTTTATCTCAGGCCCTCTCCCAGATATCTACTGCAGCATTATACTATAGTATAATTCAAGTGCCTACATCAATAAACACAACTACAAATACAAAGCTCATGAATAACACACAAGATGCAATGACCAAGTTGACTGCTGCATTTTCTTTACAACACATGGTGGTTCATGGTAAAAGATAGGGTGGAGATGGGCCACCATCAGCACACAAAGCTTTCTGAGACTCCAGGCAACTGCTTTATTCAGCCTTAATGCATCGCAGCAGTCAACTCGCATTTTCAAAACATCTTGGGCATTATTCAGTGACAGAGTTCTTTATCACTGTCTTATGTCTTATTTACACATTCTCTTGCATTTTCTTTCTCTCGCCCTATCTATTTCTTCCCCCTACTCCACTCAATATTCTTCTTTTTGCTTATCCTTAGCATCACATTCTGCCACAATGAACTTCACACCATTTATCGGCTTCATGAAAAATCTGAAAAAGAGCTCAGCGAGAAACACAGACCCGCTGGTCCATAAATTATGCAAAGACTGAGCTGTTATGAAACAGTGTTCTTACATATTAGTTAGTTTTTCATAAAAATATTCACCTCTAAGTCAGAAAGTGTCTTGTATGTTGACACGTAAATTTTATTTATACATTTGGCAGACGCTTTTATCCAAAGCCCTTATTACAGGGACAATCCCCCCAGAGCAACCTGGAGTTAAGTGCCTTGCTCAAGGGCACAATGGTGGTGGCCGTGGGGTTTGAACCAGCGACCTTCTGGTTAGCAGCCCTGTGCTCTAGCCACTACGCCACCACCACCTCTATTTTTCTTGTGTAAATATTTTCCAAAAGGTGCTGGAGACATGTCACACTTGAGGGAAGACTCTATATGAGTATATTTAATGCATACTGCAAACAAAAACTGAAAATAACTTACTTAATTTGCCAAGCTCTATTCGTGTTTACACGGTATCAAGTTGATAAAATTAATGCTTTTGAAGAAGCTCTAGTCACTGGATTTGCCAGGCTAGTGGCATCAAATATTTGGGAGATACTCAGAGTATTGTTTGCAACACTTGATAGTAGGCTTGAGATCCTTGCCTATTTCATGCATCAATAATCTGAAATGTATTATCGATATACAGCTCTGGAAAAAATTAAGAGACCACTGAAAATGTTTTAGTTTCTCTGGATTTACTATTTATGGGTATGTGTTTGAGTAAAATGAACATTTTTGTTTCATTCTATAAAGTACTGACAACATTTCTCATAAATTCCAAATAAAAATATTGTCATTTAGAGCATTTATTTGCAGAAAATGACAACTGGTATGTGTGTGTTTGTCTCTGTATCTTAAGGTCAGTGTGTCTGGCTGTGTGTTTGCCAGGCAACAGGCAGACGGTGACCCCTCAACACCTCACGCTTGTTATGGAATCCAGACTCAATTTCTTCTTAGCCACTATCGCCTGGTACTAACTGCTCCTGAGCTTCAGGCCTGCTGCCTCATCACCAAGGCAGATATTTGTATCCAGCTTGTTCACTCTCCTGCCCCTTCTCTTTCTCTCTCATTTGCCACTCAACCCCATTCCACCTCCCTCACAACCACTCACCCTTCAGCTGCATGTCAGTCCAATTTGGGTCATCCTGCCCAAGCCAGGCTTCTGTATCCACATGGCATGGATATATTAGTGCACATGGGAGGGCTGGCAGGGTGACTACCAAGCCCACAGATTGGAAATCAGGATAATGGCAGCTCTTCCCGAGACCAGAGACATCCACATGAGAGTGTGACAGAGAAGGGGTAAAGTGAACCAAGTCAGAGTGACAGATCATCTGGCGGCCATGTTGGAGGTTGAAGCTCTGAGGCAAGATGACAGATAAAAGGTTTAAATGCTATTAATGCCTCGAGATGGAGGCTGTGTTTGCTCAGCTCAGCTTATCTGTCAATGCCCATACAGAAGTGGAAGAATCAAGTGCCTCTGACCTACGGTGATATTTCTTCAGACACTACAAAAGAGAGGCATTGTGGATGAGTGTGCGTGGTAGAGAGAAGCTAAAACGAGCATGAAAGAGCAGGGCAGAGACAGTCAGCGAAAGCAGAAAGATGCAGAGAGGGAGGAAGCAGCAGGAAATCTTGTCAGAGAAGTACTACAGCTCTATTCATGCCATGCAGTCAAGGCAGGACTTTTGGCCTCTTTCCGCATACTGGGGCATCGCTTATGTGAACACTGCAATTCTGTGTGTCTACTCCAAAAAGCAGTCGTGTCTGGCTGTCTGTTGGTTTCTTTCAAAGCAATCTTGTGGGTCCCCCACGGGCATCCCTACTGCTCATGTTAATGTCAAAGTCTTGTTCTTTGGAACAAGGCTGAGTATGAGAACATGGCAGCAAGTGCTTGTGGACACTTATATTTCTCACCCAGCATTTTAAGACATACTTGAAAAACAAATGCTGTCCTACACACAAGAGCAAACATTAGGCTCTATATGCATCTTGGGAACGTTTGTTCCCTTTTTGACCTGTCTAATAGAAAAACCGTCATCCTAGTTTACTCTTTTTTTTTTTCCTTCTGTCTTTCTCATTCTCCTTTAACCTCCACCTTCAAAAAGACAAAAAAAATTTCCACTGGACATTAACACATTTGTCTCATTTTAAATTTCCATTCTAGTGGTATGGTCTCTATGTTCCCTGCCTGAAGCATTACCCAGAGACAGTGATTAATGTGCCACTCAAATCTAAACCCTTGATATATCCTAAGAGACTTGAAAGGGATAGTTCACCCAAAAATTTAAATAATGTCATAATTTGCTAACCTACCATTATATAACTTTATGCCTATACCCTTTTGTATTCCACAGAAGAAAGAGCATTAACCATTCACTTTCATTGAATGGAAAAAGGATGTACTGAAAGTGAAGGTGAGTAAATGATAACAGAATTGTAATTCTTTGATAAATTATGCCTTCAATGTAGGGCTTTGTCAATACAATCATATATCAATATATCACTTTATATACACATATTTTGCATCAATACTTCAGTGTCTTGCATCAATGTTTATGCATTCATTCATATAGTTTCCAACAGGAAAATAATGAAGTAGCAGGTCATCTAAATGAGTACAAACTCTGAAATCAGGACTGAATGAGGTGAGAGCCACTTCAGCAGATTCACTATCTATTGCAGACACACTGAAGCTGTGTCCAAAATGACACACTATACACTATGCATCTAGTGCATGAATTTTCAATGTGTAAGCTGCAAGCATTATGCCCACAAACTGTCCAACATTCCACACTCCATTCATTTGGTTGAAGAAGTACATCATCCGGGTACTCAAAGGACTTTTCTTTTCATTGCTTTTCATTTTGAGTTTGAACCATATTCAAAACCGATCAAAAACGCACACCAAAATAGATGAAGACATCAGTCATATAGATGGCGGTAGCGTTTAAAAGTTGGCTATTTAGAGTATTTTACCTTTAAAAAGTACTTAATACAACCAGTTTAAATATTCTGTCATCATTACATTATTGTTGAAACAAACTCTAGACCGTTGACAAACGCAACTCCTGACATGCCCATAAAATGAAGTTTCTTCATTCATGTACAGAAGTACATTCAGTCAGTGAACTAAATAATTAATGTAATTAATGATGATTAATGATGATATCAGAAATATCCATAGACAAACAGTCGTTAACGTTAATGAATAAATAGAATACAACAGGCATATTGATTTACTCACAGACTAAAGACTTTATACATTTTTTCAGATGTGGCTTGTTTGTCCCATTTCTTTCATGAAACAGACAAAATATGAAGAAATGTTACACATGATTACTAAAAGCAAATTCTCCAGTTTAAAACAAGGCCAAATACTGCATGATACAATGTGTAGATGCTGAGGTAGATTCTTTACGGAGCGTGTCTGACTGATGCTTCTGAAGTGCTGAAGGGAAGTTGGGCGGCTGCTTCCAGGTTCTAATGCTTGCCACATACAGTCTCTGTTAAGTGCGACTTAAATACAGATGTGACTTATCTGTGTTTTGTTTTTTCTCAATAATGCGATCTTGACCAGGTGCGACCTATATTCAGGTGCGACTTTATTTCCGGAAAAACATTTGGGAAGCAGATTCGCACAGCTTTTCATCAAAGTTTCAGTTGCGATCCAATTATGATATTGTGATGCATCGTAATATTTTGCATCATGACAATCTGTAAGTGTCGCTGTGTATAGCATATAGTGAGGTAGTTTGTGATTCCCAGAGTGTCAGTTGCTGAGGCAGAGATGCAGGATTGTGTGTTAACAAACAAGGATCCAAGAAAGGAAGTGTATCGTTTTGACCCTAGCTGTGTAAAGTTCAAGGTCATATGAGTCAACCCAGCAAAAAAGAAGAAGAGTGAAATACTTCACAGATAGGGGAGGACATAGAAAGAGAAAAAGTAAAAGAAAGAAGATGATTGCAGGAAGAGGTGCAGGCAAATATGAAGGAGGTAAAGAGAGAGTAAGAGAGTGCACCACAGAATAAGTGTGAGAGAAGAAAGGGGCAAGACAGAAGATGAGATGCAGGGACTCTGACCAGCTAGAAATGAGAGAGAATGAGAGGGCAGATAGAAAGATTGAGGTGGTGGATGAAGTGATGAATAAAGAAAGGGAGATGAAGGATGATTGGGAGGAACCGGTGGACTCCAGGCAGGAGATAGATGAGCTGAGGTCAGACATTGAAAGAGGGAGGCAGGAGAGGTAGCTGGAGAGAGAAAAGGACGAGAAGGATGGATGTGTAGACAGGAAAGCAGAGAGAGTCCGAGGTGGGGAGGAGAGAGGTTGATAACCAGAAGATGTCACAAAATAATTCATCAAGCTTGAAAATACTTTCCATCCATAACCAACATCTTTTCTCATATGAGCACACTATACAGTACCAACTATATCTACCCAAATTTACCAACCAAATTAAACCAAAGAAAAAAAAAAACACAAGCCACTCACAGTTTCTTCTATTAAACTTAATGCCCAAAAAGCCACCGTCACTCCAAATCTGTTCAACAGTGCAGACAGAACCATCTGCACATCTTCTTGAAGAACCTATATGCCTGTATGGTTCTCTCTTACCTCTTTTCCACCTACATGGTTCAGGGGCTGGTTCCTGGGCTGGTGCAAATTCTTGAACTATTCTGCAAATTTCCTCTGCAGAAAAGGCAGTTCCATGGTGGAAAAACTGGTTATATACAAGCCCAAAAAACTGGCTGGTCTTTAAGCAGAAACTGATTACGTCAGGGGGCAGAGGGCAGAATAATATGTCATCACCAGGTAAATTTTTCCAATAAGAACAAGTTTGGCTATCTACCATCTGCAGCGAGTTCTTCTTCTATCTTTTACAAAAAAAAAAAAAAAAAACAGCAGTGTTCCACAAAGGAAGCCAGCACCCTACTTGCGATAGGGTCTTCTATGGAGATCCAATACAAATTAGAGAGCTTGCAAAGGGGGGAAAAAAGTGTGTACAAGGAGATACTGTACGACAAGAAATGATGAACACAAACTTCAATCGGACGATTGACCAATTCATGAACACATTTTTTAAATGTAGGAGTACAGGAACCAGAAGAAGGACCTAAGCAAATGCAGCAGTGGACAAAGCAATATTCACTATGTCTTGAACTCTGTGCTTAAACACCGACCAGCCAGCAAACTAATGTAGGCAGTGAATTCAGCGACAGTCATGCTTGAGACAAACACCAAATCACCAGTGTTTTCTGCAGCTGATCTCAGTAAGTTATTACATTTGCCAACTTAGTAAACTTTCCTTACACTCTTCTTGTCTTATTTTGTGCAGATTATTTTGTTCAGTACAGGTTTGTTAGCCAGCTACTCATTTAGTTAGAAAGACCATGGCTATATGTTAAGTAAACCAGTTTAATTCTCAGTCAAGACATAAACATAATATTATATGCTATAGCAAAAATCCAAATATAAACATCTATTACACCAATGTTAATAACGATTCCAATGTTACAATTCATAGTACTTAGCTAGATAAGCCACATTAAAAAGTTAATAGTAAAGGGGTTAATATTCGAATATAATTTTATTCTTACAAGTTATATCTCATCTGTTATCATCTTCATTTATGTTTATTATATTAATACTTTTCCTTTAACAATAATGTGCAAGTAACATGTATGTCATCTGAGGGGTGACGGAGGGTCTGATTTATATAAGGAATGCATTAACAGTGATAATTTATTTAGCCAGGCTCCTAAAGGATATACATTTATATTGTACTGCATTTATTCACAAAAATATATATATCTGCTATAATTATTACATAATTAATCAACTCTTCTATAACCATTTGATTCTATTTTAATTCAATCACTATTGATTCAATGAGAGAGAGAGATTTTAGTTATGATATGATTTTATTGTCATATTAGGTGACTATGTAAGCCTTGTGTGTCTTTGTCGTGCTCTGTGTTAATTTTATGCAGATGGTGAAAAGAAAAACTGCATTCCACAAAATTTAGAGAGATGACCTCCAGACATGGGAAAAAGATAACAGCTACCCATTGCAATGTCTAAATCATTCAGTGTTTGGATTGTTTATGGTGCCCTATGACATGTGACAACTGCACATAAGTTCTGTAAAACCAATGATGGGAACTTGATTAATGTTATGGCTAAGTAACTATTATTTGCACCAAGGTGGAAACAGACCATTTTTGTAAAGTGCTAAGATTTTTAAAGTAATGAACTGTAAAGAGATATAAAGGAAAGGAGGAGGCGAGAACGGGCTTGACAATATAAATAATAGATTTAATGAAAAACTTAAACAAATTACACAAACACACATGACGGTCAGCTGACCGTAAACAATCTCTCTCTCGTCGCACCACCTTCTGCAGTTGGCCTTTATCCCTCTCGGAGGCTTAATTAGCCTGATAAGGGACCGGGTGTGTATAATCACGACCCGGCCCCACTCTCCGCCCTGTCACACGGACCTATCAGAATCTTAGAAAGTGTTGTACTGTGACACCTATAATTCAATTAGCATATGACTATAATTGCTTGTGAATGTTTCTGAATGGAGAGCTTCTTTTTCTTCTGTATTACTGAACCACTGGATTCAATATACTTGTGATGCTTATTGGAATGGCATAGAACATTCAGTATATTCTCTCTCAATTAATTGCATACCTGAGTCTGAGTTTTCATTTCTCAATATTCATATTTGGGACCCAACTGTTACCCCCTACAACACAAAATTCTGGGATGCCAGGAGATCACTGTTTAATCTGTATGGGAAACCTTTTCAGGGGTCACAGGCAGGCAATTATACAATGAATTTCAGGGCTCCTAGGACAGCAAGCCAAAGGTTAACTATCTTAAAAAGTTTTTGTGATTTAATTAGGGCCCTATGATTTTTGTGATGCTAAAAAGGTGGACAGAATTCAACAAATCCAGGCATATAAAATTAAGTTAACTGTAAAACACAGACTGAAACTGAGTTTTACATATTTGGGATAAACATTCATGTTTGAATGCACCATTAATCAAAATAAAATCATGATATGTCATAGTGTTATTAATAAACAGCAAAAGCCTGCAATTTTATTAAATAAATATGTAGTCTGCATTTGCTGCATACTTCAAAGTTAATTTGTGAAGCCGGCTGCTCATTCACTGACAACACAACCTTTTGATCATTGCATGCAAGATGTACATGACAGAGAGCAGGGCGCAGTAAATAGACTATGTGAACATAATTCAGTCGCAGCTTTATGTGGTCTAATAGTCACACTGGGCCATTGTGCCGGACAAGCCTCTTGTTCGTTGGTAAAGGAGGAAGCAGGAACTGGATTGACACTCAACAAGACTTTAATTACATGCCCCCACCACCCGATTCAGTCCAAGGAAATAATCACATAACCCCACCGCCCGATTCAGGCTGGGGAAAGCTCCAGACTGATTTTCCCCTTTGGCCAAGTCGCCGACTGGTTTTCCCCACTTCCTGGGTAGGACAAGGGAAGGGGAGCGGAGAGGAAAAGGGGGCGAGAGAGATGGAGAGGGAGAGAGAAAAAACCATGCCACCATTTAGTCCTCGGTCAGCTGGGTAGCGCTCCTCCACAGAATGGTGGAATGGTACTGGACCCCGCTTCCAGGTGTGATGGCAGCTAGCTCCTCCACATCCCGGCAGACATCAGCAGCTGCTTCACCTCCCAGCAAAGGCCCCTTGGTGGACAGTAGCGGCTCCTCCACCCTCTAGCGACCAGCAGCAGCTCCTCCCCTTCCTGGTGAACAGCATCAAGCTCTCCCGCCCCCTGGCAGATGACAGCAGCACCTTCATCGCCTTGCGGACGGCAGCGGGCTCCTCTGCCTTTGGGCGAACTGTTCCAGTACCACCGCATCAAACATCCTCAGCGCTGCAAACCTTCGTCAGCAGCAAGGGCGCTCTGATGGTGCATCTTCATCCAGTCCTGGGTTTCAGCACTAGTATTGCAGACAAGCCTCTCATTCATTGGTAAAGGGGGAAGCTAGAACCAGAATGACACTCAACAAGACTTTAATTAGAACTTAAAACACTTAATTGAAAGATAATAACATGACAACACACACACACAGTGTGTGTCTCTCCCTCTCTCTCTCCAGCCTTCCGACTCCTCCTCTTATATCTCTCCCGCTGATTGGGCCGCTCAGCACCAGGCACGCACACTCACAGCACAGTCACGCCCTCCTCCTCGTCACAGCCATATAGCAAACTGCCTATCCAGAGGTGAGAAAGCCCCCCCCCCACCCCCCCTCAAAAAAAAAACCACACAGAAAAACTGATAGTGCTAGTGTGTTTACTACTGTAATGTAATATTAACTGTAGTAGTAGTAGTAGTAGTAGTAATAAACAAATAATAATAATTTTATATTTAAGCAGTATCTCACAGTGATGCTCCATTGTGCAGTACCTTATTTGACAAAAATAGCTCCATGTTATGCTGTGAAATGTGCTGTGAGGATCTGTATAGAAGCACTCAATTTGATAAAATATAATGCAGTGTTATGTTGATAATATTGGTTATGTTATAGAGTTGTTCTATGTTAATTTGATTAAAGTATTAATTAATTAATTTGATTAGACAAAATTTATGATGATTAAATTGAATGAAACTGTCAAATTAAAAAATCTGAAATAAATAAATAAAACATATTTCATAGGGCCCTAGTAATCTAAACTAATGTGATGATAAATAATGACAGTGAATGAGTCCCACCCCCATAGTGATACTAACAGAAAGTTAAACGTTCTAGTTAAACGTTCCTTATGTAATATTAAGTATTTAAACCGTTTTGCAGTAACAGGTCCTATTTATTAAGTCTTTTTGGGGAGTTAATTTGCACCCTTCACACACTCAATCTTCTGGTGTGCAAAAAGAGAGCAGTACAAAAGCAACACTTATGATCAGAAAATTGAGAAATGTTTTAAAGAATAAAGTCCATAACTCATTGTCTTAAGATACATAAAACATGTAAAACATAATTCCAAACACTGTCTGCAATTTCAGCACAGACACAATTTCCATTAAAGGGAAAATAGCTTTGCCTCTGAATGAGAATAATCTATGACCTATGGTTCCTTCTCATTATGCTAATGTCATATCTGGATATCTTCCATTAGCTTTCTAAATGAGTCTTATCTACATTGCATGTTTGGAATATTTATCTATAACGTCTATGAGTAATTTCTTTAAAATGTGTTCCAAACATTCTTAGTGACTTTGTATGAAGTGTTCAGTAGAATATTTCGACTATTACCTGTAAATTGACTGTGCTGCTGAGCTTGGCTCTAGGGAGGGAAAGCGTCATACTTGTGGATTTAATATTGGCCAGCCACCTCTCTAGCTTTTCCAGGGTCAGCAGTCGATCCAGTCGGGTCAAACTCTCCACATGGAAGGGCAAAAGCAGCACGATGCTTGCCTTTCCCTCCCAAAGACTCCAACACCTGTAACATGTTCTTCATTTCCTCATAGTGGCAGTAGACACCTGAGAACAGTGTTAAAAAGAGATGTTTTGTTGTTTTAATAAGGGATGTGCAAAACTGTAGATTCTTAAAATCCACTCCTCAGTGTATTGGTGACTAATCGGTCTCAAAGGGATAGTTCACCCAAAAATGTAAATTCAGTCATCATTTACTCACCCTCATGTTGTTTCAAAGCATAACTTTCTTACTTCTATGGAATACAAAAGGAGATGTTATTTAGAATGTTAGTTCCCCGTCTGTCACTCACTTCGATGCCGTGTCGAAGAAGCGACACTAGTGGTCTCTCTTGAGCACCGAAATATGCCTCTGATCTATGAAAAAAGGTAACAGTATTTGCATACCCCGCCCCCGGATACGGATATAAAGGCGAGGGAAATACGCTTGTTCATTCAGTAATTTTCTTCGGAGCCGATGGTCGTGTGTGCAGCCAGCTGCGAATGACACAAATGATCCTGCTTCTATCCTCTGACGCTCTGCTTTCCTGTTGGATCTACGGCGCACTTCAGCTGCTTTTTTCTTCTCTGCACGGCGTGCAGTTTGCCCCTGGGCACTTCGACAGCTTGCCCGGGCCGCCGTCAGTGTGGGGTTGGATTGGAACCCTCCATCCTCCCCACACCCATCATGGTTGGATGACTGGTTCCTGGGGTCTGGGTGCTGCTCACAGCCACGCCACCCCCCCCCCTCCCCCCGGTCCCGTTTTTCCCGGAGGTGCATGACGAGCTGACGTCATCATGGAGAGCCCCGCTCTCCATTCGTGAAAAGCCCTGCTCGTCCGCTCTCGCTACCCTCGATTGCGGGGCGGCCCACGGCTATACGGCGATTCCCCAGGTGGATAGGGTGGTTACGCTCCATCTTTGTCCCGGTAACCCTACCACCTGGCGCGGGCACCCTATACCCCCTTCCAAGGCTTGTAGGACGACATCCTCGTTGAACTCCAAAGCCTACAGCGCTGCTGGACAAGCCACCTCCGCCTTGCACGCCATGGCCATCCTGCAAGTCCACCAGGCCAAGGCGCTCAGGGATCTGCACGAGGGTAGCCCTGACCCCGATGTGCTGCAGGAACTGCGCTCAGCGACCGACCTCGCCCTCAGAGCCACGAAGGTCACCGCGCAGGCACTCGGGCAGGCGATGGCCACCCTTGTGGTCCAGGAACGTCATCTCTGGCTCAACCTGGTCGAGATGCGTGAGGCCAACAAAGTTCGCTTCCTCGATGCCCCTGTCTCCCAGCTTGACCTCTTTGGCGACACCGTCGAGGAATTTGCCCAGCAGTTCTCTACGGTGAAAAAGCAGACGGAGGCCATCTCTCACGTCCTGCCTCGCCGCAAACCTGCCGCCACGGCCACTGCCCCGTCTGCTCGCCGAGGGTGTCCCCCTGCGGCCAAGAAATCTGCTCTGCCTCAACCCAGGCCCAGCTATCAGCCCCAGCGTTGAGCACACCGCAGGAAGCAGACGCCCCCCGTCTCTCGGACCCCCTCGAGGACCCGTAAGGCTCCCAGGTGCTCCTGAGACGGACAACCCAGCAACACAGACGTTAGCTCCAGAGGTGGTAAGACCGCTCCGTCCCCCGGTGGAGGGTCGGGAGGAGAATCTTTTGTTTTTAAACAATTTTCATTTGCCGCCCCCCTTAGATGGGGTTGCGGTACCCACATTCTCAATGAAAGAGCTATTTCCTATGTCTCTGTGTCACCTGGCCCGCAAATGCCGTTCTCACGGCACTCTGCCACCAGATCTCAACAGTCCCGGCTTCCTGGACACGGACCACCCGTCTCGAGCCCCACGACTGTCCCCCGGCCGGCCGGTTCCTACGAGTCTAGAGGACGCCTACCCTGGACCTCCTCCTCAGTCGCTAACCCGCCCCCTGCCGGGTGTGCGGAGCATGGTAAGTGCTTTGAGTCTTTTCTCAGCACCCCAGCCATGGGTCGCCCTGTCGCTGCCCAACGCTGCCCTACCTGCTCCACTCTGCTGCGAAGCCCCGCCGGGTATGTCAAAATTAATCATCCCTTTGGTGCCCTTAGCGCAGAGGTTGGACACGTGGCTTTCACTTCCCAACCCGTCTCGCTGGCTGGCCCAGACCATCCGACTCGGTTACGCAATTCAGTTTGCCAGGCCCCCGCCCAATTTCATGGGCGTCCGCTTTTCTGCAGTACACGGCGAACATGCCCAGTCCCTGCGCGTGGAAATCGCTATTCTTTTGGCCAAAGACACGATAGAGCTTGGACCTGCGAGTTCTCAACCAAGCGTTGCACAAACTCCCGTTCAAAATGCTTATTTTTTCATAGATCAGAGGCATATTTCGGCGCTCAAGAGAGACCCTTAGTGTCGCTTCTTCGACACGACATCTCGTTCCCTCCATCAGGGAACGGAGGTTACATACGTAACCGAGACGTTTCAGTTACCATTAATTATTTATTGTATGGATTCAATGAAAGTGAATGGTGACTGAGGCTAAAATTTTGCATAACGTTCAGTGATACGTATTTGGAAAATATAAAAATAACCATTAATATATACTGTATATTATATATACAGTAAGTTTAGATAAACAAGTCAACCTAAAAGAATGATAGAAATTACCTGATCTGTGTATCATGCAAACTTTATTGTATTCGGCCACAATTGTACAGTGTGGTTATCTGAGTTACCGTAGACTTTGTCAGTTCTAACTAGTCTGGGCATTCTCTGTTGACCAATTTCATCAACAAGGCATTTCCATCCACAGAACTGCCGTTCTCTGGATGTTTTTTGTTTTTGGCACCATTCTTAGTAAACTCTAGTGACTTTTGACGCACAACAGCAGATCAGCAGTTACAGAAATACTCACACCAGCCCGTCTGGCACCAACAATCATGCCACGGTCCAAATCAAAATCAAAATCTAATTTTTTTCCCCATTCTGATGGTTGATGTGAACATTAACTGAATGTTAATGCTGCTGTTTTTGTATTGTTTTTTTGTATTGCTCCTGTCCTGGAAGCACCTGTCACCAAGACAAATTCCTTGTATGTGCAAGCATACTTGCAATAAAGCTGATTCTGAAGCTCCTGACCTGTATCTGCATGATTTTATGCATTGCACTGCTGCCTCATGATTGGCTGATTAGATAATCACATGGATGTTTTCTGGTGCCAGATGTACTGGTTTGAGTATTTCTGTAACTGCTGATCTCCAGGGATTTTCACGCATAACCGTCTCTAGAATTTACTATGAATGGTGCCAAAAACAATAATCATCCAGTGAGGGGCAGTTCTGTGGAAGGAAATGCCTTGTTGATGAGAGGTCAACAGAGAATGGCCAGAGTGGTTCGAACTGACAAAGTCTAAAGTAACTCAGATAACCGCTCTTTACAATTGATATGAGAAGAATATAATCTCAGAATGCTATTATGAGATTCAGGTTGGAGCTGTTTTGGCTGCACGAGGGGGACCTACATAATATTAGGTAAGTTGTTTTAATGTTATGCCTGATCGGTGTGCAACTAGTTTAGGCCTTGATGAGTCAAATCATATAGAGAAATATCACAAACACTACATGAGATACAAATAAGGAAAAGACATCAGGGGGGTGCAGGGGAGGCAGTGGCATAGGATGTATAATTACAGCCCATTACACCCATTAAATTTGTTGACAAAGATGAGATGAGTTAAAGAGACTATTAGCAGTATTACAGTTACATGTTTTTTCCACATTCTTTTCACCTTATTGGATTAGTCAAGGGAAATATGAAGAATGATAGCGAAAGAGTGCATATCAAGCTAAATAAAATCTATGGATGATTGAAAGACAAAAAGGGTTCAGCCAGGTTTTGTTATTGTATTTCACTGGACCAAATGCACTGTATCCCAGCTAACAATTTTACGTTCTGGGAACGTTAGTTTTTGGTTCCCAGAACGTTCCCAAGAACGTTCCACTATTGGTGATCCAGGAAAGTTTTCTTAACGTAAATAGAACGTTCCCTTAAGGTTAGGGGAACGTTCTGGAAACTTTATGGGAATGTAAAAAAAGAATTTGCCAATCAATGAGCGCTCTCTACTGCCTGATAATGGTCATGTAATTAAGCATTTGATCACTGCTGTTAAAGCAAACATTTGCAACCTTTTAATTTGTTTAAGAAAAATAGAACCTAAAATAACCTACAGGGAACATTCCCAGAACGTTCCTGTTTGGTTCCCAAAAAATAACCAAATGGGAACCATTCAGGAACGTTAGGGGAACGTTCTGTGTTTGCTGGGATTGCTGTTCAAGGGGAGAAAAGACAAAAATATGCATGACAGTCAGTGGCGTCTACAACTGAATTTGAACCTTGTCACGTAATGTAAAAGCTAGCATGTGTTATTTGGATCTGCAGTGGCCCCAAAATCCCACACTTAAAAATTTATTAATTTAATTGATTTTAGACATTTTCTCAGAACCTTTCCCAAGGTTATTTTTAATGAATGTATCAAGTCAGTTCTATTCAAGTTCACACAGGTTTCCAAGCAGAGTAACAAGTATACTGTAGTTCCATTAAGTTTGACAACCAAAATGTATCCAAATACTGTCTTAATTTTAAACAATGTATTTATTTTAAGTTAGATTATAAGTTAGCTCTAACCTAACAAAGTTCTTTTTGTGAAGTATATTACTTGAAAAGTGCAATCTTTTTTAAAAATACTTGGTTTGATCATTTATCTAATGTAAAGACATTCTTACATTTTTATGCATGGCAAAAGTGTCAACAGAATTTAGCAGCCAATTAAATAAATGCTATTTTTTTTTACTTACCCATTAAACTTACCTGATCGCATGTCTGTATTTATATGGATATTAACATTTTAACAGAGCCTCTGTTTTGGTGTGTCATTAAGAGGAATGTGCCACCCAAGATGAAATTTTCATAATTACCTCCTATCAACATTCCTGTTATTTATCAAAACCACTGCTACAAAGTTCAGCATTATACATCCTTCTCCTGAGCAATTCTAACATGTTCCTTACAGCATGATTAGGAATAATATTAATAGCCAAAAATGATCAAAACACAAAGACAGAAACTTGGTTAGAATTCCTCTTTGTTTCATAACCTGAGACGAATTGCTTGACTGTCAAGTATTATGAAAAACACCTGATCCTGTGTAGTCAAAAAGAAAACCTCTATTGTTGGCCCAGCGCCAAGCTTTGCATGTGCCTCAATAGTATGCTAGCAGTTCCCTATGAGCTTGTGAACACAAGCCAAGAGCCAAAGTAGTTGGATTTCAATAATTATACAGGGGGATGAAATTTGATCAGTCTAAAGTTCAAAACACATGGCGTGGTGTCTGTCAGTTATTATGGGGTTAAAAGCTCTTGGAACTATGAGCATTAAAAGGGAAATTCTGCCATGCGAGTTTTTCAAATGCCACACACGGATTCTTGTCACTGTGGTCTTGGCTGGCAATCAAAAGAAAGAAAACATCCTGGGAGATTCTGTAACTGAAAGAGAGAAATCAAATGACCTAACAAGCATACACAAGAGAAAGACACTAATGTCTCCTTCATTAATTACAGTGCATAAAAACAATGTGGCTATTGTGCTCTTTTTCTTCTTGAATCCTCTCTCATGCCGATTTACAGTAATAACCGAGCTAAGGACAATAAAAGCTAAAATTATCTAAATTAAACCACTTTCATTTTCTCTTGTCAGATCCTTTGGTGCTCAGAGAAGTGCTGCTGTTAGGAGGTAAAATGTGCCTGCTTGTTTTGGGGTTTGTTGCTCTTTCACAGCACAAAGGCTGAAGTAATGAGCTGGTGTGGTGCTTGCTGTCATGACACACCTTGAATAGGCCTACAATTCTTTCTTTCTCTTTGTCTCTACAGCCGTTCAGCATTCCCCCAAAAGTCCTCTTTTAATATTACTTGCTGTATGTCTGCTGTCACTCTACGTGACTATCAAGTCTTCTTATCTTTCACCTGTCTCTCTTTTCACACCCTACCTGTGACTATCCATTTACCCCCTGCTATGAGCTCTCCCCTCCATCTGTTCTCCAATCCAGTTCTCCGTGGTGTTTGGCTATTTGTTTCAGTCTTTATTTGGTACTATGGACTGCACATGCACCAGAGGCCTCTAGCAAATCCTTAACACAGAACATTTGGAAGCCACAGAGTGCCGATTAAAAAAAGAATGAAAAAAAAAAAAGATTAATCTATTAATTTTAAAATAGAAACGTGGATAAATGTATAAATGGACAAATAAATAGATACATTAAAATGTGCTTATTTATTCACAATTAAAATTTGTGCATTAATAAATCATATACTTAATTCGAGTTTAAAATGCAATTAAATGCAACAATAAAACAGCACATTAATAAGTCATTTTTAAATGCACCTTTTAAATTGCATTTTAAAACAGCATTTGCCAGTTGCTTTACTTTATCTATTTATTCATTCATTCATCTTCAACCGCTTATCCTGTACAGGGTCACGGGGGGCTGGAGCCTATCCCAGCTAACATTGGGCGAAAGGCGGGGTACACCCTGGACAGGTCGCCAGTCCATCGCAGGGCCACACATATACAGACACACACTCATACTCACATCCACACCTAGGGCAATTTTTTTTGGAGACACCAATTAACCTAGCCTGCATGTCTTTGGATGGTGGGAGGAAGCCGGAGCACCCGGAGAGAACCCACGCAGACACGGGGAGAACATGCAAACTCCACACAGAAAGGCCGGGGCAACCGGGGTTTGAACCCATGACCTTCTTGCTGTGAGGCGACAGTGCTAACCACTGCACCACCGTGCCGCCCCTTTATCTATTTACTAATGGCTTTTCTTTTTCGTTTTACATTGGCTTTCCTTTTTCCATTTGCCAATTGCTTTTCATTATCCATTTGACAGAACGAAAACTACGTGTGTGTATGTGGGTATGTATGAAGGTGTGTGTGTCTGAGTGTATGTACGTATATGTATAATTACTTATTTAAAAAAAAAAAAATTATCTATGTCTTGCTGCTGTTTTTGTATTGTTTTTGTATTGTTGTGCACTGGAAGCTCCTGTCACCAAGACAAATTCCTTGTATGTGTAAGCATACTTGGCAATAAAGCTGATTCTGATTCTGACAATCAAGTTTAAAAATGCCATTGGACAGTTGACTTGTTGGAGCAACCAATACATTTTAGGCTCAGTTTTAAGACACACCCCCTCTCCCACGTGCCACTCAAAGGAGATGTATGATGGCCTGTCATTGGATGGTTATTTATAGAGGTATGACAGCCTGTTAATGGTTTCTTGTCAACGCTGCTGTTAAATGCCATGTGTGGCTGTTGGAGCCATATTCAGAATTTTGTGCACTACCAGAATTATAAATTACTAGATTTAAATTTGACTTATTTGTTATGTATACATAACCATGTATTACAAAATGTTATGCTTTAAATATACAAAGGAATTTTATGTTTAATGTCTAATACTTGTACTAACCTGGTCAAGTACATTTATTGACTCCTCCCCTTTTGATGTGTCACTACGATGCGTGATTGCAGGTGTTCATAATGAAGTAGGATTGTTTGGCACAGGCAGGTTAGAGTTTGAAGAGCAACAGTTTTCTTCAATCGCATGAAACTTATGTTATGAGATACCGCTGTATCTTGGATGTTTATTTTGTGTTGGATGTTTATTTTGTGTTTTGTTTGGAAAGTAAACCAGAGATCGCGATCAATAAATATGGTTTTGTTATGACCGCTTCTCTGTGCGTGCTTAATGGACATGTGCATAAGAAGATACTCCTCATCTAACCTCAAAGAGGCTAAAGAATTAAGCCTCTACAGTTATTGAAGAAAACTCGCACTTTAGATCGATCGACAAGACACAAAGGATTGTACAAGGAACTTTCTTCTCAAAGGATTGGAAACTCCGCTGTTCACGGCCAGGAAAAGAGCGCAATTCTATGAATGAACAACGCGTCAGCTTGTGAGTACGAGAAATGCAAACAATACAACTGATCATTGAATGCGAGATTGAAAGAATGCTTAGATAAGCATACACTAACAGACGAAATAATTGTCAGAGTTTTGAAATGTGTGTTTAAACGCTAAAGAAACCTACTAGTTAACTGTGGCTTGTAGGCTATAAAATGATGGAAGAAGAGATTCATACGGCCGCGGAGGCTGAAAGGCTTTTAAATTCACGTATTGCAATGCGTAGAGGTAAATTAGGAGTATGCACGAGAAAAATGAACGAAGTTAAAGCTCTACTTGTTAAAGGTGGAAGTGTTGAACAAGTGCAAGACTGCATGGCGATATTATCGTTTTTCATTCATGACTTCAAAAATGTGCATAATGCAGTTCAAGACCTTTTAGCAGAGGAAGAGCAGAAAAATGATCATGTAGACTGGTTTCAACCTAAAATTATGGATTTCAATTACTTTATTAAAGAAGTTGAAATGTGGCAGAGAGAACAATCAGATCAACTTACAACAGTCGAACCAAAAGATAGTATATCAAACATCAGTAGTGTGTCTGCAAGATCAACCTCATTTAAGGCCTCTTCTGCAGCTAAAATAGCTGCAGCTGAAAAGGCTGCTTTAGAGGCACGCGCCAAAACTCTGCCAGATATACAAGCCTTACAGATGGAAGAAGCCATTATTAAATCAAAGATTGAAAGGGCAGAACTGCAAACACAAATAGCAGCAAAGATCAAAGTGCTGACAATTGATGCTGAATCACGAGCTGATGTTATGAATGACTATTATGATGCAAACAAAGAGGATAATGCCGAACCTACTTTTACAGATACCTCTGCATTAGAATTCGTTCCTATGACCACAATACCTAAGACTCCACTCCAGAGAGCTGTCAGTCATGTGCAAAGAAACTCTCAAGCAGCCACAAGTTCAAGTCCACAGCTGGAGGTCAGTAACGGCTCGCACAAAGGCTTAAGCTTAATGGTACAGAGGCAAAAGGAAATGACTGATCTTTTTATTACGCATCAGAATCATTCTCTACTGCCTAAGAGAGAAGTACCAGTATTTGATGGAGATCCATTGTCCTATCAGTCTTTTATTCATGCTTTTAAATTCCTGATTGAAGACAAGATGAGCAACAGTCAGGACAGGCTCTACTTTCTTAAACAGTTCACTGCTGGCCAGGCCAGAGATCTTGTTCGTAGCTGTCTGCACATGGAAGCTCGCAGAGGATATACCGAAGCTCAGCAGCTTTTAAAGAAACATTTTGGCAGTGAGATGAAGATTGCGAATGCTTATATAGAAAAGGCATTGAACTGGACAACCATTAAAGTTGATGATGGAAAATCACTTCATGCCTATGCTCTATATCTTAGGGAATGTTGCAATGTGATGCAAAACCTACAATACATGGATGAACTGGATGTTGTATCAAATTTGAAATTGATTGTATCCAAACTCCCATACAAGCTCCGAGAAAGATGGTGGACAGTAACTTTTGAGTCATTCCAAAGGACTAATATTCGTATTAGATTTCAAAATCTTGTAGAATTCCTGGAAACTCAGGCCGAGATTTTACTTCATCCTGTCTTTGGCGATATCAAAGATTCTTCTCCTGTTAAAGGCACAGTTCTAAAACCCAGAACAATCAGCTTGAGGACATCTAAAAGGGGCAGTAGCTTTGTTACTACGGTGACACGACCTGATGATCAGACATGCAAAGAAGCAGCCAAAGCGCAGCTGCAAGCTAATACTCATGCTGCTATTCTGACCTCATGTTGTTACTGCCAAGGTAAACATGCATTAAATGACTGCATAAAATTGAAATTAGTGTCCCAAGATAAAAAGGTTGAATATCTCAAAAGGAATGGTCACTGTTTCGGATGCTTGAAAAAGGGTCACATGAGCAAAGATTGCAATAAGAAAATGGTTTGCCAGATATGTCAACGAAAACATCCTACACTGCTCCACATCGACAATTTAAAGAAACAGATTTTACCTATACCGAATTTCTCAGAACCGAAAGAAGAAATGCCAGTCAATAGTGCACTAGTGTCAGCTGATCATGCAACAGGGGCCAGTAAGGAATGTGCACTAGCAATCGTGCCAGTCCAAGTTAAAGTTGCTAAAGGCAATAAAACCATTATAACCTATGCCTTTCTTGACCCAGGCAGTTCAGCGACGTTCTGCACTGAGAACCTTATGAATCAGTTGAATGCCAAAGGACGCATAACTGAAATTCTTCTGCGTACGATGGGGCAGGAGAGACCTGTTAAGAGCTATGAGCTCACAGGTCTAGAAGTAAGCAGTATAGATGGAGATATATATATAAACCTTCCAAAAGTATATACCCACCCAAAGATTCCTGTGTCAAAAGAAAACCTACTCACTCACCATGATCTTGAAAAATGGCCTTATCTGAAAGAAGTCAAACTGAAAAGAATCAACGCTAACATTGAGATCTTGATTGGAATTAACGTTCCAAAAGCAATGGAACCGTGGAAAATAGTGAACAGTCAAGGAAATGGGCCATATGTGATCAAGACTGTTCTAGGATGGGTAGTTAATGGACCACTTCATTCCTTTTCTTCAAAGGATGAAACTGGATTAATGTCAGTGATGGCCAATCGCATCTCTATGGATAATCTTAAAGATCTGATTATCAGGCAATATCATCATGACTTTCCTGAAAAGGATTATGAGGAAAGTAGAGAAATGTCAGCCGAAGACAAAAGGTTCATGAATATAGTAACGACTTCAGTAGAACTTAAAAATGGGTATTACCATCTACCTCTACCTTTTCGTGATAAAGATGTAACCTTGCCTAACAACTATGATCTGACAGCACAACGAACACTAAACCTTGGTAAAAGATTCAAGAAGGATTCTGCTTATGCAAATGAGTACAGCGTGTTCATGGAGGACGTGCTAAGAAAAGGATATGCAGAAAAGGTGCCACAAGAACAACTCCAAAGGAATGACGGTCAGGTATGGTACATACCACATCATGGGGTGTACCACAAGAAGAAGGGGAAACTTCGAGTTGTTTTTGATTGTTCTTCTTCATTCAAAGTCCATTCTCTTAATTCCAAACTTCTTCAAGGTCCTGATCTGATCAACCCTCTACTGGGCTTCTTGCTTGGATTCAGAAATGAAAAAATTTCAATAATGGCTGACATTGAAGCAATGTACTATCAGGTACGAGTTCAAAATCGATTCGATTCCTGTGGTGGACACAAGGGGATGTTGACCAGCCACTAGAAGTCTACAGGATGAATGTTCATCTTTTTGGTGCGGTATCATCTCCAAGCACTGGAAATTTCGCCTTAAAGCAAACGGGAATTGATCATTCTGAACGGTACAGCTCACAAGTAATTGACACAATTAATCATAGTTTTTACGTCGATGATTGTCTCAAGTCTGTGGTTTCTGAAAAAGAAGCTATCAAGCTCATTGAAGACCTCAGGGAAGCATGCACCCTAGGAGGATTTACTTTACGTAAATGGGTGAGCAATAGCTCTGAAGTCCTTCAGACCATTCCAGAATGTTACAGAGCCCCTCTTGTGAAACAGCTGGACTTGGACAGAGAAAAACCTCCTCTTGAGAGGGCACTCGGAATCCAGTGGAATATCCAAAAGGACGTCTTTACTTTCCAGGTAACCATTAAGAACAGAACTCCCACTAGACGAACAATCCTTTCTATAGTCAATTCCATCTATGATCCACTAGGTTTCATTTCCCCTTTTGTTCTCAAGGCCAAGCAAATCCTGCAAAGACTCTGCCATGAGAAATACGGGTGGGATGAAATAATCCCAGATGGAATTATGAGGTCATGGCAGCGATGGCTCACAAAGTTAGACCATCTGAGCAGATTTGAAGTAGACAGGTGCATGAAGCCTGAGAACTTTGGTGTTGTAAAGACTGCTGAACTACACCATTTTTGTGACGCAAGCGAGCTAGGATATGGGACAGTAAGTTACCTCAAACTTACAAATAGTGTCAAAAATGTTCATGTCACATTTGTACTGGGAAAAGCCAGAGTAGTCCCACCTAAACGGATAACTATTCCGAGACTTGAGCTTGCAGCCGCAACCCTTGCTGTGAAGGTGGACAAAATGTTGCAAAAGGAACTTCATATGGAACTGGAAGATTCTACCTTTTGGACAGACAGTACAGTAGTACTGAAGTACATCCATAATCAAACAAAACGATTTCATACTTATGTTGCCAATAGAATTGCAGTGATACATAACCTCTCACAAGTACATCAGTGGAGGTATGTATATTCTGGAGACAACCCTGCAGATGACAGCTCATGTGGTTTACAAATAGAATCCCTCCTGAATTCCACAAGGTGGCTGAACGGACCTTACTTCCTGTCAAAGGAGAAATCTGAATGGCCTGAAGTGCCAGAAGATCTCCGTTACATCTCATCAAACGATACAGAAGTAAAAAGAGAACTCTCTACTTGAACCTGCAGAACGACACAGTTACTAGAATAATTGAGTATTATTCTTCATGGAGGAAACTATTGAGAGCTACTGCATGGTGGCTAAGACTCAAAGGACTCTTGATGCATCGAAATCAGAAAGACAAAGGTCTTAGTATAGATTCCAAGTGGAAAGTGGAGCAACAAGGATTAACTCCAGAGGATTTGGATGAAGCAGAGAAGTCCGTCATTCGCTATGAACAACAGCGTTACTTCAACTCAGAGTTAACACTCCTGAGAGAAGACAAACTCATCAAATCAAATAGCTCCATATACAAACTGGATCCAATCATTGATGAAGGCATTTTGAGGATTGGAGGAAGACTAAGTAAAGCAGCCATGCCGGTGAGTCTAAAGAACCCAATCATCCTACCAATAGACTCACATATGTCCAAACTGATCCTGCGTGATATACATCAAAAAGTTGAAATCAAGAAATCACATGCTTTCAAGACTGGGTCAGAAGTTCTGGATACCATCAGCAAACTCCTCTGCAAGAAAGATAATAAAATCTTGTGTCTTTTGCAGACGAATGCAAGCTAAAGTTGGAGAACAAAAAATGGCTGACCTACCAGAGCAACGTGTCGCTCCTGATCTTCCACCTTTCTCACATGTGGGTATTGACTACTTTGGACCTATTGAAGTCAAACGAGGTCGTTCTCATGTAAAAAGATGGGGGGGGGGGGGGGGGGGGGGTGATATTTACCTGCCTGGCGAGCCGAGCAATACATCTCGAAGTAGCAAGCACACTAGACATGAACTCTTGCATCAATGCTATTCGACGGTTTTTATGTCGGAGGGGACCAGTACTGACCATCAGGACTGATCGCGGCACCAATTTTGTGTGTGCCCAGAAGGAATTAGAGACCACCTTGAACCAGATGGACCATCACAAAATTCAAGAGACTTTGCTGAGCAATCATGTCAAGTGGACCTTTAATCCTCCATTTGCAGCCCACTTTGGAGGAGTGTGGGAGAGATTAATCGAACTAGTTAAGAAAATACTGCTCTCTGTCCTGAAAAAACAGACACTGGACGATGATCTGTTACAAACAGCTTTGTGTGAAGTTGAGTGTATTCTCAATGACAGGCCCATCACAACTGTCTCAGGTGACCCAAATGATCTTGAACCCCTAACACCAAATCACCTTCTGCAGTTGAAATCCAAACCCCTCTTGCCACCTGGACTCTTCAATAGGGATGACTTTTATGCTAGAAAGCGATGGAAACAAGTGCAGTACCTCGCAGACCTTTTCTGGCAACGATGGACAACTGAATATCTTTCATTGATGCAGCAACGACAAAAGTGGACCAATCCCAAGAGGAACTTCCAGGTAGATGACATAGTAGTCATAGTAGACCCCACAGCACCAAGGAACTCGTGGCCCTTAGGTCGTGTGATGAAGACCCTGCCGGGGCCCAAAGTTCTTGTCCGCAGTGTCTTGGTGAAGACTAAAACCTCTGTTCTTCAAAGACCCATCACCAAACTCTGTTTGCTTCTGGAAGCTGACAAGTCAGCTTGAGGGATTCCTATTTGCACGCTTTCATTTATCCTGACAAACCTACATATATCATTGCGTGCTCACACATCAGTACATATCCTCACATACATAGACTTTTCAAATTCGCACCACATATACACTCAAAATCTGCACATACATGGACTTCTCATCTGTCGCACCACATTTACACCCGTTGGACTTTTTGTATCCTTCCCTATGGAGTGTGCTTTAGACACATCTATTGTATGGACTTTGGGGGTGATTCATGGGAATTATTCAAAAAAGAAAGAGGAAATAAGATATCACAATGTATTAACATTGAGGAATGAAATGCAATATGTTTAATTTGGTAAATGCTATGTAAATTGACATTTGGTTTGGTATATTGTACATATGGCAATACTGTATCTAGTCACATGAGTCCTGACTCCATTAGATATTTTATTTGGTAATTGTTCTGCTTCTGCATTAACAATTAGGGGCCAGGATGTTGGAGCCATATTCAGAATTTTGTGCACTACCAGAATTATAAATTACTAGATTTAAATTTGACTTATTTGTTATGTATACATAACCATGTATTACAAAATGTTATGCTTTAAATATACAAAGGAATTTTATGTTTAATGTCTAATACTTGTACTAACCTGGTCAAGTACATTTATTGACTCCTCCCCTTTTGATGCGTCACTACGATGCGTGAGTGCAGGTGTTCATAATGAAGTAGGATTGTTTGGCACAGGCAGGTTAGAGTTTGAAGAGCAACAGTTTTCTTCAATCGCATGAAACGTATGTTATGAGATACCGCTGTTTACACTGACAGTGTATTCTTGGATGTTTATTTTGTGTTTTGTTTGGAAAGTAAACCAGAGATCGCGATCAATAAATATGGTTTTGTTATGATCGCTTCTCCGTGTGTGCTTAATGGACATGTGCATAAGAAGATACTCCTCATCTAACCTCAAAGAGGCTAAAGAATTCAGCCTCTACAGTGGCCCTCTCTGAGTGTGCACAGTGGAAGGGAGCTGTTATGGTTCCGATCTGGATCTTGAACCTACCTGAAGCAAGGGACTCTCTGTGCTGCCTTGTCTTCCATTTATTCATCTGTTTCATATGACTTTACTGTATGACCAGTCTCTCTGCTGTATTTGTGAACAAACCCCATTTACTGTACCTGGATCGTCCACAGCCACTGGGATTAAAATCGATAAAACTTAGTGTAACTGTTTCTGTTTATATTGCTTAATAAAATTATACTGCTGTTCACTTTCACAAAACACATTTTTTTTTCTTTCAATTAAAGTTATATCTTTTAAGTGACATGGCTTTGTTTTACACATTTCAAGCTGGCATTTAAAAGCAGCGGTGACAAGAGACCATTAACTTCTGGTACACGTATGTTTCTTTTGCGTGGGTTTCATAGAGCACAAACTGCTCATACCTCTATAAATAACCACATCTTACAACTCCTTCGAATGGCATGTGGGAGAGGGGGTGTGTCTTAAAACTGATTGGTTGCTCTCACGTGACAACTGTCCGAAGGAATTTTGTTTTTTTCCAATTAACATTTTTTATTGATTCATAAATACACAACAAAGAAAAACCCAACACATATACATTGAATCAACATTTAACCTTTGACTCCCACTAATATCACTACCCAATCACCAACCCGAATGCCAACGAACACCCCTGTGGTCATATATCATAACACACACACACACACACACACACACACACACACACACACACGTTGGTCTACCTATCATTATGAGGACTTTCCATAGACATACTAATTTTTATACTGTACAAACTATAGATTATATCCCCTAAACCTAACACAACCCCTAAACCTAACCCTCACAAAAAACTTTCTGCATTTTTACATTTTCAATAAAACATTGTTTAATATGTTTTTAAGCTATTTAAATTATGGGGACACTAGAAATGTCCCCATAAACCACATTTATAGCATTATACCCTTGTAATTACCAGTTTGTAACCTAAAAAATTGTCCTCGTAAACCACATAAACATGCCCACACACACACACACACACACACACACACACACACACACACACACACAAAATAATAATAAACATACATAATTAAACTAAACTTCTATCTCCACATCTTGAATTGCAGGAGGCACACCCTTGCATTTCTAGATGCAGACTTTTTTAGAATCCTAGCCCTCATTCCCTCCTCCAATACCAAGTTTAAATCTTTGTCCCATAATCACTTGACAGAAGTTAAAGCTCCAACCCCAGACTCTGAATTAACAGGGAGTAATACACTGATGCCTCATGACCTTTTCCAAAAGCAGTAATCACCTCTCCCAGAGTATCTTCCACTTTATGGGTGTGTGTGCTTCTCCCAAATACAGAGCAGGTGGCACAGCTGTAAATACCTATAGAACTGAGATCTGGGAATCTCAAAATTTTGAAACAATTTTTCAAAGGATCTCAATACTCCACTCTCATATTGGCCACCGAGTGTATTAACCCCCTCACAACACACTCTGACCAGCAGAAAGGGGACTTATTAATACATAATTTAGGATTCAGCCATATGCTTGAGGCAACATTTAAATAAATGTCTGAATAAAACACTCTGTACACTTTTGTCCAAACCAAGCGCAAATGCAAGATAACAGGGTGTAACTTAACTTCTCAGATTAGTTTGATAGAAAGGCTTTGCAATGGCAAAATAGGGGCAAGAACTTCCTGTTCAATACAAAACCAGTGAAGGGCTCAGAGCCAAATGTCTGAGACACAATGCATAATAATAAAATTCAATCTTGCGTAGGCCTAGCCCACCTTTGTCAGCCTATGTAACTTATTAAAATGTAAGCCAAGATGCTTACCATTCCAAACTTCACTATGCTATCAAATTGCTTGAAATAAGAGAAGGGGACATCTACAGGGAGAGATTGTTACAGGTAGTTAAATTTTGGAATACAATTAATTTTAATAACATTAACCTTCCCAATCATAGATAAATGTAATGAAGCCAACCTGCCCACATCACTCGAAAAACTTTTTATTAAGGGGCCAAATTAACTGTCACTAAATCAGACAAATTTGCTGAGATTAAAATTCCCAAATACTTAATGTCCTATTTGGGCCACTGGAGGGTGCCCGGCTGGAAAGACGTTACTGGGCAGTATGCTGTCAGATCCAAAGCTTCGGATTTAGACTAATCCTGAGAAATTAGAAAAGGAATTAATAATTCTATGGAGGCAAGGCATAGATCTAATGGGGTCAGAGATGAATAATAAAATGTCATCTGCGTAAAGCAAAAGCTTATGTGCCACACCTCCCACTACCACCTCCGGACAATCATCTTCCTTTCTTATCGTGGCTGCTAATGGATCTAGGGCAAGACAGAGCAATAAATGGGAAAGAGGGCAACCCTACCGGGTGCCCCTATCCAGAGTAAAATAATCTTGTAAATTTGTACCGCCATTTCCCGGAGTCTATAAAGTAAAGTAAAGTAAAAGTATTCCCGAACTCATATATTTCCAAAATCGTAAAAAGATAATCCTGTTCTACCATATCAAACGTCTTTTTGGCGTCAAGTGAGATGGCCGCTACCGGAGTCTGATCATTTGCCACTGACCACATGATATTGATGAAATGCCTAATGATATCAGAAGAGCTGCGGCCCTGCACAACCCCCACCTGATCTATATGTATAAGAGATGTCATAACTTGACATCTTGACATAACAGGTTAGCCAGAATTTTGTGTCATGGTTGGCAGAAGGTTTCCATTCTTTAATGATTCCATAAAACTTCTAACAAAAATGGAGCCAGTTATGTAGCATAAGATCCAAAAAATTCAGCAGCAAAGCCATCTGGCCTCGAAGTCTTACCTGTAGGCAAGGCCTTAATTATCTCGCCAAGCTCCTCCAAGGTTATCTCAGAATAAATAGATTTTTTTTTCATCAGTTTAGGGGTTTCTAATGGTTCCAAAAAGTCTCTAATGTCTTCATCAGTAGGAGATATGGTACTATAGAGATCAAGATAGAATTCTTTAAAAGCATTATAATAATGCAATGGCTGAGGTAAATATTTAAACATCAGCAGATTTTCACTGAGGGAATGGTAGAAAAAGACTTTCTCAGCTTTACATATCTAGCCAAAATATTCCCTGCTTTGTCCCCCAACTCAAAATATGCCAAAATAATCTTGCCCTGAAATGCCAAAAATCCATCTTCCAAGACAAAATAGTATTATATCTGTATTTCAATCAGGTCAGTTCTCTGAGGCCATCAGACAACATTTGGCGCTTCAATACTGCCTTGGTACTATTAATATTCCCTTCCAACTCCACAAGTTCTCGTGCTTTGGATTTTTTGATGAAAGAGTCTTACTGTATGATCCGACCCCTAAGAACCGCCTTAAGTGCCTCCCAAGCCACGCACACAGAGGATACTGAGGACCAGTTGGTCTCCATAGAGACGTTGATTTCAGCCTAAAGCATTTGTTGGAATTCAGGATAAAGCGCCAACTATATGATTTTTGTTTTCTCTGTATGTGGCAACACCTCTAAACTCACCAGGGTGTGATCTGAGACTAAAATGTTTCCAATTGAACAATCAACAACAGATGAAATGATGGACTTAGATATGTATAAAAAAAACTATTCTAGAATAAATTTGATGGATTGATGAAAACATGTATAGTCCCTACCAGATAGGTTAAAAAGTCTCCAAATATCTGCAAGACCAAGATTTTTCACATCCTGTGAAGTGTCACTGTTGCTCTGAGTGGCTTACACATTTTTCTTCACTATTATGAAGGACTGAGTCCATTAAAGATTAAAGTCTCTTCCCAATATTATATCAGGAGGGGTGCCAGCGGCTTGCAACATCTCTTCAAGATCTATAAAAAAGCTCTGATCATCAGTGTGTAAATATTAGCCAAAATTAACCTTAGCCCCTGAATTTCTGCTAAAACAATAATGACAATTGAGACATTTGTTTATCAATGCAATGACTCCCCTGCTCTTACTCGTGCCAGAACTAAAGAACACATGTACACCCCATATCTTCCCAAATTTTTCAGCTTTCTGCATGGAAAGATTAATTTCTTGAAGAAACACTATATCACATTTCTTACGTTTAAGAAAATTAATAACCTTCCTTGTTTTTATGGGGTGCCCCAACCCATTCCACCTGGATAGAGACAATCCACTCATATTAACATTTGACATTTTGACATATTAGAAAAAATATATTGTGTGTCAATAATACAATATAACGACCACATTCCAACATTAGTGCAACAATCAAACCCTGAACATCCCCCCGGAAAAAAAAAACTGTGGCATTAACCCCACGCACGACAGCCTCCAGCCCTCTAAATTCAAACAGTCCATGTACACCTACGAGAGCCCCCGCGACAACTTTGCCATCGGATTGCTCAAGTCCAGTGTTTCTATACACATTTTTTGAGACAGAATTACACAACAGAAATAATCTATAAAACAAACTACAGCCAATAGGATGTATGAACACAAAGAACGTGCAGAAAAAAAACATCCACAATCTGTCCCGAAGGTGTGTTATTGTAGCGGAACTTGTCTCACACCACAAAGGAATCACCGACACCACTGTCTTTGGTGGACCATGTCTGCAGTTTATTAAAGACTGGACAGGAATTACACATATACACACCTTCAGTTCTGCAATCTCTCTGTGAGGAGAGTGAGAAAAGAGAAAATGAACCCCAGGCACCCATTAAAACATTTAACTACATCTAGCTTGACATTTCAAATACACATACAGTTACAAATACATACATTTGGCACAAAACAAAAGATACCCATACAAAAGTCGACTGCATTATGTTTTATGAATGTTATCCACCATTTTATGTTATATCTTGAAACCTATATTAAAAAGAAACCTGCATATAAAATGGAACGAGGGTGGGAATATAACCAAACTCATTGAGAGTTCATTAATGCAAAACCCGGAATATAACTAAAGCTACTGACAATAAAATACTTTCAGTGACTCAATCCACTCATACAACACTTCATGCACAAGTATTAACAAAAGAAAACTAATCCAATCTCTTATATTTTAACACTTTATCAAAGAGCTCAGTTACAACATACCTGTCTCGCTCAAGTCCATAACTGTTCTGAACAAGAGCGACATCCAATTGGTGAAAAAGCACGTCACTTCTCTTTTTTTTAAATGCAAAAATATTATTTTAAAACAACTGCATATGCATGTTCTAAACATTCTCTTATAAAGATAGTTTAGATAGAACAAATCAACTTAAAATTTGTTTGTGTACACTATATTATTCCACAAAACAAACTCCAGCTACTATGCAGAACCAGCTCAAAAAGAAACAAAAAAGACACTCAGTTCCTCGAAGAGTTAAGTGAATGTTCAGCGAGTCAGGCCCACTCAGCTGTTTCATGAGTGCAACAACTGACCTAATCACTTCAATATCCTGCAATAAATATTCCACAAAACAAACTCCAGCCAATAGGAGGCATAAGCACAAAGAAAGTGCAGAATTATCCACAAACTGTCCCGAAGGAGTGTTATTCCACAAAATAAACTCCAGCCACAAAAAGAAACAAAAAGGGCACTCGGTTCCTCAACAGTCAAATGAATGTTCAGTGAGTCAGGCCCACTTGAGAACCACAAATAACTTACTCAGTCATTGACTTTATGAAGGACATTGCTTGCTGTGGGCATGTAAATATTTTGCAGCCATCCTTAGTATCTATTCTCAATTTGGCTGGGAACATCAGTGCAAAAGCTACCTTCCGTTGATGTGAGAGTTTCTTGCATTCCTTGAATTGATCAAGTTTCTCTCTTGTTTCTCTTCCTTTACTCCTTGCTTTGCATAACACAAGATCTTTATCAGATGATCCCAGACATTTGCCCAGAATTGAATTGGGGCCTGTCTCCCACCGTGGAGCCAGTACCATGTGAGCTTGCTCGATTTCCAGCTTATGGCCTGTTAACATAATTTCACCATATCTCAGCCTTCTTCATCCTCAGGAATTCCAATAATTTGGATGTTGTTTCGCCGATAACGATTCTCAAGGTCTTCCAAATTTTCCCAGATGCGCTCCAAGTCTGTCTTGGTCGCTAGTGTGTTAGCAGCTGATTCTCTCTCCGATGACTCCGTTTCACGACATCCCCCACTCTTGTAACCAACTCTGATTTTCGTCTCCATGGCATTGATCGATCTACATATTACAGCAAGATTCTGCAAGTTAGCAATGACCTTCGTCAGCATTGCCGACATGTTAAACAGTTGACGCTGAATCTCTTTCACCTCACTGGCCAAATTTAGTCCCGGGCTTTCGGCCTGCTGCTCAGGGGCTTCAGTTTGAACATGTAAGTGTCTTTTAATGTCTCCAGAGCCTGAGGATTTTGAATTCTTTGACATATTGTCTTCAAAGCACAATTATGGAACAGTATTGAATCTCACAGGTTAATTACACAAAATGTATTAAAACTAGCAAAAAGTGCAGAGCTCGATGTTCATGCGTCCGAATTTCACATGGCGCCACGTGACTCTTTCTGTCCGATGGCATTTTTAAACTTGATTGTCAAATGAATGAAGAAAAGCTATTGCCAAATAATTTTTTAAAATGCTATTTAAAAGTTGAATTTAAAAATGACTTATTAATGTGCTATTTTATTGTTACATTTAATTACATTTTAAACAAGAATTAAATACATGATTTATTAATGCATAAGTTTATTTTTAAATATAATTACAAGAATAAATAAAATAAAGACATGTAAATGTGTCTATTAGTCTATTTATAAATTGGATTATTTAGCCAATTGTTTTTTTTTTTCAAATGAAAAGATTGATTATTTATTTCTTAGCTTCCTATGCCATATATAGAAAAAAGACTAGATAAATAACTAATCAATTAAGAATTATATAACAAGTTGAATATGATATTCATAAATTCAAAAATAGTCAACTTTCGAGCAGAATAGTGGCGTAGATTTATTTATTTATTTTTCTTGGGTTTTGAGTGAGCCAGCCTATTAAAGCAAATGACCTGCAGAACACGACTGACCCTATTTGGACATGTGAAGGAGTAATAAAAATACACATAATTATAAATGATTGTAATCCACTAGGCTGAAAACTCTGAGGGGGAACATGTATGACAAAATGAGTAAGATACTTCTGATTCCAGGAGAACCTATAAAACTGCTCTCAGATTAGCACCAAAAGTAAATGTTCACCAATGCCACATCAGAGGCAAAAAAAAAAAAAAAAAAAAAAAAAAAAAAGAACAAAAAAAGAACAAAACCTTCTTCGGACAAGTTAATATTGTGCAGGCAACTAAATTATTTACTATAGAACCCTGAAGCAGTAGGACGACTGACTGCCTTTAAATTATAAATCCAAACTATGAATTCAATTTTCATAATCTCATTCACAGAGCCAAATCTACTGTCTGATCTAATTTGTATATTTCATCGACTGAATTAATGAACTTCCACCGACTCTGCGCCTTACTGGAGAAGGGGGGAGTTGTAATTAAGTTAAAACACAAAACAAAAGAAATTAATTAGATTGCTTATCAACGTAAAATCAATCCAAACTTTATTTCCTGTTGTGTTTGTAGTGGAGAGAAGCTCTCCTCCTACCACTTCTTCCCCACCGCTCTGTGTTTAAACTAGGATCAAAGCACCTGCCAGTATTACTCAGACAAAGAAATCGATGAGTAGAACCTCCAGCATGTGGGCGAGACAATGCAAAAAGAGAGAGAAACAGAACTTTGGTGAAGTAGAGCTGCATACTACTGACATGTTCAAAAATTATTTTAAGTCCCATGATTTAACATCTGTTCTTGAAAGTTTTTGAAGTGTCTCTGATTTGACTAAACACTGTACAGCATGTACTGTACAGCTTTCATGCGGGTAGTTAATATTGATATTAAAACTTAATAATAATACATAAAGAAAACTGATACTAAACTAAAATAAATTTTCTTGGCTCTGAAAAAACTCAAATAAAAATAATCGTAAAAAAAATATTTAGCTTTTGTTGTGATTAGGGTGAAAATAGGGTGAAGTTAAAACAAAAGTATTGTGTATTTTAAAAATGAATATTAACTTTTTCTTTGAATTATTCGAAGTCTGAAAACACTGCATCTTTTTTGTTATTTTGACCAGTTGTCATTATCTGCAAATAAATGCTCTAAATGACATTATTTTTATTTGGAATTTGGGAGTGTTGTCAGTACTTTATAGAATAAAACAAATAAAAAAATGTTCTCAAACACATAACTATAAATATTAAGTCCAGAGAAACTGATCATTTTGCAGTGGTCTCTTATTTTCTTCCAGAGCTGTGATGGGCATGAGTACTCAAGTACTCAGGCACTTGGATGTTGCAGCAATGATCGGTCATGAAAACGATGATTGATGGTGATCATGCATGATGTGACTTTTCACTTAACCCTCGATGGCATGGTATCCTCAGGCAACAAGATTTTTTTTAATGCATGTTATTGCTTGTTTTCCTTTTTCCACATATCATATGTACTATAGAAAACTTTGGTGTTTCAGTACCCTCCTAGCACATTGTTGCCCTGAGGCAACAAACCAATATCTGGTCCATCATTTTATGATGGATATATTATTAGGGTCCTAAGCTCCCAAAAATGGGGGAAAATAGTTTTTTTCCAACCAAAATAAAAATTCATGCCATAGAGGGTTAATTCGAAATTCAGTAACAATTACCTGACAACTAAACACAAACATGTCAAAGGGGGATCCATCCATCCATCCATCGTCAACCGCTTATCCTGTGTACAGGGTCGCGGGGGTCAAAGGGGGATGTTATTTTTAATTGATTACATTGAAATTTTGAAGGTACATTTTTTGTCAGAGACGTCTCATAGCAACCAAACTGATAAACGACACTGCAATGCTATTGTTACGATCATCAAAAGGGAGCATAAATAACAGTGTTTTGAACACCTGTCTCTGCAAAACTTTGCTAAACACGTTTTATTATAATTTAATGTAAGAACTTTGACTGATAAATGGATATTATTTAATAAAAGTGAATGTTTGTCACTGACTGTAAACCACCATGACCTGGGCGTGTTTGCGTGACGTAACACACACCTGCGTCTCAATGAAATGGGAGTTGAAGATTTCCGTATGAGTTTCCAAGTTAGAGGTCTGACATCTAGTGTCATTCCATTACACTTTCCCCAGTTGAAAGGTGGAAATTCTGACTCTTCGAGTTGAAGGGAATGCTTCATGAATCATCACAGCAACAACATGTAGCATCGTGGATTTTCCCACATGAGCGAACACTTGGGGAGACACACACACACCAGGTGTGTGGCAGTGGCTCAATGCGCTGAAGCATCACATATACAGCAGGTGAGAGTTCCAAACAGCTAGACAGAGCACAGCTAAATGGAACAGAATGCAGTGTCTTCAAAACTGAACTTTAACTTAACACGCATATTAAAATATCATGATATGGCGTCTCCTGTTAAGCCAAACAAGATCTGAAAATAGATGGTTCAGACAATCACAAAAAAAAACTGGTGCGTGCTTACTAAGATTACTACGGTAACCTGAAGGAAGAAAAGACAGGCAGAAAATCTTCAAATAATAACAAAATATGATGCATTATATTTTGATTATGCAATCTTTTGTACATTTTGTAACAGATTATTTTATAACAGCCTATAATAATGAATAGACGATACACTGGAACAACAAGATGCAATGCAGCAGCCAAAGATGTTTGTCAGACATGTTATTATATATACAGTTATGTACATGTCATTGCCCCTTGAGAACTCTACGAGCACTCCCAGATCATCACCGATCGTCCAACTGGTCATCTAATGGTTAGATGGAGACGTGAAGAGGTCTTCAAGCCACAGTGTCTTGCACCCACTGTGAAATTTGGTGGAGGATCGGTGATGATCTGGGGGTGCTTCAGCATGGCTTGAATCGGGCAGACTCATCTTTTTTTTGGTGGGGGGCTTTATGGCTACCAGCAGCTACTGCCCAGATTATGCTAAACTGCCCGGATTATGCAAAACTGTCTGATTCCATTCAGTGCAAATCATCACAATAAGGTAAATGCCATGGATATTGTAATCTATTGTACTGTAGGTGTTTTCGGTTTAGTGTTAGAACTGACTGATATCAACATTGAACATTTATTATATATTTTTTAATTAATTAGAAGATGAATTCCATGTAGAGATACATGCAGTAGTCCTAAAAGCACCATGAATTCCATGTTTTTAAAACGAAACTGTGTTTTTTTAGTTGGCAGATTTTATTGAGTTGGTCATTTAAAAGTCGATCATCTTGCAAAAAAGTGTGGGCACTCCTGACAGAATATAGATTAACATGGCAGAGGCAGAGCTGCATCTTCCACCAAATAATTACAAATCCAGTGTTTGGAAACACTTTAGGTTTTATAAGAGAGATGGAGATTTTGATAAAACCATGCAGTTTGTAAAACATGTCATGCCGCTATAAAATTTTCAGGCAGTACGACTAATTTAACACCACACTTGAAGCACCGACACGAATCACATTCGTCTGCTGGCAAGTTAGGGAACATTTCTTCATTGTTTATCCCTGAGCATCCTTAAATTGTTTAACTGTGTGAACTGTTAAAATTGTAACTGGAGACAGAACAGGAAAAGATCATCTGGTTTTATTTAATCTTTTTTTTTTTGCCCTACAAAGGCCTTTTTGTGAAAGGTCCATGCATTAGAAGTCAGAAAGCACTTAAGTTAATTTATGTATTGCATTGAATTGCATTGTGATGAATTGAATCGAAATCGGATCGTACTGCATCGTACTAGGGGTGAATCGTATCGCATCGGTAGCTGCTTCATATATATCTTTAATATATCGTATTGTTGGCTATGCATCAAGATGCGTATCGCATCGGCCTCAGTTATGGAGATGCACATCCCTAGTGCACACTGCTAAGCACTCACTCGGAAAATAATATAATGTAGCAACATACCCATATATAATAACCTAGCCCCCTCTTGTGAACATACAATACATAGCAATTTCAGTATTACGTGTTTCAGTAAAGATAAGAAAATTGTTTTTTTACTACATCTGGAATGTCTCTCTTGTAGAGCGTCACAACATTGGTACAGCATGTGCATCCAATTTTCAGGTAAATTCAGATAATTCTCAGTTCCCAATTGTTTTGTGTTCTGACTTGCAGTGACTACTTCTGGTACTATTTCCATTTCAGCAGGACAGGGAATTTCAGGTGGCAGGGGCACTTGATCAGAGGGCATTGTTAACTGGGTGGAATCCTGAAACAGGTCAGTGTGTCGAACTCGGATTTGATCAACCTGCCGCTTCAGGATTTGTCCACTTCCAACAGCTACTGTATAGGAAACCGGACCCGAGGAACTCATAATGACAGCAGGAATCCACTTGGGATCATAACTGTAGTTATGCACTAACACATCATCTCCAGTAGTGAAAATTCTCAAATTACTACTTTTGTCATGACTCTCTTGTTGTTTTTGTTGCACTTTTGCTTTAACATTTGGCAAGAGAAGATCAAACGTAAACCTCAGCTTTCTTGCCATGAGCATCTCGGCCAGTGGCACACCTGTTGTGGCATGTGGTGTGATACGATATTTAAATAAGAATCCTGCCAATCTGGATTTCAAGGTGTCCCCTTTCACTATTTTTTTTGTTTGGACATCTTGTTCGGCTAATCCATTACAAGAATGATGGAATGGTGCTGATCTCACCTGGCAAATGCCATTGCTTTCAAAATCTTTGCTTGTGAAGCAGGGGCCATTGTTGGAAACTAAGATCTGAGGTAGTCCAAAAATATTGAAACTTTGGCATAGTTCTCAATGGTAGCTTGAGGTATTGATGAACTTTTAGGATAAATGTCCATCCATTTGGAATGCGCATCCTCAATTACCAAAAACATCTTTCCCAGGAAAGGACCCACATAATCCATATGAATATGGGACCAGGGGGTCTCGGGCCATTCCCATGGATGAAATGGAGGCATTTAGCTGTGCTTTAGACTTTCCTCACAGAGTTGGGACACTCTCTCAACCTCCTTGTCCATCCCAGGCCACCAAAAATAGGATCAAGCAAGTTCTTTCATTTTAGACATCCCTGTGTGTGGTTGGCATAACAACTTCAGAAGCCTTGCACAACCCAGCTCAGGCACAATCACAATCACTCGGGCTCCCGAGAGTACACATCCATCACGTACACTCAGTTACAGTTTTCTTCTGTGGTAGGGGTTGAATTGAAGATCAACCTCTGCTGGCCAACCCTTCAATACATAATTGAGTACTTGAGCAAAACACGTCAGCGGACTGTAGGAGTTCTTTCGATTTATTGAAAGCATTTCTTTGTGCTTCTTCCCATCTAAATCTAGAGTCTTTTCTCAACAGCTTGTGGAGGGGAGCTAGAACAGTGGACAAGTTAGATAGAAACATGTTGTAGTAATTTAGCAAACCTAAGTAAGCTTTCAGTTCAGTGACATTGGTGGGACATGGAGCCTCTGTTAGTGCCTTCACTTTGTCTTGATCATGTACCAGATGACCCAAGTAGCGTACTTCTTTTTGGAGAAATTCACATTTGTTCATTTTTAGATACAATCCAGCATCCTGCAGTCGAGTGAGCACAGTATCCAGAGTTTGCAAGGGCTTCTCGTCATTAACCCCAGTGGCCAGTTACATGCACTGTCACATGCATCAATCCTTATAACAACCCTTATATAGTCCTTTGAAATATAGCGGGTCCCGAAGCTACTCCAAAGGGATGACGATTGTATGTGAACATCCACTTCTGTGAGTGTTAATGGTGAGATACTGCTTGGAATTTTCATCCATCACAATCTGTTGGTAGGCATAACTCATGTCTAGTTTTGAAAAAGACAATTCCTCAGACAAAACTGTAAAGAGGTTCTCCACAGGCAGTATTCGATATTGTTCCAAAGGCGAGGCTTTGTTAATCGTGAGCTTATAAACTCCGCTAAGGCTTATGGATCCATCTGGATTGAGGATTGGTACAACCGGCGCTACCCACTCTGAGTACTTCACAGGGGTGATTATGCCTTCGTTAAGCAGTCTGTTAATTTCAGCATCAATTTGCATTTGCATTTGCATTTATGCATTTGGCAGACGCTTTTATCCAAAGCGACTTACAGAGCCCTTATTACAGGGACAATCCCCCTGGAGCAACCTGGAATTAAGTGCCTTGCTCAAGGACACAATGGTGGTGTGCGTGGGGTTCGAAGCAGGGTCCTTCTGATTAGCAGACCTGTGCTCCGCATTGCAAAAGGTACCAATCTGGGATGGAAAAATCTTGGTACTGCCCCATGTTTAACACGTATTTGTTACTGTAGTACCTTTTTGGCAAACTTCCTCATGACTTTGCAACACAGTCTGCAATATCACTTTAAAGGTTTCCTCATTTTCACTTATTCTCACATTTTGGATTTCACCCCAACACAGCTTTATCTGCTCCAACCAGCCTCAGCCCAGCAAACTAGGTCCCTCCCCCTCTACAACAATGAGAGGAAGGTTTTTTCTGCTTGTGATAGATAACATCCACATAAGCTGCTCCTATTACATTAATAGGTTCACCTGTATAAGTCTCCAGCTTGATTTTCACAGGTTTTAATTCAGGACTCTTTGATTCTTCCCATGTTGCTTTGAAGCAGGCTTGATTCATGACAGTCAGCACACATCCCGTATCTAATTAAAAGTTAATATTTTGTCCATTTACATTAAATTCCACTGTGTAGGGTTTCACCTTCTACAGATCTGGGCAGGTCATACTGCCAAGCTGGTATGTGAGACAACCCGGAGTGGTGGTGGCGTAGTGGGCTTAAGCACATAACTGTTAATCAGAAGGTCGTTGGTTCAAGCCTTTACATCGATAACATTGTCCACTGTCCGTACAGTAATCTTTTTTACTGTGCACCGGCATGCAGAGCCTTTCACTCTGTGACATAAAGCAGAAGAGGGCTTTTGCAAATCATCAAAAATTGTATTTGCAGCTTCCGCTGACAAAGCAATTTTCAAGGCATTGTAAAATGTTAAATTTGCTTCCTCCAGCAGTCTCCGTTGAATTCTGTTGTCATTGATGCCGCAAACAATCCGATCTCTCAACATCTGCTCTAGTATGGCTCCATAATTGCAGTTTTGTGGCAATCTTCTCAGCTCTGTGACATATTTTATTACAGAGTCTTCTGGCTTACGAGTGCACGACTCAAATTTGTACCTTTACACAATCTTGCTCGGTTGTACGTTGAAGTGATTCTTCAATATCAGCACAACTTGATATGTTTTGTCTTTTGGTTTTTCGGAACTTAGAAGTTTACACAGTAGTCTATATGTTGATGCCCCAACTATGCTAATCAGAATGGTTCTCTGTCTGTCTCATCATCTTTTCCACTTGCGTCAAAACTGCTCAATGATTTCACAATATTCCTCCCACGATTTACTCTTTGCATGAAATGCTGACAAGGTTCCTAAAGGGACCATTCTCATTATCTTTTCCTCTCACCTCAAGTCAGAAAGACATCCACTGGAACATGTGCACAAACTCAGTCTTTCATCTTTTCCGACTGCCCGTTCATCAACATCCATTGATACTCGTCGGCAGAAATATGTGGTATCATGCAGATTCAATACAGGAGACGCATAGATCCAATAAGATGTTTAATCTTGGAACAGGGAAGAAATGTGCCCACTGCTAAGCGCTCACTCAGAAGACAATATAATGTTGCAACATACCCATAAACAACCTAGTCCCCTCTTGTGGACATACTGTGCATTGCACTTTCATTATTAAGTGTTTTAGTAAAGATACCACACATGGCATAGAGGACACGTTTTGAGGAGATGGCAGATGAGTGAGCTGTATTACTATGGATGCAGCAGAGTGTAGTTGTTTATTCAAATTGAAAATGAAGGAAAATGTTTTAAGATTTCATGCACTCACAATCAATCTCAGCGAGCTCTGTGTTAGCGTGCTCCCAGCCCTGGCTGGAGGAGAGAGGCATGCAAGGCTGGGCCGGTGACAAATCTCTGCACTCTACTCCATCATTGCATGTCCCTCTGTAGCTGCCATGGGAGGAGAGGGGATTGGCTTCGGGTGTATATGGAAAACAGCATACCAGGAAAAGAGCAAACAGGGATATATCGCTCACAAGTGGAAATACTTGAAAAGATGTCGCTAAGCAAATGGCTGTTTTAGGTTCTTTATGTACTGTACACAATTAAACACTGACACAATGCAATAACGTTACAGATGCGCAAGTGATAAAGCATCCTCAATTCATCCAAGCACAAGCAGGGATGTAGAAATAAACCACTCACTGTAAAGTTGTGAAAACACACACATGTTACACATGTATACACACACAAACAGACATACTGTACATGCACACATACACGTGAATGATGCAACACACAAGCAAACCTGTATATACACACAGAAAAGAAACAAGCATTCAAATACACAATGGATTTACTATTAAAGCTGTTTGCAAATGTGCTTTCAGAAAAGTTTTCAGTTCATTAGTATTCTTTTTCTGTCTTTCACACCAACACAAACACAGGTAAACAAACATACTGTACACATACATGCCACACACAGCTGAGCAGGTTGCAGATAGCAGACACACACACATACACACACCTGAAGATACTACTACAGCATATTTGAGATAAGAAATTTAAGTTGCATATTTAGAAATGCTCTGGATCTGTTTAGCCAAGTTGCTGTCTTTGTCATAGTGGTGTAATTTTGTTATTGTTTTCAGTCAATTTTAAAGTACTAAAAGAGCTATTAGTGTCATGTTTTTTTTGCAGGTTTGATTGGTTTTAGAATGTAATTTCAAAGTAAAGTAATTATTAATATGATTACTTTCCCAACAAAGTAATCAGTAAAGTAATCGATTACGATTTTAGAGAAGTAATCAGTATGGATTACTTTTTTGAAAGTAACTTACCCAACATGGCTTTTTTTCCGATTAACACTTTTTATTGATTCACACAATTGACACAGAAAAGCAAAAAATAATCTAAATTTAGCCCCCATTATTCTCTTTGCCCCTCCCATTCCCCAACCTGGCCAAATAGCTGCCCCATTTTTTATTAAATAAGTCTAAGTTGCCTAGCTTTCTACATGACATTTCCTAGTATGCCACTACCCTCCCGATCTCTGTCCACCACTCTTGAAATGAGGGTGCTCCAGCCGACATCCAGCCAAGAATAATCTGTATGCCGATCATAACACTTGCTATTACCCAATTTTTTTATGCATTTATCCCCTATATTAATGACTAAAATACAGAATCTGGGGCTAAATGAAATTTGAGTGACCAATACGTCACACATAAAACTCTCAACCAAAATTCTTGGATCTCAACACACCACCAAAAAACATGGGTTGTGTCCCCATATTCTGATTGCATCACCAGCAGGTGGGAATGCCTTTAAGACCAAGCCTATACAATCTACAGGATGTCCAATGGAATCTATGTAAAATCTTAAATTGCATAAGGCGCACACTTGCATCTCTAGATGTAGACTTGACATTTTTATAATCTTAGCCCACACTCCCTCAACCAATATCAAGTTTACATCATAATCACCCATAATCTCTTGAATGAAGTTGAAGCTCCGTCCCCCAGACACTGAATTAGCAGGGAGTAATACACTGATGCTTCATGACCTTTTACAAAAGCAGTAATCACCACTCCCAGAGTATCTGCCATTCTAGGGGGGGTGTATGTTACTCCCAAAAATAGTACAGAGCAGGTGGCGCTGCTGTAAATACCTGAAGAATTGAGACCAAAATGTTGCAAATTCCTGAAGAATTGAGACCTGGGAATACCAAAATATCGTACCATATTTTCAAAGGTTCTCAACACTCTCATATAGGTTGCCGAGCATATTTACCTCCCTCACAATCCTCTCTGTCCAGCAGAAAGGGGACTTATTAATACATAACTTTGGGTTCAGCCATATGCTCAAAGCAACATTTAAATAAATGTCTGAATTAAACACTCTGGACACTTTTGTCCATACCGTGTGCAAATGCGAGATAACGGGGTGTAACTTAACTTCTCCTGTTAGTTTGATAGTGTCACACCTGAGACTTTTGCCCTATCTGCCACCAGAGGTCGCTAGGTGTTTAAGAGACTTTTAGTTTGAAGTTTTGTTTACCTTCTTGTGTGTCTGTTCCTGGTTCCTGTTCTTATTGTTCCCAGCTGTTTCTTGTTCAACTTGCTTGCCCCAATGTATTTAATGTCCTTGTGAATGCTTGTGTCTTGGTCAGTTGTTGTTTCCTGTTATCCCCTTGGATGTCATGTTTGTTCAGTTCCCGAGTTTTAGTTGTTTTGTTCCTGTATTTTCCAAGTTTTGTATCTGGACTTATTTTCTTATTAAATCAAAGCTGCACTTAGATCCTGCTCTACTGACGTCTTCCTGCAGTTGTTACAGGACAACTGACCAGCAACTTTGGATCTAGCAGCTTTGCAACTGCTGCTTCTCAAACAGAGAGACCAAACCATAGAGCAGTATACTGAGCTTTTCTGAAGTCTTGCCCAGGATTTTGATTGGGGTGAGCTTTGCTTTAAGGACATCTATCGCCTTGGGCTCAATGAAGTGAAGTGAAGTCCTGCATGCCTAGAGGCAGGTGTGAATTCTCTTTAGTAGAGTTCATTGACCTTGCTTTGAGGTTCACATTCTCCTCTTACACTGTGGGGTATGGCAGGAACCCCGTGCCGCTACCGATGCCCATGCCAGCCACGGCCATGAGCCAATGCCCAAGCCTGCCTTGGCCAATGAGCCCATGCCTGCCATGTCCAGAAGCAGAAGAGGAGAAGAAGGGCTCCTACTCCCCATGAACTGCCAGTGCTCATGACCACGGAGGTCATTCCCCAGCCATTGCCTGTGCTCATGACCATGGATGTCATTGCCCTGTCACTGCCAGTGCTCACTGCCCATGCTTATCTGTCCCAGAGACTTGCCAGCTTCGTCCATCCCAGAGCCAGCATTCTCCCTGTCACTGCCCGTACTCATGACCACGATGGTCGTTCCCGTTACTGCCCATGCTCATGACCACGGAGGTCGTTCCCCTGATACTGCCAATGCTCATGACCACAGAGTTCGTTCCCCTGTCGCCACCAGTGCTTCTGATTATGGTGACTCCGCCCTCAGTGTTTTCCATGACCCCACCCTCAGAAACTTCCATGACTCTGTACGCTCTCCCAGAGACTCCTCCTCCAGCGGTTCCATCCGCTCTCCCAGAGACTCCTCCTCCAGTGTTTCTATCCGCTCTCACAGAGACGACTCCTCCAGTGTTTCCATCCGCTCTCACAGAGACGACTCCTCCAGCGGTTCTGTCCACTCTCACAGAGACGACTCCTCCAGTAGTTCCGTCCACTCTCCCAGAGACTCTTTCTCACAGCGGCTTTGCCTGCTCCTCCTCCAGCGGCTCCGCCTCTTGAGCCAGCCAGCCAGTGTATGCCTACGAGAACCCCTGTGTCAACTTTGCAGTCAGATTGCTCAAGTCTGTTTTTTTTCTATAAAAAGTTTGTGAGACAGAATTACACAGCAAAAGATAATCTACAAAACAAACTCCAGCCAGTAGACGGAATAAGCACAAAGAACATGTAGCTTCATCCATAAAATTGTCCTAAAGGTGTGACACTCTACAAAATAAACTCCAGCCGCTAGGCGGAACTAGCACAAAAAGAGCGTGCAGAATCCTCAAACAGTCAAGGGAATGTTCAGTGAGCCGGTCCACTTGGCAGCAACATGAGTGCAATCAAATGACTTATCACTCGAATGTCTTTGCAAGAAATACTCCACAAAACAAACTCCAGCCAATAGGAGAAACAAGCACAAAGAGCATGTAGGTTCATCCATAAAACTGTCCTGAAAGAATGTTACTTTACAAAATATACTCCAGCCGCTTGGCGGAACCAGCACAAAAAGAATGCACAGATTCTTCAAACAGTCAAATGAATGTTCAGAGAGCCGGTCCACTCAGCTGCAACATGAGTGCAATCAAATGACTTATCACTCCAATGTCTTTGCAAGAAATACTCCACAAAACAAACCCCAACAGGAGAAATAAGCACAAAGAGTATGTAGATTCATCCACAAAACTATATTGAAGGTGTGCCTACACACACACACACACTCATTGATACGCTCTGCTAATTTGGAGAATTGTGAAATCTTATCAGGTTGTACACCAAAGTGTTTTTAGCAATTAGTTCAATAACTGGGGTTTTTAAATATTTCTTGTTGCTTAGTTCTCTCAAAGACATTGAGAGAACTAAGCAACAAGAAATATTTAAAAACTGTCCAAATTTGTGAAAAGACATTGAATGTCTCATAATTTCTTTTAATTAAATAACCTTATCATTTACGAATATCAGAGACCCCAGTTATTGAACTAATTTAAATTCACCAAGAAAACGCTTCGACCTAAACATAAATGAGTCCTTTTATTACTTTCTGCAGTCAAAGGAACTGCAAGCTTTTTTTCTCTCTTCCAAATACATGTTTTCAATGTTTATTGTGCACAAGTCCTGCTTTTTTATGTGGCAAACTCGTAAAATTGCCCCCTATGTGATGCTTTCTGCAAATCTTGTCATGTGGAGGGCAATGCGGCACTTGATGCTGTGTTCAGCCTCCAAAACCAAATTAAAACGGCCATGAGAAGTCATCTGTCTGAGGTAAAGATGCAAAATCTAATGACCTAATTGCCTCAGCATCAGTCTCCCTTGATGCGTTTTATTACACACAGGCGACCACCCAGTTTAAGTCGATGCGGACCAGGGGGAAGGTTTGAGTTGTCGATTGAGTTCTGTTCAGTTATGACGGAATTTTTATGACCCTGTCCATCAAAATAATGGATGAGGAGAAAGTCTAACGTAAGCACTGTATGTGACTTTTTTTTTTTTTTTTTGCATAGCTGAATTTCAAACATTACAAGTAAACATGCTACTAAGATGGACAGAAAACATGGATAAGTTCTTGAAAAAGAAAAATATTGATGATGGTTAGCCATGTGGGATATTGGTGTGCCGAATAATTTTTTTAGTTGTAAAAAGTGTGCCGTGGCAGAAAAAAGCTTGGGAAACACTGGTTTAGATATTGCCGTTTCCAGCACTGAAGACATGTTTTATTTCTTTATTATGGTTTTTGTTGGAACTGACAGATTAATAAGATTAGAGGGTTACATACGAGAGTTAGATTGATTTGATTCTTTTCTTTGGCTTCACTCATGTCCTTTTTCCCTCTGGCTTACTTATAAGTATAAAGCCAAAGTTGATGATATTATATATACCTTTTCTCTCTTACTTTTTTTCCTCCCCAATTTGGAATGCCCAATTCCCAATGTGCTCTTAAATCCTCGTGGTGGCATAGTGACTCGCCTCAGTCCTGGTGGCAGAGGACGAAGCTCACTTGCCTCTGCGTCTGAGATGTCAATCCACACATCTGATCACATGGCTTCCACGCACAACTCAAAATGTACCCCACCGAGAGCAAGAACCACATTATAGCAACCACAAGAAGGTTACCCAATGTGACTCTACCCTCCCTAGCAACCGGGCCAATTTGGTTGCTTAAGAGACCTGGTTGGAGTCACTCAGCACACCCTGGATTAGAACTTGTGACTCCAGGGGTGGTAGTCAGCATCTATACTCGCTGAGCTACCCAGGCCCCGTTCTCTCTTACTTTTGTATTATACTGTATGTAAATACTCATTATCCATTTATTACTGACTTTTTCGTTATGGTGTTGTATTTAATAATTAATTTTTGCACCGTTGTAACAAGGGACTAGACTGGACAGGGGAAGAAGGACACGGTGACAGGCTGGAGAACTCAAAGGTAAGGTTTCTTTAATTTGTCGGGGAACGGGATAACACAAAGGTGAACACAAATGATCTTTTTACAGGGTTTCTGTTTCTTGAACAAGGCTGCCAATGCGGGACTGGCATCGTGCGCCCCGACTGGCGGTGTTGTGGCTCTTATATGTGTTACCGCTCCCCCTCTCCGGACGGGCGCTTGACCACGCCCCCGCTGCCACAACCGTATACTTACCTGGTTGCTAATTTTTTCTATGTTAAAAAGGCCAAAATTTAAATAAAAAAGTTACCAAGCAATACTGTACAATTAAGCATAATGTACTAAGCACCTATGCTCTGAATAACATACTACCATACAATACTTGCTATTTCTGCAGTATATGCATATTTTGCATACTATAGTACATTTTCAGTATGCTTTGAATAACCAAATGAACTACTACTTTGCCAAAAGTGCAATATACAGCAAAGCACACAGCACTGGGTAATGTATATGATAATGCAGTGCAATCATGTACAACAAGTAAAAACAGTCCTTTTTTGCTTGTCTTTCTATTGCAGACTGTCAAATGTTAACACATTTTTACACAACATTTTATTAAAAATGCAAAACAACAAAATATATTTTTGCAGCAACAACTGGACGTCTGTGATTGGGAACCAATAACTGGTTCTTATTTGGAATGTGTACCAATTGGTTTTAAAATATTGTAATCATATGATTTTCGTTACTTTTGGTTATGATAACAGATCTTGAACATTCCGTTATTGCAGACAGAACACCATTATAAAGTTCTCTGACAGTGTATTTTATTCAGCAGCAGCGTGGCCCCTGTATGAATCTACTGTGCAAAACGAACAGTGCTCATTAAGAGGAATCAGATCCATAATTATTAAAATACCTACTGTGCGATTCCTTCCCCTATGGATGCCACTCACAAAACGTCTCAGGTTACGTATGTAACCCTTGTTCCCTGAAGAAAGCGGAACGAGATGCTGCATTTACATTTATGCATTTGGCAGACGCTTTTATCCAAAGCGACTTACAGAGCCTTTTATTACAGGGACAATCCCCCCGGAGCAACCTGGACTTAAGTGCCTTGCTCAAGGGCACAATGGTGGTGGCCGTGGGGTTCAAACTAGCGACCTTCTGATTAACAGCCCTGAGTTCTAGCCACTACACCACCACCACTCCATGCTGCGCTGAAGAGCGCTATGGGGACAATCCTAATTGTGACCGAGCTGTGAATATGTGTGTAACACGTCAATGAACATTGACCGGAATTTATAGCCTCGGTTGATGAAATCATTAGATGCACCTGTGGCTAGGCTATAAATGGATTCGTCACCAGGTGTCGTCAGATACTTCTTTTTGAAGAGCAGTCCTGGGGCATCCCAGTGCGGCAAAGCAGCGCAGCATCTCGTTCCGCTTTTTTCAGGGAACAAGGGTTACATACGTAACCTGAGATGTTCCCTTTACAAAAAAGGATGAGAATACCCACGCCACCGGCACTGTGGTTGTCCGGACCCCTTACGGTTGTGTAGTTTGCTCACAAGAGCGTGAGAGGCCTCAGACATGAGCTTGAGATGTTGACTCAAGGACATAAGATCCCAGAGTGGCAAGAACATCCAAACTTATAAGAATCTAATGAATGTGTGCGGAGAGGATCAACCTGCCGCATCACAAACCAACTGCAGAGGGACACCTCTAGCCGAGGCTTTAGAGGAGGAGAGTCCTCTGGTAGAGTGCACCCTAAAACGTACTGGCGAAGCTTGACTGCACGCCTTATAGGCCCGGGCAGTAATGCCCCTCACCCAAAGTGACATAGTCTGCCAGGAGGTGACCACCACCTGGTCACGGCTTCCAAGGGAAGAACTGCTGCCCTGACTTCACGCCACTAGCAAATGCAGTGGACATAAGTCTGAAGGGTACAGACTGGACAAAGTCTGACAATTCTTAGCCGCTTAGAGAGTAACCAGACAAGGGTCACAAAAGGCAACTTGGGCAGGTAGTCAGGGTTAGGGTGCAAAGAATGCTTTTGGTCATACCTGGGGCAAACTCTAAACAGGCCGGCAAAAAGAGACAGAGCCTGTAGGTACCCAAGTCTCCTTAGAGATGTAATTGCCATAAGAAAAACCATCTTGAGAGTCAGAAGTCTACCGAACGCTGACTCTAGAGGTTTAAAAGGGGGGGGGGGGGGGTCTTGATCAGACCCTCAAGGACTACTTGCTCAGTCCTATGAAGAGGTCCTAGCAAGGATGCCTCTTAGAGGGAACCCCACACACCAAGGCGCGGCAAACCGAAGTGGAGGCCACATAGAACCTGGCAGTGGCGAGGCAAGTACCCGCTGACAGTTCTTCCTACAGAAAACCCAGAACTGAAGCAAACTGGCAGTTAGCTGGATCTGTAATATGAACTTAGTAGAGGGAAACGCATACAGGCACATTTGTGCCATGTATGCGCCACCACGATCAGCCCCCCCTAGGGGGGGGGGACTGGGTGACTCGGGGAGAAGTAGAGGAGACATTCCGCTATTAACAGAGGCGAAGAGGTCCTCTTCTGCCCTGTAAAATCTACCTAGATCAGTTTCAAGTGGAGGGAGCCCTAGCACTTAAAATGGTCTCGATAATCTCAGGAGAAGGCCCTGTGTACCTCAGTTGGCAAGACACGACAAGACACACCTAGAGCGGGATCCAAGGTAAGAAACCGGGATCTGAACCACATAGAAAGGGAATGAAGCCCATGGCGCATAACCCTTATCAGCCTAGGGGATTCGGACCTTGGAAGGCATCCCCTGGCTTTGAGCCACAATAAAAAACGGTCTCAGACGGTCCAGAGGGATTACCGAGGATGCAATCACCTGAGACCTAGTACAAACTTGACCTAGACTGATTTTGCTCAGGGTATTCTGAATAGACTTGATTATAGTGGGAGAGAGTTGTGCCCGCATTGTGATCGAACTCCATACCCGATAGACAGCGTTCTGAGTGGGAGAGAGGACGCTTTTCTTGGCGTTGAGCCTCAACCCCAGAGAAACTAGATGAGCTAAGATGGTATCCCTGTGCTGAACTGCCAGTCACTGGAACTGCGCTATGAACAGCCCGTCATCTATATAATTAAAAATGCAGATGCCTCGGAGTCACAAAGGAGCCGACGCTTTATCCTGCATTTATGAATGTGCGGGTTAAGAGGTACTGATACTGATACTGATACTGGAAAGCTTCGCCCCCGAAAGCGAACCTCAGGAGCTTCCTGTGTTTTGGCAAAACTTCTAAACGAAGAAGTAAATAAGTGTGTCATAAGATTGATGGTGACCAGCCAAACGTGATGTTGGGCTTGTGACACGATCGTCTTGATAGGCAGATCTTGGACTTGAACACCCAGACAGGGCAGTTCGAGCTTTGAGAACTAAAGCCAGACACAACCCCTCACCCTCCATGGGAACCAGGAAGTACTCGGTGTAATAATTTGACTCGCTCTCTGGAAGGGGAACACATTCTATGGCCCCTTTAACCAGGAGATTTTACAGTTTGTTTGTTTTTTTTTCTCTTTTCTCGATGAAGCTCCGAAAAAGTTTACTCATCGAGCGCAGCACCCACAATCAGGTCGCCCAGCAGGTCAGCCTGGTACGCCTATAATATAGCCATAGTGTGCAGAGCAGCACCAGCCTGACCTGCTGCTTGATAAGCCCTTCCCACTAAAGCGGAGGTCACCCTACAAGGCCCTGGTTTTCGGTCATTCTCACTTTAACTCTAAAATATATATATATATATATATATATATATATATATATATATATATATATATATATATATATTTAGAATAGAGGAAAGGAGAAAAGGTTCACTGCACACTGCTTAACCAAATTCTAACTCCTAGCAGAGGAAAGAAAGTTTTGAAAAAACGCTCTGGAAAAAAAAGGATCTGACGACACCTGGTGATGCATCCATTTATAGCCTGGCCACAGGTGCATCTAATGATTTCATCAGCCGAGGCTATAAATTCCGGTCAATGTTCATTGATTTGTTACACACATATTCACAGCTCGGTCACAATTAGGATTGTCCCCATAGCGCTCTTCAGCGCAGCATCCTAGTGTAGCTTTTTGTAAAGGGAACTGAACATGCAGTGCAGAGAGGTCATGTGACATACATTTTAAACAGTAGCATGCAACATTGATATCACAGCATAATGCATACTGTTGGCATTGTAGTAAATACTGTGCAGTATGCAGTAGTCTAATATTGCATTTTAAACTTACTGAAGGAAAGGAGATGCAGACACTCATTATTAATTTATTTAAGATGACACATCATCCACCATGGGAAGATATAAACTCCCTTATAGACTGGAGGTCATTTGTTATGAACTGTGCAGACAGGATGTAAAGGAGGACATGTGATGTCCAATTCATGAACTAATCATTTTTTAACTGATTTTTTTAATGAGTTGTTCTAACCCAGTGTTTGTAAATCACTTGACTCTAGGGAAGAACTTTGCTTGGTTCTAACACATGGTAATGAAATTATTGATAATTTCTTTAAACCAGTTCATTAAACGAATCAATTCACTAAAATTACTTCCCAACAATCACACACACACACACACACACACACACACACACATAGACGTAAGGATTTTTATACCATACAAACTATAGATTCTATCCCCTAAGCCTAACACAACTCCTAAACCTAGCCCTCACAAAAAACTTTCTGCATTTTTACATTTTCAATAAAACATCGTTTAATATGTTTTTAAGCTATTTAAATTATGGGGACACAAGAAATGTCCTCATAAACCACATTTATAGCATAATACCCTTGATATTACCAGATTGTAATGTAAAAAAATTGTCCTTGTAAACCACATAAACATTCCCACTCACTCACTCACTCTCTCTCACACACACACACACACACACAGTGTATATATTACATATCATCTATATTAATATAATGTAAAATCTAGTACAAAAGCGTATTTATCTTTTGCAGTTCATATATTTTCAGGCAGTCATTAACCAATTTTAGAAAGTGAATTGTAATTTTTTCATGTCTTACTTTTCCCCAGTTCTATCTCTCTTCCCATTTGTTCCAAGACCTTCAGTGTGGTAAATCAGTTTTACACATACAGATTGGTTCATATCTAAAAAAGGAAAGAGCTGATATTTGAGCAAAACAGGATCAGACAGAATGGTCGTAACACTGCTGGGCTTCCGTTCTCTAGCATGCTGGTGAATTAGCTAGTACATATTGTGCTGCTGCTTGATAAATGGACTGTAAGCAGTTACATGACTGATACTTAAAGTGAAACATTGCTTAGTTGATGTGGAATTGGGTGTTGTGTTGTATGTGTGATTAGCTGCATCTTTAAGCTGTGTTTGCCGAATTGTGTGCTTACTATATATACGTACACTGAATTCTTAAACATTTTTTTTCATTTTAAGTTAAATGCATCAATCTAGTGCACTTTGAAAACAAAATTAAGAGGCTAGATCTATGAAAAACTTTGTGTTCTTGTAAACAATTTTGTGCTCTAGTAGTAATTTAATCATAAACATGTTGGATGCATAGATATGAATAGTGATGACATGACAAAAAGGTTACAACCACAAAGCACAAAGAGATTAACGCAGTTCACAAATGGTCAAAACACAAAATCGACTAGAGCATACATTTGAGCCAGGGCTCAACATTAAGCATTGTCATGCACTTGACCTCAACAATAAAGGCTATACACTAATATCACAATACCAAAATTTCAGTAGTCGGTAGTGAAATTTGAAGATTCTCAAGACCAGCTTCAAAATCAAAACCACAACAAATAACAACACTAACTAATATGTTAATTATGGAAGGATGGTTTCAAGTTCTTAAGTAATTATTCAAGACTAGTAAAAAGGCCGCCAGTCTAGGTAATTAGAGTGTGTGTGTGTGTGTGTGTGTATGGGCATGTTTATGTGGTTTACGAGGACAATTTTTTTAGGTTACAAACTGGTATTTACAAGGGTATTATGCTATAAATGTGGTTTATGAGGATATTTCTAGTGTCCCCATAATTTAAATAGCTTAAAAATCATATTAAATTATGTTTTAATGAAAATGTAAAAATGCAGAAAGTTTTTTGTGAGGTGTAACACAGATCATATTCATGGGCAAGGAAGAGGCGAGAAACCGGCTTGACAAATAAACTAAAGGTTTAATGGAAAACTCAAAAGACAAACACATAAGATAACGGACATCCGTAATTGAGCTCTCTCTCTCGATCGCCGTCTGCGAGTGGCCTTTATCCCTCTTGACGGTTTAATTAGCCTAATACGGGACCGGGCGTGTGTAATCATGCGCCGGTCCCGCCCTCCACCGTGCCACATGAGGGTTAGGGTTGTGTTAGGTTTAGGGGATAGAATCTATAGATTGTACAATATAAAAATCATTATGTCTATGGAAAGTCCTCATAATGATAGGTAGACCAACATCTGTGAGTGTGTGTCAGGTCAAGTCAAGTGGTTTTTATTGTTGTTTCAACCATATACAGTTAGTACAGTACACAGTGAAATGAGACAATGTTCCTCCAGGACCATGGTGCTACATAAAACAACATAGGACAAACACAGAACCACATGACATTACACAGACTAAATAAAAATACCTATATAAAATACCTATATAAAGTGCACGTGCAAAAACGTGTGCAAAAGTACGGGACAGTACAATAAATTTCTAACAATGAACATTACAATAGGCACAGTGATAGACTGTGCAGCGCCGACCAGTATACAGTAGTGCAAAAAGATGACAGTTACTAAATGCCAAATGTAAACATAACATACTATGAGATAGTGTTCTATGCACATAGCAGTTATTGAGGTAGCAGACAGTTATAAAGTGGCAGTTATTAAAGTGCAACTCAGGACACGTGTGTGTGTGTCAAACCAGTCTCTGAGTATTGAGGAGTCTGATGGCTTGGGGGAAGAAGCTGTTACACAGTCTGGTCGTGAGGGCCGAATGCTTCGGTACCTCTTGCCAGACGGCAGGAGGGTAAAGAGTTTGTGTGAGGAGTGTGCGGGGTCCTCCACAATGCTGGTTGCTTTGCGGATACAGTGTTTTATGTAAATGTCTTTGATGGAGGGAAGAGAGACCCCGATGATCTTCTCAGCTGTTCTCACTATCCTCTGCAGGGCTTTGCGGTCTGAAACGGTGCAAGTCCCAAACCAGGCAGTGATGCAGCTGCTCAGGATGCTCTCAATGGTCCCTCTATAGAATGTTGTGAGGATGTGGGGTGGGAGATGTGCTTTCCTCAGCCTTCGAAGAAAGTAGAGACGCTGCTGGGCTTTCTTGTTAATAGAGCTGGTGACATTCAGGGACAGTTTTTGTGTATGTGTGTGTGTGTGTGTGTGTGTGTGTGTGTGTATAAATCAGAGGGGAATGTTCTCAAGGTGTGACACAGGACTACACCTAGTCTTGATTACAGCCATAAATTCAGCAATGCTGTTGAAATACCGTCCAATCATGCAGTGGCCCAAAAACTGTTTTCAAATTAGACAGAACTATTTGATCCTTTAAAACAGTATACAAGTAACACCTATATTTATCCAATTCCTGTTCCGAAAATTTGCTATTCACAGTAGCTTTTCAGTCTGTCTTCATGATATGTCATGTCTTATAAATATGCCATTTGCATTCTTTGATGGATATGTTACAGGTCCCAGGCATGGGAACTGAGTGACAGATTAATTTTTGCAATCAAACAACCATCACATTTGTAATAACAAATACACATTATATATATATAATAAAGCTATGAAATAATAAATTTATTGTTAATTATATATTCTACCTTTGGTAATATATCACCATATAATTCATTCAAATGCTTTGAATATCAAACGATGACCCACAAAGTTAGCCATTTTTAGGGTTTTCTTCTGTGAAAAATAACTTATAACTGTGCTGGATGTATGTAAAACTCTTACGTTCCCTATCTGTCACTCACTTGACGTTGTGTTGATGAGTTGCCCAGTCATCTCTGATCTTTGAGAAAAGGCGAATGAGAATTGCTATGTGGAATTTGCATGCTACTCCCCCGGACATACGAGTATAAAAGGAGTGCTGCTTGCAAACACGCACTTCTTCTAGAAGGCTTTTGCCATTGATCCAGGGCAAGCATGTGTTGATTCGGATAGATAACACAGCAACGATTGCATACATCAACTGCCAACACGGCCTACACTCTCGTCGAATGTCACAACTCACCTGTAGTCTCCTCCTCTGGAGTCAGCGGTGGCTCAAGTCGCTGCGAGCCACTCACATCCCGGGCCACCTCAACAGTACAGCGGATGCACTGCCACAGCAGGTTATGCTCAGGGGAGAGTGGAGACTCCACCCTCAGGTGGTCCAGCTGATCTGAAGTCTATTTGGCCAACCGCAGGTAGACATGTTCACTTCTCCAGAATCCTCCCACTGTCTGCTCTGGTACTCTCTGACTGAGGCTCCCTTGGCACAGATTCCCTGGCACAAAGCTGGCCCCTGGGGCTACACAAGTGTACATTTTCCCCCAGTGAGCCTACTTGCACAGATGTTGTGCAAAGTCAGGGAGGACAAGGAGCAGATCCTCCTAGTGGCCCCTTATTGGCCCCCCGGACTTGGTTCTCGGACCTCATGCTCCTCGTGACAGCAATGGCGAATTCCCCTGAGGAAGGACCTTCTTTCTCAAGGACGGGGCACCATCTGGCACCCCTGACCGAACCTCTGGAATCACCCGCGGTGGTAGGCATGGTCACGCAGACCACGGCACACTTAACGAGGTGCCTGTTGGCCTTGAAGTGGTGTCTGTTCTCTAAGTGGTGTTCTTTCCCATGTGAAGACCCCAAGAGATGGGTAGTCAGATCAGTGCTTTCCTTTCTACAGGAGAGGTTGGAGGGAAGGCTGTCCCCCTCCACCTTGAATGTGTGTGTAACTGCTATATCGGCACATCATGATGCAGTAGAAGGTAAGTATTTGGGGAAGCATGACTTGATCCTTGGGTTCCTGAGAGGCGCGATGGTGTTAAATCCCCCCAGGCCATGCCTCGTTCCCTCATGGGACCTCTCCGTGGTCCTTCGGTGATCTCCTTTCGAGCCCCTGGCGTCAGCTGAGTTAAAGGTGCTTGCCGTAAAGACTACCCTCCTGACGGTGCTCACCTCCATCAAGAGGGTAGGGGACCTGCAGGCGTTCTCTGTCAGCGAACCGTGCCTCTTTTAGGGATCAGGTGGTGAACCTGCAAGCGCTGCCCCAGGAGGAGGCAGATTGAACCAGATCAGCGGCCGACCAGTCTTCAGAGAGGCTCGCCGCCGCCCCAGTACGTGCTTCACATAGGCCCCCGCACTGAGGTAAGTGCTCATGTGCTGGTTGTCTCCTTAATCTTGTAAGACCCCAATATATATAAAAACATTTTTAAAAAAATGTTGTAAGTCAGATGTTGTTGTAGGAGTCCTCTGATGCAGATAATGAAGGATTTATTAAAAACCGCCCATTTATTTGTTGTAAGCACCCACTATGTATGGTCTCTCAACTTCAGTGTAGGATTTGGTGGCTTTGTTCCAGCATTGAATCTTTTGCACAGGTTCAATGCCAGCAAAGGATGACACAAGTGTGACTGCCCTGTTGTCATACCATTTGACAGAACAGATGTTGTGGTTTGCCTCCACTCTGATGTCAAAGATTCCTCTTCCCTTTTACTTCAAGATCTTCTCATCTTTAAGGTTACAGTTGGGTAAGCGCACTTGCCTGGCTGTTCCCACATAATGAATTTCACGAGTAAGGAGCTGAACTACTAATGGGACACAGGTGAAGTAGTTGTCTGCGTAGACCTTGTAATTCTGACCTTTTGGAAGCGTGGAGGCAAGCTTCAGCATAACGTCACCTGACATTCCAAGTTCAGATCTGGCTCGTTTTCCATCAACATTGCCTTGGTACACATCAAAGTCACAGAGCATGCCAGAGATGCCAGTTCTTACCCACAATTTGAAGCCCCATGGGTGAGGTTTGCCTCGCATATATTGCTTAATTCCACTGAATTTCCCCTTGAATGGAACCATCAACTCATCCACAGTGTTGTGCTCTTCGGGTACCACCTGCAGGCATTTCTCTCTGAATGAATCAAGCCATGGTCTGAGTTTCCACAGTTTGTCTTTCTTCATGCTCTCTGGCATTGTCAGGTTGTTGACAAAATGTAATGATGTCAGCAGAGATTGGAACCTGTGGCGTGACATCACATCAGAAACAGGGGTGTACCGCAAGTCTGACTCCCAGTACATACGGACACCATGCATTTGCATCAGGTCCATCTTCAGGTACATGCCAATCATCTGTCCAATTTCCTTGGTTTGTGTTTATAGTTGTTCTAGTCTTTTGAAAGCTGTACTGATTAGTGTGTCATGTTAGAGCCTGAATCATGTCTTCTGAAACAAACATCTGGAAGTACTCCCGTGGTGTGTGGAGGGAAACATCATCACTGGTCTCGTCCGGACCAGAGAAATCAATATTAGGACTGATGAAATCCTTTTTCAGCCAGCGATACCTGTCCCGGGGCATAGTCTGTTTAGTTGGTTGGCTTGGTTTGGTTGGCTCGATGCCCTCATCATCATCATCATCATCATCATCATCAGCTGGACAATCAGTGGGTCTCTGATTCTCTTTGTCTACTTCCTCGACATTTTCAACCACCTCCTCATCACTTGAATCACTGTATGATTCAATGTCAACATCACTCTCTCCGTTTTGGCTATGTAAATGTGGCTATGTAAATGTGGTCTTTAAAAAAAAACATTTACAAATGTGTTTTTGGAGAGCTAAAATTAATGTTGTGATTTTACAACAACGGATCTTACACGTAACCCCGTGTGATGTATATTCCGCAAAATGGTTTCTCCGCTGGTAAACCACGTCTTCCTTGGGCAGAGGGCCCTCTGTCCTTGGTCACCGGATTTGTAGTAACTCCTCCCCTCCTTGGGTAGGACCTACCATGGCACCACACTGCACGACGTGCTTCCACTCCGACCCGGTAAGACTGTCTGTTGAATTCCATTTAGAAGTCCTCCCCCCCTTCTCAGGACCAGGTGTGGTCTCCACGATGTCCTCCTCTTTGGAGGTACATCCCCCAACATGGACTTTATATGGCCCCCAGCTGAATGATTTTGTTCCTTTTAGAGAACAATAGAGAAAAGGCTATGGCTGGGCCAGCCAGTCCTTAAAATTCTGAGCAATTAGCCACTCCCCAAGGTGTAAGGGACCACTTCATGCCTGCCAGTGTGTTGGGGGTTGTTACATGACAACTTGCTGAGTTGGCTACAAGGCACACAGAGTTCTGCCCATCTCGCACCACCAGTCTGTGTAACTCGGTTCAGCTCTCGTGGTGTTTTCCATAGGGACCCCTAGTGTCCACTCATCGACACAAAGTCGAGTGAGTGACAGATAGGGAATGTCATGGTTACTGATGTAACCTCCACTCCCTGATGGAGGGAACGAGACGTTGTGTTCCTCTTGCCACAGCACAGAACCAACAGCTGAAATGACCGGGTCTTTGGCTCAGCTACTCAGTGAGAATCCTGAGAGCATGTTTGTAAGCAGCACTCCTTTTATTCCAGTATTTCTGAGGGAGTGGCATGCAAATTCCACACGAAAATTCTCATTGGCCTTTTTTCAAAAATCAGAGATGTCTGGGCTCCCAAGTGTGAACCCCCAGTGTTATCTCATCAACACAAGTCTCGTTCCCTCCATCAGGGAACGGAGGTTACTTCAGTAACCATGATGTTTGATGTCAATGGTCAAGGTCAATTTATTTATAGAGCACATTTAAAAATCAACAAGTGTATACCAATGTAATGTGCATAGGTAAATATAACAATGAATTGAGGGGAAATAAGATGGGGCAAAACTATTAACAGCTTTAAAAACAAATAACAAAATCTTAAAATGAATCCTGTATAAGACGTAACCAGTGAAGAGATGCTAGAACAGGTGAAATAATTTCCCTCTTCCTTGTTCCTGTCAGCAACCTAGCAGCTGCATTTTGGACTAACTGCAAGTGATACTGAGATGAATGACTAAGATCCATGTTCAGTGCATTAGAATAGTCAAGTCTGGATGAGATGAAGGCATGAATAACTATCTCCAACCCTTAAATGAGAGCAATGGTTTTAATTTAGCAATCAATATAAGTTGGAAAAAGCTGCCCTTCACCATAGCACTTATTTGTTTTTCAAAATTTAGAGCCATGTCAAAGAACACTCCCAAGTTCTCAGCAAAGGGGTGGACATTTCATGACAGGGTCGTTAGATTGCTAGTGATATCAGAGACATTGCTAGGGAGGCCAAACACAGCAATTTCATTTAGCTGGAGAAAGTTTCTTGCTGTCCAGCAAATAATATCCTCAAAGCATTTAAACATTTTGGCAAATTAATCATCAAAACTAATTGGGACATACAGCTGTGTATCATCTGCATAACAATGATATGAAATGCTATATTTCTTAAAAATTGAACCCAGAGGAAAAATAAAATAAAAAATAAAATCTGGCCTAAAATGGAACCTTGAGGTACCCCACAAGAGAAAGGTGCGGGAAGAATTCCCAATCCTAACACTCAGAGTTATATATGAAAGGTAAGATGTAAACCAATCTAAGGCTGTGAATTTAATACCAACTTCACACCTAAGACTGTCTAGGAGGATAGTATGATCAACTGTATCGAAAGAAGCACAAAGATCAAGCAACGTTAAAATTGCAGGTCTACCAGAGTCCAAAGTGAGCAGTAAATCATTCGTCACCTTGAGTAGTGCAGACATTATGCTGTGACGAGCTCTAAAACCAGACTGAAATGTATCTAAAATGTTTTCAGATAGGAATGAAGAGAGTTGAGAAAAAAATATTTTCTCTAGGATTTTTGATGAAAATGGCAGTTTAGAGATGGGCCAGAAATTATTGAGGTTGGTTGGATCCAAATTTGGCTTCTTAAGAAGTGACTGGATCACTGCTTGCTTAAAGCAGGATGGAACAATGTCATTATATAAGGAGCTATTCATAATAGTCAACACACTAGAACCAACAATGTCCAGCACCTCTCTGATGAGCCGAGCAGGAATAACATCAACATAAGAGGTGGTAGGCTTCATTTGTTCGACTATATCTATCAACTCAGTGAGAGATATAGGTTTAAACCGATCAAACAAAACAGAACAAGTGACTGGTTTAGAGGGGTCATGAATATTAATGGAAATGCAAGATTGTAAAGTATTAACCTTACTATCTAAATCTAAAAATGCTACACAAGTTTCAGGTGTAGCATCAAGACAAGAGGTGGCAGCGTGAGTGAGCACTGTATATCAAGTGTATATCATGTTTTGTTACAAATTGGATTATGAGGAGTTTTAGAGATTATATAATCATCTTTTACAGAGTGCTGGTATGCAGATAGATAACTCTTAAGGATTTCATAAGACCCTTGCAGACTGTCTTTTTCCCATTTACGCTATGCTTTCCCACATGTCTGAGAGCAGGTGTGTTATTGTTTAACCAAGGCTGGGTCCTTAGTTTAGGTTTTCTAGTTTTAAAAGGAGCAACAGAGTCTAAAATGTAAGTACAGGTCTTGTTAAAAAGAGTGACCATCTCCTTGTGCCTAGACTTGGATGAAGTAGCTTCATAGTGCACAAAACAGTAGAAGCAGAAAAGGCCTCAGAGAATTTTCTGGCTGTAGAAGAGGTTATAGAACGTGAATGTGCCCCAGAGAAATGTGATTTTGGAATCGGACATGGTAGTGCAACATTAAAAACAACAGGATTATGATCAGACAGACAAAACTCAGTAATTTCAACATTGTAGATGGGAAGACCAAAAGATAAACAAGATCAAGAGTATGACCATGATCATGTGTAAAGCCAGTAACATGATGTGTGAGATTAAATAAGTCAATAAGATGAACAAGCTCCCTAACCAGAGGTTTGGAAGGGCAGCAAACATGAGTATTAAAATCACCAAGAATGATAAGATAGTAGGCACAATGCTAGATACAAAAATCAGCAAATTCCTGAATAAAGTCCTTATTATATTTAGGAGGCCTGTAAATGAGAGCACAGAGTACTGGACTGTACAGCTGAGCCTTTAGTAACTGTACTTCAAAATTACTGTAATGTTTTGAGGGCAATAATCGGCACTTAGAACAGTTTTTAAAAACTGAAGTCAACCCCCCACCTTTCCCCACAGTCCTAGGGGAACTAAAAAAGGCACAGTCACTTCGAGAGAGTTCAGATAAAGGATCCATCCAACTTACCAACATGAAGCCAAGTCTCTGTTACAAATAGGAAATCCAGTTCATAAGATTTTTAGAAGTAATTTAAGATGAATGTTTAATTGGAAATAGATCTTGCGTTTATCAAAGCTATCTTAGCATGATAGGAATTTCCAGCTTGTAGCAAAGCAGCATCCAGTATTCCAGTGATCGAAGATTTAGGAGATTGGTGCCTCAACTGATGACTGGAGCGTACGCAGATGATGTCAAATTTGGTAGGATGGGCAGTAGACAGGTGTATCGGGGCTCCAAAGAGGGATGATGTACTGTATTTGTGCCAGCCATCATCTCCACGAAGACTGGCAAATGCGGAACCGTCAATCACCGTAGACGTGTGCAGAGATCTGTTAATCCTAACCAAGAGGAACCAATCATAACCTCTTTTTCCTTGCTTTCTGTGGCATCTCTTACGATGAAGCAGACAGCTGGGAATATGGCACACACCCACGGGAAAAGGTAAAGAAAAGAGGTTTTATATATATATATATATATATATATATATATATATATATATATATATATATATATATTTTTATTTTTTTATTTATTTATTTATTTATTTATTTTATTTTTTTAAATGCTCTCCACAAGTCCATGACAGAGGATTGTATATTAAGAAGGGGTTGGCGATCATAAGACAGTAAGGTAATAATTCCTTGTGCATACATACACACAGTTAAACAACATTTGTACAGAAGTAACCACTGAAAACTTCAATCAAACATTAATTAAAAAAACAACAATTTACAAGACATATGTGGAGCCATTTCACTACTTATAAAAAAAAAAACTGAGCCGAAAATAATCTCAAAACATAATGGATAAGGGGTGGGCGGCATTTTGGCCCATTCACTTGCATTGAATGACCATTGCAATTGCTCTGTTATATTCATTACAACGGGGGGAAACACAAACTTTAGAAAACTCAACTTATATTTTAAAACAGGGTTGGCAACCTATGGCAGGAGTGCCAGCATTTGCACGCAGAGGGGTAATCCCTGGCATGCCAACAACAGTGAATGAGAAGTAGACTATTTTATTTATATAAATTCCACACCTACATTCTTACATTACATCTTGATGTAATCCTTCCTCATGAAGGATGTTTTCATGAGCTGAATGGGAGGCTAAACAAAAAGTTAAAATGTGACGAGACTACAATATACCTAACAGACTCCTGAAGCATGTGCAAGCCATTCGCGCATCACAAGCTGGCAGTGCTTCACTTTCAGTAAATTGCGGGAGTAAACGTGCTCGCTTTGCTTCGGTCAGGCTGCATTGATGACAGCATACATTCTGTGTTTAATTTGTTTCTTTTTGCTTTCAGAACAACACGTGATGTAATGGGTACAGCCATTGACCAGGAAAAAGAAATGCCACTAAAAATGGCACTAAAACTGTTTTTAAACTAGCAAATTAATTTACATGAATCCCAAAGATGAAGATTAACATGTTTTGACATGAGAAATTTTTTATTTTACAAATTTGAAATTGAACATACCTGAAAAATCAGGAGAAAAGATGACAACACACATTAGTGGCTTTCCTAAATTGTGGCTTGTCAGCGTCTGAGGGCTGAAAGTTTGCGAGCCACTAACATCCATAAGCAGTGCCCCCTTGTGGCTCCAGCAGTACTGATGCAATGAAAACGTCTCGGGTTACATGTGTAACCCTTGTTCCCTGAAAAAAGCGGAACGAGATGCTGTGCTTTGCTAAGCACTATGGGGAACAATCTTATTGTGAGCAGCTTTGAATATGTGTGTAACACGTCAATGAAAATTGACTGGAATTTATAGCCTCGGATGGTGAGATCATTGAATGCACCTGTGACTAGGCTATAAATAGAGGCGTCACCAGAGTGTCGTCAGATATTTTTCTGAAGAGCAGTCCTGGGACGTCCCAGTGCGGCAAAGAAGCGCAGCATCTCGTTCCGCTTTTTTGAGGGAACAGGGAACAACACATGTAACCCGAGACGTTCCCTTTACAAAAAGCTTCACTATGATGCTGCGCTTTGCTAAGCGCTATGGGGAACGGAATACCCACGCCGCCACACTGGAGCTGTCCAGACCCCTACAGTTGTGAAGTGTGCTCACAAAAAACACGAGAGGTCTAAGACATGAGCTTGAGATGTTGACTCAAGGGCGTAAGAGCCCGGAGTAGCTAAAACATCTAAACCATAAAATTTGATGAATGTGTGCGGAAAGGACCAGCCTGCCGCATCACAAATGTGTTCAGACATGGGCTTGAGACATCGACCCAAGGGCAAACAGCCCGGGGTAGCTAAAACATCTAAACCAAAAAAATTTGATGAACGTGTGCGGAAAGGACCAGCCTGCCGCATCACAAACTTGTTCAGGCATAAGGATCTAAATCGTAAGATTTAGGAATGTGTACGATAAGGACCCGCCTGCCGTACACAAACCTTCTTAGACTTGAGATCATAAATGAACACAAGGGAATCCAGATATGGGGCCTGAAGAATGTGTGTGGGAAGGACCAGCCTGCCACATCACAAACTTGTTCAGGCATGAATCGTAAGATTTTAGGAATGTGTACGGAAAAGACCAGCCTGCCGTACACAGACCATCTTAAACTTGAGATCAGAAATGAACTCAGGGGCATGAGAGCCCAGACATAGGGCCTGAAGAATGTGTGCGGGAAGGACCAGCCTGCCACATCACAAAATTGTTCAGGCATGAATCGTAAGATTTTAGGAATGTGTACAGAAAGGACCAGCCTGCCGTACACAGACCATCTTAAACTTGAGATCAGAAATGCACTCAGGGGCATGAGAGCCCAGACATAGGGCCTGAAGAATGTGTGCTGGAAGGACCAGATTGCCACATCACAAACTTGTTAAGGCATGAATTGTAAGATTTTAGGAATGTGTACGGAAAGGACCAGCCTGCCGTACACAGACCATCTTAAACTTGAGATCAGAAATGCACTCAGGGGCATGGGAGCCCAGACATAGGGCCTGAAGAATGTGTGCGGAAAGGACCAGCCTGCCGCATCACAAACTTGTTCAGGCATAAAAAGAGTTTATCAGGGGGGCTGGGTGACTCAGAGAGAAGTAGAGGGGACATTGCGCAGTCTCTTGAGAGGGGAAGAGGTCCACTTCTGCACTGTAAAATTTCTCCCAAATTTATTCCACTACCTCGGGGTGGAGTTTCCACTCGCTCGTTGGCAGGTTGTGTCTGGACAGAAAATCTGCTCCCACGTTTAGGCGTCCAGGAATATAGATAGCCCTGAGTAACAGGAGCTTGCCCTGGGCCCAAAGGAGAACCCGACGCGTCTGAAGTACAGCTGACAAGAACGTGGATCTCCCTGATGATTTATGTAAGAGGCTACCGCTGCATTGTCCACCCGCACCAAGACATGGCAGCATCAGGAGGAGGTATTTCAGGGCCAGAAATACAGCCATCAACCCGAGACAGTGACTGTGACAACCGAGCTGATGACCCTCCTATCCCCTTAAGCTGGACGACCACTTAAGGCCGCTACCCCGCCCGTCAAGGAGGCGTCTGTCATTAGCAACCTGCGACAACAAGACGCACCTAGTGTGGGACTCAAGGCAGAAAACCGGGGTCTGAACCACGTAGAAAGGGAACGAAGCCTGAGGCGCGTAACCCTTATTAGCCTAGGGGTTTTGGCCCTTGGAAGAAAAACCCCTGGCTTTGAGCCACAACAACAACGGTCTCATGAGCAGAAGGTCCAGAGGGATCACCGAGGACGTGGTCGCCTTGAGACCTTTAAATCGTTGATACTGATAACAGTGCAACCTTGGCCTAGCCTGACTTTGCTCAGGGTGATCTGAATGGAGTCAATCCTAGCGGGAGACTGCCTAACAATTTCTAACTCCTAACAAAAGGGAAGAAAGAGGTTTTTAGCAGGTTTGTGAGACACACAGTCATAGTATGCTCTGAAGAAAAATCATCTGACGACACTCTGGTGACGCCTCTATTTATAGCCTAGTCACAGGTGCATTCAATGATCTCACCAGCCGAGGCTATAAATTCCAGTCAATTTTCATTGATGTGTTACACACATATTCAAAGCTGCTCACAATAAGATTGTTCCCCATAGCGCTTAGCAAAGCACAGCATCATAGTGAAGCTTTTTGTAAAGGGAACACAACATTTAATTAGGCAACATAAAAATGGCTCAGGCAAATAAATGTTGTTTTTTAATACAAAATAAACACTCCTTTTAAACAAATATGTGTCCATACATTTGTGTGTCGTAGATACATCTTTAACCTAAGCCATTATGTGACTCAACCAGTGTTGGGCAGTAATCCGTTACTATTACAGTTAGCATCCAAAAAAAATTGCTCGTAACAACCTTACTTTTGTTGTCACAACCCCCAATGATTTGAAATCCAACAATCCAATCATCCCAGATTCATTTTCGTAATCAACATGCATGCAAGTGATGTCACAATAGCCTGGAAGATGGAAACACTTACATTCAGCGGCTGGAAATATTGCCATTACTTTGATTTTGTCAGGAGAAAAGATGACAAGATTATCATTGTCAAATGTAAATTGTGTGCAGGTAGTGGTACTAAGACTCTCTCCACTGCAAAAAACAACCTCAAACCTCCTGAAACATCTACTAGATGGTGGTGGCATAGTAGCTAGAGCACAGGGCTGCTAATCAGAAGGTTGCTGGTTCAAACCCCACGGCCACCACCATTGTGCCCTTGAGCAAGGCACTTAACCCTCACATGCCCTCGCTCCGGGGGGATTGTCCCTGTAATAAGGGCTCTGTAAGTCGCTTTGGATAAAAGCGTCTGCCAAATGCATAAATGTAAATCTACTATGACAGCACAACAACGTAAAGCTCGTGGAAATACACCCCACCAAAGATGATCCGTCTGCGCTAAACAACCCAAACTGGATTTTTAACATTGACAGTAGTCCACAACTAAAGAAAAGGAACTAATTAATCTTGTGGCTGGATATGTGGTGGATGAAATGTTGCCCATCTCTACTTTCAGACAGATCCATAAGAAAATACCAGTCACAGGCAACAGAAGACCCCTAGTTAAAAATTATTTGCAAGCTATCTAGACAAGGAACACACATTTGTGGAGGCTGAGCTGAAGAAAGCATTTAAAGAGATAGACTATGTCTCTAAAACTGCTGACATCTAGACTGCTAACCATAAAAGCTTTTTTGGGATAACTGTTCATTGGATCAACGGGTCGAGTTTGCGGCGCGAGAAAGCTGCCGTGGCATGAAAACGGATCTCGTTGGCACAGAGATTGAAAAGATCCATTCATTTTATGGACTTTCAAACAAGGTGACGGCCACTGTAACTGATAATAGATAACATTTTGAAAATGCATTTAATGTACTAGCCTGTTGACTCTGATTCTGAACCTGAAGTCACATTTACTGACATAAAAGAGGCCCTCTCCAATGAACATGTTGATCAGTTTTTCTTCCCCCTCATCACAGATGTGCATCACATACTATCAACCTTACCTCCACCAATGATGTTGAAAAGTGGTTGTCAGCTAGTGCTGATACTAAAGCTATCTATAGAAGTGGCATTGCCAAGTGCACATTACTCTGGACCAAGGCAAGCCGTTCCACAGTGGCATCAGCGCTTGTGGAGGATTTTAGTCACAGAAAGCTCCTGGTGCCCAGGTCCACATGGTGGAATTCTTTCTATAAAGAAGTGTCCTGAATCATGAGATCCCCATCAGTGACCTGAATGGCCTGAGCGTCAGACTGGGAATAAAGAGCTTCACCGACAAGGAGTACCAACTCCTAGAGGAGTATTGTGTTGTCATGAAGCCACTTAATAATAACATTAGACATCTTACAAGGGGAGGATCACTGTATTTATGGCACTCTCCTACCAACCCATGAAGTCCTCATGTCTAAGACACTTGCACTGAAAGTCAGCCTTTCTAAGATGACAGTTGGCCTACCTGACATTATTGTACAGGTGGGTCAAACAATGCGATGTAGGCTAATGTAGTAGTGTTATGTTATATATTTTGCAGTCAATTCAGTGCTCTACGGTATCTAAAGAACTGCTGATCTCAGAGTGTCGTGCACTGCTTCCCAACCCCGTGTTGGACACCGTCCCGGCCACTTCCCCACCTGTGCCAACAGCAGTGAAATAGACTTTTTCATTTGAAGCAGAGTCAGAAGACATCTACTCAGCAGACAAAGAAGTCTTGGACTGTTTTAGTACAGGACAGGGGATAGAGACCCTCAATTAGTTCCCAAGAATATTTTTTTTTAATGAAATGCAACACCCCCACTCTATCCATCGCGCCCGTGGAAAGACTATTCAGTTTAGGAAGTTTGGTTGTGACTCCAAAAAGGAATAGATTGTCGGATAAAAGTTTTGAGGAGCTTCTCTTGATGAGATAGAATCGTCATTTCAGATGAAAGCAGTGAAATAGGCTAGTGGTTAAGTAATAGGCTATAAAATGGGTCCAGATTAAGCAGGAGGGCAAATAGAATATTGTCTATTTAATTGAATTTAACTTAATTGTTGCTGTAGACCAACAGTTTTGATTTTGATAAAAAAACAGCTAGTTTTGAACCTTAGCTGTGCTTACTGGCAATACACTGACATTCACAAAGAGGCGCATATGCAAAGTCAGAATTTTGAAGAGAAAGGATGCCATTACCAATTTTGTGGGGTGTAACAGAAAAGTAATATAACGAGTAGTGTAATTAATTACTTTTGGCAGGGAGTGATAAGTAAAGTAATAATAATAGTTTTGAAAAGAGTAATGAGTAATAAATGACCTTTTTTGAGTAACGAGCCCAACTCAACATAATAACAAAATTGTGTTCTAACATGCCCCATTCATCATCCCATTAGAAATGATTTATCCAAGGTCATGCCATTATGTTGAGCCAGCTCAAATAGTTTTTTGCCTTATTCTTTCACCCTTAATGTGCAGTGTTTGGCCATAATCATGGCACCAGCTTTGGACTGCAATCCCTAGATCAGAGCTGCTGTCTCCACCATTAGCCCAGGACTGGAGCTTCTCCATGTCACTATGTTTCTCTCCAAGCTCCATGTCCACATGCTTCAGTGCAAACTGGGCTTAGAGCTTGTCCAGAAATCTCTACTCTGGGTTAGGGATTTGTTTGGAAAACAATGCAGAGGAACTGTGCAACGTATAGCTGATTCATTAGCTTCTCACACAGAATTCAAAGCAGAGTTAAAATCTTCAATGACTGTGCTCTCATCGTTTGGAATCATTAAGAGATTGTGAAATGGTCTGCTGTGGATCCTTTTGCTCCATCACTTAGAGCCAGTAAAGAGTTGGAAAACAGAAGAGGAGAGATAAGTGTGTTGGTCTGGGAACCGTCAGTGTGGAGAGACCTGTAGAGCTACAGCCCCAGGGTCCAGGTTGGGTTACGTAAGCTAGAGATTTCTGGCTGCAGTGAGCCTAGAACTGATGAGTCCTGTGGAGTGGATGACCAGACACACTGGCCCAGTAGAGCCAACACTAGTAGAGCATGGAGAGGAGCAGGAGAAATAGGCAGCATTGCAGGACTAGAGAGAGAGAGAGACAGAGGGAGAGAGTTAAATATAAAATATGATTCATCTCTGCAAGAATTTTATAAATGGTAAGTGATATATGAGTGATTAAGTCAATGTGAAATCAAAATTGAATATTCATTTTCTTTCATACACATTGCTGGTCTTAAAGTGAAAAATTATTCAGTGCACATATCTTTAATCAAAATGTACCTTGCTCCATCTCTGAAAAAGTGTTCCATTTTTACTTATATCACAAAGCCCTCTTATATTTGATCCCCTCCACTCCAAACACCTGTGATATATTCAACTTTTCACATTTTATTTAAAAATTAATGTGTGCCGATTGTTTTGCCCTAAACCGTTAATGACCTTACCCCAATAATGGAAAACAGTGTAAGGCATTTGCATGACCTACACATTGTTAGCTCATTCAGCATAACCATTGTATCATAGGGCTGGGCAATATGGACAAAATATTTTTCATATTGTTTGATATCATCCTGGTTACTTCAGTAACCTCTGTTCCCTGATGGAGGGAACGAGACATTGTGTCGATGAAGTGGCACTAGGGGTAGTGGGTAGTCCAGCGTTGTGGCAGGAGGGACACATCTCGTTCCCTCCATCAGGAAATGGAGGTTACAGAAGTAACAAAGACATTCACTATCTGTCACTCACTCAATGTTGTGTCTCTGAAGTGACACCTTGGGGTCCCCCTACAAAAACAACACAACTAGCTGAACTGTGTTACGTGAACTGGCGGTGCGAGACGGGCAGACTACTGTGTGCCTTGTAGCCAGCACACCAGGCCGACACGTAACCTCCCCCAATGATGTTATGAGTGTCGACTGCCCAAAAAATAGGGACAGGCTAGCCCAGTCGTGCCTTTGTCCCTCTTTTTCTGTTTTTTCTCCCCAAAAAGAGTGAAATTTGGTCAACCGACTGGGGCCACCAGTGTCCAAGTCACGGGTTGTCACTCCCAAGGGGAAGACAATGTGGAGACAGCACCCCACCCAGAGAGAGGGGGGTATTTTGAGTGGCAATATGTCACATGTTCTTGCCGACTCTTTTTCATCGGAAGTATGTCATGTGGAGAAGTTCCATGGTAGGTCCTACCCAACGTGGAGGAGTTCCTACAAAAATGGTGACTGGGGCAGAGATGCCTTTGCCCAAGGAAGACGCAGTTTACCAACAGTGAAACTATTTAGCGGAAGATATACATTGCATGGGGTTACCTATGGGGAACCAGCACATCTGGAGCACCTACCCCAGTACAGGGCTTAGTTAACACGTGTACTGCTAAATTCAGGTCTACCGGCATGAACCAATCTTGATGCCGGACGCTTGCTAGAATGCGTTTTTGCGTCAGCATCTTGAACGGGAGTCTGTGTAAAGCCCGGTTCAGTACTAGCAGGTCCAAAATTGGCCGCAACCCACCACCTTTCTTTGGTACAATTATTCGTGGGCCCCGAACAAGAGGTCGAACTCGCCCTGAGACGAGCCGGCACACTCATCCAGAATCCTGATCGGGGCAAACGAGTGTGCTGGGGAATGGGAGGTCCGTGGGGATTTACCCGGCGGAGGTGGTCCCATTGAGGTCCCCAAATTGCCCCCAGTGCTAGCCACGCTGGCCTCATACCCATAGGTAGAAGGAACAAGGTGGGGAGCCACTGGGGTGGCTTGCTTTCTTACAAAGAAGGTGAGAGATAATGACAGCAACCAGGAATAACACACAGGCATCTTTAAAAAGACGCATCTTTAAAAAGACATTTCCGTGTGTGCCGCTCATTTAGAATATATTCTTTTAGAAAAATACTCTTTTGTACACTTTTTTTTTTTTTTTGCAGCTCACCGCTCGGCTCCAAAGATAAAATTTGAATGAGCGGTTCACACGCCAGTTCCTTTATACCCTTATGTTCGGGGGAGTGGCATACAAATACCACTCGCCAATTCCTCTTTGGCCTTTTATCAAAGATCAGAGGTGTCTCGGGCTTCCAAGAGTGACCCCTAGTGTCACTTCATTGACACAACGTCGAGTGAGTGACAGATAGGGAATGATATTTATCATGATATATATTTAATACCATTAATGGGCTAGAAAATGCATTCCACATGTCTGTTAGACCTCAAGAATGAATGTAACCATAACATGTTTATTTATGCAATCGCATATGTTTCCTCTAAAATTGAAATTAACTTAGGATGCACTTATCAACAAAGCTTAATATGTGTGTTGAGATGTGAGTCATGTGACGCCATGCTAGGATCGGACATGTGAACGGTGAGCTCTGCGCACTTTGCTTGTTTTAATACTTTTTATGACATAAACCAGTGAAATTTGACAATGATGTGGACAATATGTCAAAGAATTAAAAATCCTCAGGCTCTGGAGACATTAAAAGACAATTATGTGCTCAAGCTGACACCCTAGAGCAAGCCACAGGCTTGGGAGTCGATTTGGTCGGCGAGGTGCGGGAAATGCAGCGGAAGATGCTGAACGTGTCGGCAAAGCTGATGAAGGTCTTTGAATTTTATTTTGTGAAGTACTTCTGGCAAAGTCATTGGAGTGAGTAAGTCATTTGCTTGCACTCATGCTGCAGCCAAGTGGACCGGCTCACGGAACATTCGCTTGACTGTTTGAAGAATCTGCGCGCTCTTTTTGTGTTGGATCCGCCTATCGGCTGGAGTATATTTTGTAGAATAACAAACCTTCAGGACAGTTTTGTGAATTAATCTACATGAGCTTTGTGTTTATTCGGCCTATTGGCTGGAGTTTGTTTTATAGATTATCTTTTGCTGTGTAATTCTGTGTAACAAAATTTTTAGAGAAACACCGGACTTGAGCAGTCTGACAGCAAGTTTGTCGCGGAGGCTCTCGTATGTGTGCATGGACTGTTTGAGTTTGGAGGGATGGACGCCAGTTGGCTCTGTCGTGCACAGGGTTAATGCGCACTTGTAGAAGATCCCAAGGAGGACACCGGACAACAGGTTCCTTCAACTCAAGTGAGTAGACTTTTATTTGGCTTTTACAGGGCGCCACAAGGCTTCACAGTAGACATCAGCTTCACAATGACTTCTGCTTCCCAATAACTTCAGCTTCGCAATAACTTAATATTCGCAATAGACATTTGTCTCTTAAATACTTCAGGTTCACGATAAACTTTCTCATCCAGACACTCTCTCCCTGGTCTGTTGGCTATGTGGCTCTTTTATACCGCTCTCCCCATGTTCACTGTAATCAGAAACAGGTGTTAGACACAATTTAGCTCAGGTGCAAGCGCCTTTACCACTATCTCTCGCCTCCGGACGGATGCTTGACCACACCCCTGCTGCCACAGCACGTTTTTCTTTTTTTTTCTTTTTCTTTTTTTTTTGTAGGGGATGTTCAGGGTTTGATTGTTTCACTAATGTTGGAATGTGTTCTTTGTAATCTTGTCTTGGAATTTGTTCTTTGTAATCTTGTCATTGGCACACATTTTTACATTTCTTATATGTAAAAATGTCAAATGAGTGGATTGTCTCTCACGTGGAATGTGAATGGGTTGGTGCAACCCATAAAAAGAAGGAAGGTTATTTCTCTTCTTAAGTATAAGAAATATGATATAGTGTTTCTTCAAGAAATGCACCTTTCTCCACAGGAATCTGAAAAATGTGAAAAGATACAGGGTGGGATTTTTTTTATATAGTGCTGGCTCGAGTAAGAGCAGGGGAGTCATTACAAAATGACATTCGAATGTCACAAACAGAGTAAAGATAAATTAGGAAGAGTCATTATTGTTTTATCTTGCTAATATTTATGCACCTAACATTGATGATGAGGGATTTTTTATAAATCCTGAAGGGATGTTGCAAGCCGCTGGCACCCCTCATGATATAATATTGGGAGGAGACTTTAATCTTTTGATGGACTCAGTCCTTGATCATAGTGAAGCAAAAGTGTGCAAGCCCCCTAGAGCAACAGTGACGTTTCACAGGATGTGTAAAATTCTTGGTCTTGCAAATATTTGGAGACTTTTGAACCCATCTGGTAAGGACTATACATTTTTCTCCATCAATCCATAAGATTTACTCTAGAATACATTTTTATATATATATCTAAGTCCCTCATTTCATCTGTTGTTTATTGTTCAATTGAAAATATTTTAGTCTCAGATCATGCCTGGTTTGTTTAGAGGTGTTACCACATATGGAAATAAATCATACAGTTGGCACTTTAATGCATCCCTTTTGCAACATCCTGAATTCCAACAAATGCTAAAGGCTGAAATCAATGTTTATGTGGAGACCAACTGGTCCTCAGTGTCCTCTATGGGCATGGCTTGGGAGGCACTTAAAGCGGTTCTTTAGGGCCGGATCATACATTATGACTCATTCACCAAAAAATCCAAAGCACAAGAACTCGTGGAGTTGGAAAGGCGTATTAAAAGTGCAGAGGCAGAGCTGAATCACCGAATGTCGTCTGATTTGACCCAAGAGAATCGACCCAATTGAAATACAGATATAATACTATTTTGTCGCAGAAGGTGGATTTTTGACTATTTAGTGCAAGACTTTGAGTCAGGGACAAGGCAAGAAATCTTCTGGCTAGATATTTAAAAGAGAGAAAGTCTTTTTCTACCATTCCCTGTGAAATCTGCTAGTGGTGAAATATTTACCTATTTAAAGAATCTTGATCTCTATAGTTCCACGTCTTCGTCTACTAATGAGGATATTAGAAGTTTGTGGAACCATTAGAACTTCCTAAACAGATGGCTGAGCAAAACAATTATGTTGATTCTGAGATAAACTTGAAGGAGTTTGGCAAGGTAATTGAGGCCTTGCCTACAGGTGGCTTTGCCACCGAATTGTTTAGATCTTACAGAACTGGCTCCACTTTTGCTAGAAGTTTATACGGAATCATTAAAGAATCATTAAAGAATGGAAAGCTTCCGCCAACCATGATGCAAGCTCAACTCATCAATCAATTAACTGATTTTAAGAATCAGTCTGATTCTTAAAAAGGACAAAGATCCAAGCAAGTGTAAGAGTTAACGTCCATTTTCCCTGATCCAGCAAAACATTAAAATATTGTAAAACATTTTGACTAACTGATTAAGTTATGACATCTCTTCTACAAATATATCAGGTGGGGTTTATTAGGGGCAGTAGCTCTTCTAATAACATTAGGCATTTCATCAATATCAGACTCCCATCGCTGCCACCTCACTTGTTGCCGAAAAAGCTTTGATATGGTCATTATCACTGCTGTGTACATCCCCCCACAAGCCGACACAGACCGGGCACTTAGGGAACTGTATGGCAGTATAAGTCAGCAGGAAACCGCGCACCCTGAGGCCGCGTTCATTGTTGCCGGGGACTTCAACAAAGCCAACTTCAAAACAATAGCACCAAAATACCACCAACACATCAGCTTTAACACACGAGGGGACTGGGTTTTGGATCATTGCTATTCTCCTTTCCGGGATGGCTACAAATCCCTCCCCCGCCCACCATTTGGCAAATCTGACCACTCTTCCGTTCTGCTTCTGCCCGCTTACAGGCAGAAACTGAAACGGGAAGCACCCGCCCTCAGAATGATCCAGTGCTGGTCGGACCAATCAGACTCTGCGTTACAGGACTGTTTTGATTACGCGGACTGGGAGATGTTCCGGTCTGCCTCCGATGACGACATCGAGGTTTACGCTGATAGCGTAACGTGTTTCATCAGAAAGTGCGTAGAGGACGTTGTTCCGACAAAAAATATACGGATCTACCCCAACCAGAAACCCTGGGTTAACGGCGATGTTCGCGCGGCACTTACTGCGCGGACCACCGCTTTTAATTCCGGGAACGCGGAGGAGCGTAAACAAGCCAGTTATGCCCTCCGTAACTCCATCCGTGCAGCCAAACGCCAGTACAGGCACAAAATTGAAGAACAGTTTAACACCACTGACTCCAGAAGTATGTGGCAGGGAATTAACACCATCACGGACTATAAACGGAATAAAAACTCCGCCATGAACACCGCTGCCTCTCTCCCGGACGAGCTTAATACATTTTATGCTCGTTTCGAGGACAACAACACCGCCCTCGCGGAGAGAGCACTCGCGGCCGATACTACAGATGATGGTTCACTCTCCGTCTCTGTTGCGGATGTAACCCGATCCTTTCGACGGGTGAACATCCGTAAAGCCGCGGGTCCAGACGGCATTCCGGGCCGCGTCATCAGAGCATGCGCGAACCAACTGGCTGGTGTTTTTACGGACATTTTCAACTTGTCCCTATCCCTGTCTGTAGTCCCCACATGCTTCAAAACATCAACCATTGTGCCTGTACCGAAGCAATCAAAAATCACTTGCTTAAATGACTGGCGTCCTGTTGCCCTCACCCCCATCATCAGCAAATGCTTTGAGAGGTTGATCAGAGATCACATCTGCTCTGTTCTGCCCACCTCTTTGGACCCATTGCAGTTTGCCTACCGTAACAACCGCTCCACTGATGATGCCATTGCATCTACAATACACACTGCTCTTTCCCACCTGGAAAAAAGGAACACATATGTGAGAATGCTGTTTGTAGACTACAGCTCAGCATTTAACACCATAATGCCCTCCAAGCTTGATGAGAAACTCCGGGCTCTGGGCTTAAACAGCTCGCTGTGCAGCTGGATCCTGGATTTCCTGTCAGGCAGACGTCAGGTGGTTAGAATGGGCAGCAACATCTCCTCATCACTGACCCTCAACACTGGAGCCCCGCAGGGCTGTGTTCTCAGCCCACTCCTGTATTCCCTTTACACACATGACTGTGTGGCAACACATAGCTCCAATGCCATCATTAAGTTTGCTGATGATACGACGGTTGTAGGTCTGATCACTGACAATGATGAAACGGCCTACAGAGAGGAGGTGCACACTCTGACACGCTGGTGTCAGGAGCACAACCTCTTCCTAAACGTCAGTAAAACCAAGGAGCTTGTGGTGGACTTCAGGAAGAAAGACAGAGAACACAGCCCCATCACCATTAATGGAGCACCGGTGGAGAGAGTCAGCAGCTTCAAGTTCCTCGGTGTCCACATTACTGAGGAACTCACATGGTCCGTCCACACTGAGGCCGTTGTGAAGAAGGCTCACCAGCGCCTCTTCTTCCTGAGACGGCTGAGGAAGTTCGGAATGAACCACCACATCCTCACACGGTTCTACACCAGTACTGTAGAGAGCATCCTGACTGGCTGCATCACCACCTGGTACGGCAATAGCACCGCCCACAACCGCAAAGACCTGCAAAGGGTGGTGCGAACTGCCAGAAACATCATCGGAGGTGAGCTTCCCTCCCTCCAGGATATATATAACAGACGGTGTGTGAATAAAGCTCGGAGGATCATCAGAGACTCCAGTCACCCGAGTCATGGGCTGCTTTCACTGCTTCCATCAGGCAGGCGGTATCGCAGCATCAAGACCCGCACCACCCGACTACATGACAGCTTCTTCCCACAAGCAATAAGACTTTTGAACACATGATCTCTCACGTTCAACAATCAGCACTGCACTTTATTAATCATCACTCTGTCAATATATTCTCCCAATTCAATTAGTGTTTATATATATTTATACCCGTATCTAGTGTATGTGTATTCTAAATTGTGTGTATTGTGTACATTTGTTATGTAAATTGTTTTGTGTAAATATGTTGTTTATTGTAAAGTGGTTTATGTCTCGTCACTGTCATGACTGCTATGTTACTCGGAACTGCACACAAGAATTTCACCTACTGTTGCACTTGTGTACACAGTAGTGTGACAATAAAGTGATTTGATTTGATTTGATTTGATTTGGAATTAACTTTTTTTCTCCCCTTTTCTCCCCAATCTGGAATGCCCAATTCCCAATACGCTCTAAGTACTCATTGCTGCGTAGTGACTCGCCTCAATACGGGTGTCGGAGGACGAATCTCAGTTGCCTCTGCGTCTGAGACAGTCAATCCGCGAATGTTATCATGTGGCTTGTTGAGTGTGTTACCGCAGAGACATAACGCATGTGGAGGATTCATGCTATTCTCCACGACATCCATGCACAACACACCACATGCCCCACCGAGAGTGAGAACCACATTATAGCGACCACGAGGAGGTTACCCCATGTGACTCTAACCTCCCTAGCAACCGGGCCAATTTGGTTGTTTAAGACACCTGGCTGGAGTCACTCAGCATGCCCTGGATTCGAACTCACAACTTCAGGGCTGGTAGTCAGCGTCTTTACTCGAAGAACTACCCAGGCTCCAAGGGATTATTTTTTTTAAAGATTTTGGAAATGTACGGGTTCGAGAATACTTTTATTGGTTGGATTATGTTACTTTATAGACACCCGGTAGCGGCATTACAAACGAATGGATTAATTTCTGATTATTTTACTCTGGAGAGGGGCACTCAGTGCACTCAGGGTTGTCCTCTTTCCACATTATTGTTCTGTCTTGTCCTAGAACCATTAGCAACCACAATAAGAAATGAGGGTGATTTTGCAGGGGTAGTGAATGGAGGTGTGGCGCATATGCTTTTGCTCTATGCAGATTATATTTTATTATTTGTCTCTGACCCTACTAGGTCTATGCCTTGCCTCCACAGAGTTATTAATTCTATTCTAAGTTCTCAGGATAGTCAATTGGTTTTAAGTTTAGGCTCTGACAGTGTACTGTCCAGTAACGGCTTTTCAGCCGGGCACCTTCCTGTGGCCCAAACAGGGTATTAAGTATTTGGGTATTTTATTCCCAACAAATTAGTATGATTTAGTTAGAGTTAATTTTGACCCTTTAATAAAAAGGTTTTCGAGCGATGTGGGCAGGTGGGCTTCATTACATTTATCTATGATTGGGAAGGTTATCGTTATTAAATTGAATTGTACCTGCTACATGTCTCTCTCTATTGATGTCCCCCATGAAGTCCTTCATTTGGAATGGAAAACGTCCCAGATTACAATTCAGTAAGATGCTCAGGCCAATTGACAAATGTGGGCTAGGCCAACCCAAGATTTTGTTTTATTATTATGGATTCGGTCTCGGACATTTGGCTCCTTGGTCACTTCCAGCTTAGAGAGCCCCTCCCTGGCTTTGAAATGAACAGGAAGTTCTAGCCCTTATTTCGCCATCGCAAAGCCTTTCTAACAAACTAATTGGAGAAGTTAAGTTACACCATGTTATCTTTCATTTGCACTTGGTATTTACAAAAGCATCCAGAGTGTTTAATTATGGCATATATTTAAATGCTGCCTCGAGCATATGGCTGTACCCAGAATTATGTATTAATAAGTCCCCTTTCTGCTGGACAGAGTGGATTGTGAGGGGGGTACAACACTCAGTGAACTATATGAGAGGGAATTAATGGGGGTTTAAAAGGGATAACAGTTGATTCTGTTCATTTTTATAGTATTCTGCATCAGAATCAATAAAAGTGTTAATCTGAAATGTGTGTTGAATTGTATTATAGTTCAAAAAGTAAGTATATTTTGGTATACTTTTATCAGTCATAACATTTGGTTGTAAATGTACTTTTAGCAAAACTATTTTTTGCAAACAAGTTACTTCATCCACAAAATTTTACTGAGGTCAGGCCAGCCTCCACTTGGAAAAACATGGTCAAGCTAGCCACCACGTTGTTTCGCGGTATGCGTATATACTATGCATTACGGTAAGAGCTTGTAAGAATGGATTTCAAAATAAAAGCGACCTTCCAGTGAACATCATTTCACATTCAGTCAGTCAGTCTGTCAATAATGAATGAAAATATAAAAATACATAAATAACTACATAAAACAAAATTAATAAATATTTAAAAAATAAATAAACTTAATAAAAAAATAACACCTGCAAACTTAAAAGTTTAATAAAGAATACATTTTCATAGACCATCTGACTTTTAAGCACTAAAATGACAGACTGTCATGGAGAAACTTCCCGTTTACACAGAACGATTTCACTTCAGAATGATAGCACACTACCTCAGAGTGCCTCTCACACAATGCCAGTGCAGTCTGATGTTGAATTTCAAAATGAAAGCCCTCTAAAATGTCATATACATGCTGTGTTGTCTATAAATTCTGATTGATGTTAAAAGGAAACTCCCAGTTTCCAAAGAACAATTTCACTTCAGAATGATATAGAGGTTGAGCTGCTAGTAGTCTGTTGCAGTCACAACAAATTGGTGCTGAACAAGCTCAAGACAGTGGAAATGACAGATGATGCACCAGAAAGAACTTTTAATGAATGGTTGCTGAGATGAGACAGGTGACGTAGTATCTATGTGTTTGCTTTAATAAAAATGATGACAGTCAAACAACAAACGGGAACTCAAAAACAACAAACAAGAACCAGCAAAGGAATGTAAAAACGAATGGGTATTTATACAAATAAAAGCTAATGAGGGATATGGAAAAGAGGTGAGAACAATCTGGAACAGATGGCAGAGATGAGGGCAGTGCATGACGGGAAAAGTCCAGGGAAACACTTCAAAATAAGAGTCCTAGGAAACATGAGGGAGACAGACTGTGACAGAACTATCTCTCCTGATCTGAAAAAGGTCTGTTATTAGGATACTGATATTTCAGAGGCATGGTCGGGGCTATAGATTATTACTTGCAAAAACCAGTCAGATAAGGAATAATGAGTCAGGCAGACTAGACAAATGTATTCAACTAAACATGATCATTCAACTAGATGGAGTGCTTCCGATATAGGCTCTTTGGATCCTCTGTTGTCACAAAAACTTAAAGTCGGATATGCCAATCCATTTATTTTCAATAACAAAAGTATATATCTCAAAATAAACACACCACCTTTACTTGCCTCAATAGACCTCGCTGTGCGCCGTCAATTAGTCCTACACTTAAGTAGATTACCATGGCTACCAACAGCGCCACTATAAGTAAAATAGAAATGGATCAAACAGAATGTAAATATTACCAGCGACATATTCATACTTAAATGATCAAAAGTAAATGTACTCATTAATGCACAAAAACAGTCCCTGTCTGTGTTATGTGTAGATTATATATTATATTTTTGTATTAAAATTGCTGGTGCATTTCTGCATGTGTTCCATTTCACTGCTGTAGATTTTTAAGGTTGAGCTACTTGATATGCTTTTGGGTAGCTTAATTTACAGCAATGCATCATATTCTATAACATTGTGGCACGGCGAGAGGCGCGACTGCCGTTTGGTAAAGGGTGGATGAGTGGCTGAGGAACAAGCTACGGCATATCGGAGAACCGGAGAATCTCTCCCTCCTCTCTCTCTCACTGCCGATCTGCGTTGGCCTTTTCTCTTTTTTTAAATTGTAGTGTTTTTTTGTCATGTTTTAAAAATTTTTTATGGATTGACGGGGGGACGGTTATAAGAGTACCCCCCCATATTTTAATTGTTTGTTGTTTCCCTCACCTTGCCCCCTCCCTCGTCCAGGTTGATGGGGATGACCTGCCGGCAGACCGCGCGGAAGGCCCCCCCCCACTGAAAGAACGAGGGAGGAATGTGGCACGGCAGAGGGTGGGGGCGGGTCGTGACTCGACACACCCGGTCCCGTATCAGGCTAATCTAGCCACCGAGAGGGCTAAAGGCCGATAGCAGAGGGCGGTGCGGGAGAGAGAGATCCTTACGGACATGTCCGTCGTCCTGTGTGTTTGTCGAGCCGGTTTCTCGCCTCTTCCTTGCCCGTGAGCGTGAACTGTTTTACAAACATCATCATATGTTTGTAGCATCGCTGTCCTGTGAGAACCACGTATCTCTAAATTGTTTATTTAGCTTAAGGAGGAGAATTTCATACACCAATCAAGGAACACTTAACCTTTCAGTTTCGCAGAAAACTTGACATTCAAAATCATCACATTTGGATATATGTGGTTTTCACAGGACAGGAAGGGTATGAAAAATTTTATCAGAAAAGAAACTACATTTCCTATAGCTGTCAGACAAATATTATGGAGTAAAAAGTACAATATTTGGCTCTGTGATATAGTGGAGTAAAAGTATAAAGTTGCATAAAATGGAAATTCACAAGAAAAGTACAAGTACCTTGAATTTGTACTTGAGTATGTTAATTTAGTAAATGTTCTTAGTTACATTTCAACACTGAAAGTAGACAACTGTAGATAAAGACACAAAACAAGTTGAGGGTTGATTGGACCAGATATTTTATAGGTAAAACTATTTCATTTCTTAGTGTAAGCTAATATGATTATTCATTTCTGGAAACATAGTATTGGGCCATTTGGCTCACTGTGGCAACTTATAAGAGAATTTACAACACAATCTGTTTTACTCTCTCTCAGACACATTAAAAAAAATAAAAAATTGCAGAGTACATCGCTCCAAACCACTGGGATCAGTCAAAGAGAGAATACAGCTTCCTATGATGGTAAGTAGTAATAATGGTTGATAAGAGAGGAACATTTAAACAGCAGTTACACCAACCTGCAACAGGCACACAGGCCTTGAAGCAACATGGGCAATGACAGAGAAATTGTTATGGTTGAATGTACACACAGTTTTATTGATCAGTGATACAGATGTTGTAAATGTATTTACAAGCGCTGCATATACGTGTTGAGTCTATGTAAGTCTCCCACTTCAGGTCACGAGAGATAGTTCTTCCTGGTGCGACCTCTGTCATCTCCACTGTCTTGAGCGTGAATGATGTCACTGCACCAGACTACAAGCTGCTCAGCCTCTATATCATTCTAAAGTGAAACTGTTCTTTGAAAACAGGGAGTTGAATGTAGAAGGAGCACAGTGCATATATGACATTTTAGAGGACTTTAATTTGGATATTCAACACCACATTGCCCTGACATTGTGTGAGTGAGACCATGAGGTGGTGTACTATGTGAAGCAAAATTGTTCTTTGGAAACAGGAATTTTCCTTTTAATATATATAAATCTGAATTTAGAAGGAACACAGCATATATATGACATTTTAGAGGGCTTTAATCTTAAAATTCAACATTAGAAAGTCCTGACATTGTGTCAGTGACACTCTGAGGTGGTGTACTATCATTCTGGAATGAAATTGGTTTGTGTAAACAGCCAGTTTCTCAATGACAGTCTATCATTTTGGAGCTTAAAACTCAGATGGTCTTTAGAAATGAATGCTTTATTAAGTTACTATTAAGTTTGCAGGCATTATTTTTTTAATAAAATAGTTTATTTTTGTTATTTATTAATTTTATTTTATTTTATGTAGTTATTTGTGTATTTTTATTATTTTATTTATGTATTCATTCATTCATTCATTATTGACAGACTGAATGTGAAATGACATTCAACAGAAGGTCGGTCTTATTTTGAAATCAGTTCTTACCATAATGCCTAGTATATATACCAATACCGAAAAAAAACGTGTGGGCTAGCTTGACTGTGTTTTTCCAAGTGGAGGCTGGCCTGTAACTTTGGTGTTGATGTCAAAGTGTAATTAGCTAGCAAAGTGGATTTACAGGTTACAGAGTTGTCAAAATATACTGTGAGTATTTTAAAGTGTTCTGGGGATGTTATAAGAACTAGAAGCAGAGCGGGGAGATTTTAAAACAAGAGTGGTTCATTCATGAACACACAAGATCCTACTTTCGTGCTGTGGACGTACTGAAATGCCTCTGTGCTCATGAAACTTCAAGAGACAACACAAATCTCTAAAATTATTTTGTACAACACATTTGACCATCTCCTCGTGTCATTCACTTGCACACAGCAGATTTTTAGTCTACACAGCTACAAACACACACACACACACACACACACACACACACACACACAAAAAGTGTATATTTAAATTTTTATTCTGTTTACAGCTATTTTAATCACATTTATGCCTCTAAAACTGGTAGGGTGACAAATTCATTTTAAAAAGTACAATTGTAATTTTCTTCAATGTTGAACTTGCATGTGTAATAATACGAGCTGTCACTGTTGGAAATTTCACATCAACTACACATTTTAATACAAACTATTAACAATTTGAAACCTAAAATTAAGCAGAATTACAGGTATAACAATGAAACGCTTGCATTATGAAAAATGCCATATGAATGTGAACTGCCATGTCCAATTTACCTCAGCAGGTGTTGAAAAAAGCACAAAAAAAGCACAAAAATACACCTCACTAGCATATTCATGTAGTAAATATGGAAGCCCAGGAGTGCCATTTACAAAAGAATTAAGGAATAAATGATCAATACATTAATTTGAAAATAAAATGTGAATACATAAACCAATTTATAAATGGACACATAACATTTTTTAATAAATAAACCAATTCAAAAATTGACAAATAAATAGACTAATTAAAATGTTTATTTAAATCATGTTTTAAAATGTACTTTTATTTAGCAATAAAATAACGTTTATACATGGTTTTTGAAAAAAATAAAATTTTAGTTAATTGAAATAAGGCCATATAACGCATACTAAACATTTGTCCACAAGACTTTTGAGAACTGGATCTTGTAGCCTAGAGTTTTTGCTACAAAATTTTGTGAAAACCATCCTGATCACTCATTCATACAAAACAATATACTAATTTAACTTTTGTAAGACAATTTTAGTGTTAGAAAGGTCATATGCAAGGAGGCGTGAACTATCATGAATATTTAGGTGATTCACACCTGAGGAGACAAAAGACCCTCCCTGGGCCTATCAATGACGAATGTGACAGAAAGAGAATGAATATGAGGAGACTTAATGATCAAAATCAAGTTTTAAGTTAAAAGAAGTAATCTGACTACATTTTCTTTACATTAAGACTTTGCTTAATTTTATAGCTACACTACCGTATAAAAGTTTTAGAAGAAGTCTCTTCTGCTCTCCAAGAAAGCATATATTTGATCCAAAATACAGTAAAAAACATTGTGTGAACTATTTTTACAATTTAAAAGAACAGTTTTCTATTTGAATATATTGTAAAATGCAATTTGTGATCCAAACTGAATTTTCAGCATCATTACTGCAGTCTTCATGATCCTTCAGAAATCATTTTAATATGCTTATTTTCTAATATGGGCATATTTAAAGTGCATTTTACTCATTTACACCTGAACAAATATTTGCAAACACAAGCATTGATGATAATGAGGCAGCATAAACACTAGATAAAATATATTCTAAACATTCATATAATTTTATATCATATTACATATCATATTTATAGCATACAGCATACAATTTAAATGCCTGCTTTAGCCGAAACAGCATTAACATGTAACTAAAACTTGCTTATTAGGACATATACTCTGAATCCTGGCTGGTAAGTCTGGAAACAGTCCCACTAGTAAAATATGTGTGTGGAGTGGAGGGGGGCGGGGCCGGGCTGGAATGTTGTACGCCCGGTCCCCAATCGGCCTGATGGGGCGCGCGAGGGATAAAGGCAGCCGGTGATGACGGTTCGAGAGAGAGAGAGAGAGAAAATTACAAATGGCTGCCCTGTATGTGTTTATGTTTGTGTTTTGGTTTAAGTTCTCATTAAATTATTATTTATATTGACAAGCCAGTTCTACCAGAAAGACTCGGGAGAATAATACTGAACAATTAACCATTTATTTACAGCTCGGCAAACAATATAAAGATAAAAGTTCTTTGGCGTAGGCCCCATCCGTAGCTCGCAATCCGAGGATCCGGACTCTGCATTTCCTGCCTGGCGATGAAGGCAGGGGCGCAGCCGACCCCCAGTGAGGTATGGGAAGGGACCATCCTGGTGGTGGTGCGTAGGAAGGAAGGGAGCATCTTGGTGGTGGGGAGGGTGGAGGAGAACGAAAGCGTCAGCATCTGTGAACTCAGACATGTGTAAGTACCCATCTTTTATACTGCAAGTGTTAGAACGCGATTGGATAGATGAGAAGGTAATGAGTGACGTAACAATTGAGTCTTCCTGGCAGAACTTATGCTAAAGCTTCCATTTCTCACCTCCTCTTTGCTCATCATAACCCGCTTTACAATGTGTATGTTTATATAAAATAGCATGTCAACTAATGAAAACTAATGTTTATCTGAGTCCTGCTCATCTTCTGAGGAAAATGTTAACGCTTCCTTACTATCCAGGAGTTTCCTCGCCTGTGTATCATTACAAACACACAGTAAAGTGAATGAATTGTGTTTACATCAAACCTCACTGTTGGGGGCGTTTACCATTTGCCTTGATCGTTTCAGCACATTAGCGTATGAATAGCGTGCTCTGCTCGTGGGTGTGATCACCTTAACTATAATAACCTGAGCTAGGAAAACTGTACATCGTTTTGCAGGAGAATATTTGTTTTAAATTTGAATTGTTTTATTTAAAATTAGAAATTTTAAGCTTTCTTTAGACATATGTTTCATGTTTGTGTGATAAGTATTCGCAGAGTTTCTGTTTATTTTTGTGACGTGTTTCAGAAATATGCTCGTGGAGACAGCGACGTCTGATAGCGCACCCTTTTTATTTTCTTTATTTTACAAAAGCACAAGGTTTTGTTGTTATTGTGAGTGTACACAAATATGTAGACCCTTTATAGTCTCTAATGATGTCTTACACTTATCTGTATACCATACAACTTATCTGTATACCAACGTGTCCGTCGACCCCAGAGGAAGAATGGAGGAATAAATTATCAAGCAATTAATTTGAAAATTTAAAACTTGAATAAAGAAATCAATGTGAAAATGGACAAACAAAGACACATTTAAATGTTTATTTAATTAATGTTTAAAAATGTAGTTATATTTAACAATACAATTGTGCATTAATAAATCGTATTTATTTCATCTTTAAAATATCATTAAATGTAGCAATAAATGAGAACATTGATTCTTTTAAACACACTTTCAAAGCACCTTTTAAATTGCATTTTAAAAAGGTATTTGGCAATTGTTTTTCCTCATTCATATGCCAATTGCTTTTCCTTTCCCTTTTTGTGAAGAGCAACCAATGAACAGTTATAAGACACGTGCCTTTCCAAGAGGACGTAAGACAGCCTGTCATTGGATGACGGTATGAGCAGTTTGCATGATATTATTGGATCTGCGCATAAGAAATGGATGCAAAACATATCAGAATTTAATAGTTCACTGTTGCTGTGAAATACTGAACGTGGCTCTGTCATGGCTCTGGCGTTTACCGGTTCATTCTGTTGTTTGTTTTTTTTTCTCTCCCTCGTGTGTCACAGGTGGAGTCGGTGAGCTTAATCAGCGTTTCCATGGGAACACTGATTGCTCCTAGGGAGGCGTCGATTACGGTAATGGTTTCTGACACACTCTACCTGTCTTCCTCTGATTGCACGCCCTACTTTATCCCTTGTGTGTTTCCTATATGTTTGCTAGTTTATTGTTTGCTGTACCTTATCGTTGTTCTCCTGTTTAGTGTGAAGTTCTGTTCTGTTAGTTGCTATTTCTCCAGTGTTTGTCCATCAGATCGTCATGGCCTGTTGATCGCTCTTGTGGAGGATTCGTCGGTTTCTGCCCATGTGTCAGGATTCTTGTTCTGGGCTCTGCTTCGTACCACACCACAATTCAACTGATTGTTCAGGACCTCCACAGCACACACACACTGACGAACACACTATCCTTTCCCCAGTGGCTTCCTTTTGAGCTCGACCGAGCTGGCGCTGTAGCGCTTTTGTTTAGACTATTTCACTTTTTCAGACTTGTGAGCTTTACCTCTGCTTTTGGGTCCTGTCTTTCCCCAGTGTGACAGGACCTACCTGAGCGTGCACAGTGATATGTGTCCGGATTGGAGCTGTTAATTGTGATGCTGTAAACAGAGCCAGCCTCCTGACCTGTGCTCCGAAACTGAAACGCGTGACGGAGGTGAGCAAGGGCAACGTCTCATGTCGCTGAAAGCCGATGTTCCAGAAATTATACTGAAGAAAATGCACATCCCCTTTCAGTTATATCAAATTCATAAAAAAATAACTGTATGATCTTTTTTCCAATAAAAAATTTTATTGATTCAAAAATACACAACAGAGAAAAAACAACAACTTAATATTTAACCCCCACTAATATTCCTCCCCAGTCACCAACACCACCCTGACCCACAACGAACACCCCTGTTGTCACATATAATTAATTATACACACACACACACACACACACACACACACAAAAAAAGAAATATAATAAAAATACATAATTAAACTAAACTAAACATCTCTCCCATCCCCTCCCCGAGTGTCCCCCAAAAACGCTAATTAATTACTCCATTTCCTAACAAACAAGTCCCCAAACCCCAGCGTTCTACTTGCCTCCTCCTCGAAAGCTGCCACCCTCCCCATCTCTGCACACCACTCCGGATATTATGGCGCTCCGCCAGACTTCCAACCCCTTAAAGTAATTTTTCTGCCCATCATGATACAGGTCAGAACCCAATTTTTTATATGTTTATCCCCCAAATTTATGACCACCCCATCACCCAAAATACAGAGTCTGGGGCAAAATTTGAGTGCCCAAAATTTCACACATACAACTCTGAACCTTCAACCAAAATTCTTGGATCTTAATACACCCCAAAAAGACATGGGTTATGTCTTCATCTTCTGATTGGCACCACCAGCAGGTGGTGTGTCTTTAAGACCAAGCCTATACAATCTAGATGGTGTCCAATAGAATCTATGTAAAATCTTGAATTGCATAAGGCAAACTCTTGCATCTCTAGATGCAGACTTTAGAATCCTAGCCCACACTTCCTTCTCCAATACCAAATTTAAATCATTCTCCCATAATCTCTTGAGAAGTTGAAGCTCTTTCCCCCAGACTCTGAATTACCAGTGAGTAATACACTGATGCCTCATGACCTTTTACAAAAGCAGTAATCCCCTCTCGCAGAGTATCTTCGGGGGGTGTGTGCTACTCCCAAAAACAATGCAGAGCAGGTGGCACAGCTCTAAATACCTATAGAACTGAGATCTGGGAATCCCAAAATGTTGAACCAAATTTTCGAAAGATCTCAACATTCCACTCTGATATTGGTCACAGAGTGTATTAGCCCCCCTCACAATCTACTCTGACCAGCAAAGAGGGGACTATTTAATACATAATTTGGGGTACTGCCATATGTTTGAGGCAATATTTAATAAATATCCGAATTAACCACTCAACACTTTTGTCCATACCAAGTGCAAATGCGAGATAACGGGGTATAACTTAACTTCTCAAATTAATTTGATAGAAAGGCTTTGCTATGGCAAAACAGGGCCAAGAACTTCCTGTATAATACAAAACCAGGGAGGGGCTCTTTCAGGTGGAAGCGACCAATAAGCCAAATGTCTGAATCCAAATGCATAATAATAAAACAAAATCTTGGGTAGGCCTTGCCCACCTTTTGTCAATCGACCTGTGTAACTTATTAAAATGCAATCTAGGACACTTACCATTCCAAATTAAGGACTTATCTATGCTATCAAATTGCTTGAAATAAGAGAGGGGGACATCAACAGGGAAAGATTGTAACCGGTAGTTACATTTTGGATGTAATTCATTTTAATAACATTAACCCTCCCAATCATAGATAAATGTATTGAAGCCCACCTGCCCACATCGCTCGAAAACCTGCCCACATCGCCCGAAAGACTGTTCAGTTTCCCCAGGCAGTCAAATGAATGTTCAGCAGTCTCTAAACTCACGTTGTGTAGCCTGCTGGAGTCGGATGTAGTTCAGTTTATTGTCAAAGGAGCAAACATTTGAGAGCAGTATAGACAGGAGAGCCGGCCGGCTAGGGTTTGTTTTTAGCCTAGCATGGACCCCTGCCCTCTTGCCGCACTTCGTTTACGACGTCCTCTCCCCCGGCCACCAGCATCAGGCGACACAGAGGACTGGAGGCCTGGTCTCCTCAGCAAGCCGAGTTTGCATAGCGCCTCCTGCAGGTCATCATGCAGCTTGGTTGTTGTATGAATCCTAAATTTGAGCAGTGTCTAGTGATGGTAGACATGAACACCGGTTGCTCCAATGTCCATGTGCCATACAAGTCGGGTTATTTAACAAAAATAGCACCACTTGCACAATAGCACAATAACTTGGTCATTCCATTGACTTCATAAAGGACATCACTTGCTGTGGGTATGTAAATATTTTGCAGCCATCTTTAGCGTCTATTCTCAATTTGGTCGGGAACATCAGTGCAAAAGCAATCTTCCTTTGATGTAAGAGTTTCTTGCATTCCTTAAATTGATCATGTTTTCAAAGTTGCAAAGTCAGGGAACAAGAGAATGTTGTTGTTCTTCACAGAATGCCTTTCTTTTCTCCTCCCCTCGCAATCTCTGAAATTTGGCCAGAATTTATCATGGCCTGTCCCCTTCCGCGGATCTTCAAGCTGGAACTCTGTGAGCTCACTCGATTTACATATCATGGCCTGCTATTTCGAGCAGACTCTGGAAGAGCTCATCTTGGAATTTCACCATATCTCTGCCTTCTTCGTTCTCTTTTTGGACTTTGTTTCGCTGAATATGATTCGCCATATCTTCCGACTTTCCCATACGTGTTCTAAGTCCACCTTGGTCGCTAGCGAAATAGCAGCTAATTCCCTCTCCGATGACTTCAGATAATCAATCCGCTTCTCAACATCTGACAAACTTGTAACCACCTCAGTGAATTTCATCTCCATGGTAGTGATCGATCAACGTATTACAGCAAGATCCTCCCAAGTCAGCAATGACCTTTGCCAGCATTGCCGACATGCTCGACAGTTGACACTGAATCTCTCTCACCGCACGGTCCAAATTGAGTCCCTGGTTTGCGGCCTGTCAAGGGTGTCAGCTTGAGCACATAAGTGTCTTTTAATGTCCCCAGAGCCCGAGGACCTTGAATTTTTTTACTTATTTTCTTCATATAACTCATATAATATAATACTCATATTATATAATACTCTGATATAATGCATATAAGTTATTGAACAGGGTGTATCTAATCTCACCGGTTTATGACACAAAGTATTAAAAACTGGCAAAGTGCGCAGCGCTTGCCATTTACATGTCCGACCTTCGCATGGCGCCACGTGACTCACCTGTATGATCATCTTTAAATATTTAATTTTATTCAAATATTTGCTTGTATATGATCGAGAAAAGATGGACTGTCGAATGACCATACAGAGAAGGCAAGTGAGCACACTTTTGTTGAACAAATGGTAGTGTTTGAACTAATGTTGTGTATTATGAAAGTGTCTTTTTCAAATGAAAATTAATATATATGTAGATTTTTCCACACTAACCAGCTGTGTATCTCTTTATAATGTCACAAATAAATTTTGTGCCTAATCTTTTGTTGTGCTCATCTTCATAAATATATTTATTGACTGACAGGAGCTATACAAACAGTACACTAAATACACAATGTACACATTCTTTTATCACATTGATTTTTTTACAATTGTAGTCTGAGTCTTATGAATTTAACAATTCGAATTTTGAATTAATTTACTTTTTAATTGTACCTCAATTGATTGTTAAAGGCTAAATTTAATTAACAAAGATAATGGCAATTAAAATGTCCAAGATTTAGGCCAGACATTTTCCAAGAGTAAAAAACAATAATCAACAATTCTTTAACCCCTTCACTTCTAGAATTGTGTGAAATGAAACAGTTCTCTCTTTTTTTCCAGTAAAATTTGTGTAAACGAAAGATAACACTTTATTAAGCTTTAGAAACAGAAACAAATTAGCAAAGCTCCATCGTTTCCAAGTGCTTATGGTCAATGATCTCATAGACCACAAAAGTTACAGTATATTGGCTTTGTTCACAAATATGGCAGAGAGGGCGTTCATACAGAAACAGTGAATAGCTGTAAGCCCAGGCAATGCAGAGAATAAAATTGTTTTAGTAATCTTCATGAAGTTTGCACCTCTTATAATTAAATAATGACTAAATCTATACTATTCATTTGTGCTGCAACACATGTTTGTACTGGTTTGGTATTTGAGATATTGGATGCTATTTTTTTGACTGTGTGATGTCACTTTCCACCCCTTGTGATCCAAATCGCTTCAAACTGTTTTTTTGTGCTCAATTTGTGACGTTACAAGAAACATCATAAAGATTTCCTTTCTTTGTATTTAACAAGATAGCTTTTAACAAGTTAGCTCCATTGTTTGTGCTCAATTCTGGTTTGTGCCGTGTTTGGTATCATTGAAGCATTAATTTTTTGGCAAAGATGAATCAAAGTTTTCCTTTCTTTGTATAAAATAATATACTGTATCTTCTGTGTACTGAATGATGAAACTTTGCTAAACTGTTTCTGTTTATAAAGCTTGGCAATGGCAGTCTGATGGACAAACACCACTGGAGCCAAAGCAACCAACAGAATGGAACTTCACAATAAACAGGAGAACAACGTAAAGGGACAGCGAACAATAAACCAGCAAACATACAGGGATAAAGGGACACGAGGGATAAAGTAGTGCATGCAATCAGAGGAATAGCAATTGACGCCTCCCCGGGAGATGCCGATTAAGCTCATTGACTGCACCTGTGTAACACAAGGGAGAGAGAAAAAACAAAAACAGAATGAACCGGCAAATGCCGGAGCCATGACAGAGCTACGTTCAGTATTTCACAGCAACAGTGAACGAGCCACCATTAATTTCTGATATGTTTTGCAACCATTTCTTATGCACTGATCCAATAATATTGTAATGAAGGCTCAGACAGGTTAGGATCCATATGCTGTCTTTTATTCAAAGGTAAAAATCAACTCAGAGAGAGACAAGGCAGCGACTTAGCTGGCAACAGAGTTCGTGGTCGAGGAAGCGTCAGATCTGTACAGGTGGCTGAGTTCGTGGTCGAGCAGGCGTTTGATCGGGACAGGCAGCTAGATTCAAGGTCAGACAGGCGTTTGGTCGGGGCAGGCGACGGACAGAAGAATCGTCGAGTTTGGGCAAGGTTGGTTTTAACAAGGAACAGAATTCTGGTTAGTAGACGCTCAGTGATGCAGCCGGGGCAAACAAGACTTCGCAGTGAGGGCACAGGGAAGCGAGGCTTTAATAGAGGGAAGATGATGGGCAACAGCTGTTTGGCAATCAGTGCGGGCTAGAATACAGGTGAAGCGGATCTCCGGTGATCAGTAATGGGTGCGTCCTCATTGGCGTTCGTAACAGAGCCCCCCTCCAGTGAGCGGGTCCCAAAGCGAGGGTGCGGTCGGCGACGGGGTCTACCTCAGGGTCGCGGAGCTGGTCTGTCCGGGTTGGCTCGGTGAAATTCGGTGATCAGGTTGGGATCGAGGATGTCGTTGGCTTCGACCCAGGGTCTTTCCTCCGGACCATACCCTTCCCAGTCAACCAGGTACTGTATGCGGCCCCGTAGTCGTCTGGAGTCCAGCAGACACCATACTGAGAATGCCTCCTCGCCGTCTATGAGCATGGGGGGGGGTGCGGAGTTCGCTTCCTCCTTGGGCCGCGGAGCACCGGCCGGTTTCAGGAGAGACGCATGAAAGGTAGGAGAAATACGATAGTGAGGGGGCAGTTGGAGACGAAAAGATACCGGGTTAATTTGTTTAGTTATTTTGAAGGGACCCACGTACCTGGGGCTGAGCTTCTTGCAGGGCAGGTGGAGGCGGAGTTCCCGCCTCGAGAGCCATACCCACTGTCCCGGAGCGTAGTCGGGACAGGGACGACGGTGGCGGTCCGCTTGCCCAGCCGTTCTTCTTGTGGCTCGTTGGAGATGTACGTGAGCCTTATTCCACACGGCTTCGCTTCGTCGCAGCCAGCTGTTAACCGCAGGCACTTCCGAGGGTTTGCCAGACCAGGGGAACAGAGGAGGTTGGTACCCTAGTACGCACTGGAATGGGGTGAGGTTAGTGGAGGGTTTGAGAATGGAGTTTTGTGCGTATTCAGCCCAGGGGAGATAGCAACTCCAGTCGGATTGATTTTCGTGACAGTATGTGCGTAGGAATTTGATGATTTCTTGGTTTAGGCGTTCTGACTGACCGTTTGACTGGGGATGGTATCCTGAAGTGATGGTATCCAGAGATGGCCGAGGAGTGGACCCAGCGCAGTACCCGCTCCCGAAGGGCCGGTGGCACGAAAGTCCTGTTGGGCGGACAGTTGAGTGGAGGCGGGTTTGTTGAGTGGGCCTGAGAGATCTCGGTCATGATGCCCCACTGGACTGGAGCAAGGAGGAGTGCGGGTGAAATGATGGGCTCGGGGGCGGAGCTCTGGGGTATCGGGTCGTGTTGCCGGGAGAGGGAGTCAGCCTTGGTGTTCTTAGATCCGGGTCGGTAGGAGATGGTGAAATTAAAGCGGGTGAAAAACAGAGCCCATCTGGCTTGCCGGGGGTTGAGTCTTTTGGCGGAACGGAGGTACTCCAGGTTTCGGTGGTCAGTGAGGACTAGAAACGGGTGACTCGCTCCCTCCAGCCAGTGTCTCCACTCTTCAAAGGCTGCCTTCATGGCCAATAGTTCGCGGTTGCCCACGTCGTAGTTGCGCTCGGCTGGGGTGAGTTTTCGAGAATAGAAAGCGTACGGGAATAATTTAGGGGGATTTCCCTGGCGTTGGGAGAGTATGGCGCCAATGCCGTTGTTGGACGCATCAACCTCGACCACAAAAGGAGTGCTGGGGTCTGGGTGATGAAGGATCGGGCCTGAGGTAAAGCGCTCCTTCAAATGGTTGAAGGCCTGGAGCACATCGGAGGACCAGTGGAGTCTGGGCAGAGTAGTTTTTACCATGGCGGTGAGGGGTGCAGCGACCGTGCTGTAGTTCCGGATGAATCTTCGGTAGAAGTTGGCAAATCCCAAAAAGCGCTGGAGTTCTTTGACAGTGTTGGGTCGTGGCCAGTTCAGGATGGCGCGCACCTTACCCTCGTCCATCGCAACCCCTTCAGGGCTGATGACATAACCTAGGAAGGAGGCGGATGTCAGGTGGAACTCACACTTCTCTGCCTTGGCGTACAACTGGTGCTTGATTAGCTGTTTCAGGACCTCCCGGACGTGGGCAACATGCTCCTCCCGAGAGTTGGAGTAAATGAGTATGTCATCGATATAGACGATGAGGCACTGGTTAAGCATGTCCCTGAAGAGGTCGTTCACGAAGGACTGGAAGACCGAAGGGCTGTTGAACAGGCCGAAGGGCATAACACAGTATTCATAGTGGCCGCTGGTGGTCGAGAAGGCCGTCTTCCACTCGTTCCCCTCCCGGATGCGATGAGGTTATAAGCATTAAGCAGGTCGAGCTTGGTGTAAATCTTGGCGGTTCTTAATTGTTCTAGTGACACAGGGACTAGAGGTAGAGGGTACCGGTACTTGACCGTAACGTCGTTCAAGCCGCGGTAGTCGATTACAGGGGCGTAGAGAGCCGTCCTTCTTACCCATGAAGAAGAACCCGGCGGCGGCTGGTGACGTGGACGGGCAGATGAAACCCTTGGCTAGTCCCTCCTTGATGTAGTGTTCCATGGCGTCTGATTCGGGCTGAGATAGAGGGAAAATCCTGCCCTTGGGTGGTGAGGCGCCGTGTAAGAGTTCGATGGCACAGTCGCTTGGGCGGTGGGGGGGCAGCTGCTACGCCTTGGATCTGCTGAACACCCACCTCCCTGAGGTCGGAGTACGCGGGTGGAATCTCACTGGAGTCGTCCGGCCCTTCCTGGACGCTTGTGGTTCCAGGTTGTGGATTTACCAGGTCCAGACATCTGGAAGAGCAGTCCGGACTCCATCGTGTGATCTGGTCGTCCCGCCAGGAGATCTGTGGATTGTGCTTATGTAACCAGGGAAGACTGAGGATGACCGGGTTATGAGGGGAGTGGATGATGTAGAAGCAGGTGCGCTAGGTGTGTAGCGCCCCTACCTGCAGAGTGACGTCGGTGGTGGAGTGGCGGACTCGGCCGGTGCCCAGCGGACGTCCATCTAGTGCGGCCACTGTTAAGGGAGGATCACAGTGAATTAGGGGTATTGAGTGTAGTTGAGAGAAAGCTTGATCAATGAAATTGCCTGCTGCTCCCGAGTCCAACAGCGCCCGGGTGTCAACGCTGATGGTCTGGTAAGAGAGCCTAGCCTAGGGCACCTCAAGGAGCTTAGAAGATGGTATGGAGGAGATTAACAAACTCACCCCTTGCTGTTGTGGCTGGGCTGGTCGAATGGGGCAGTTGGCTCTCTGGTGACCTGCCTGTCCGCAGTAGAGGCAGAGGCGGTTGGCGATATGCCGGTTGCGCTCCTCTTGAGTAAGGTGTGCCCAGCCCATCTGCATGGGTTTGGTGGTTTCGCTGGGTGGCGGCGTTGGAAGGGGGGGGCTGGACCAATGTGCTGGTCACCTGGAATGGAGGAGGTTATCTATACGTATCGCCAAGGTTATGAACTGGTTAAGAGACACGCCCTCATCGCGGCAGGCTAGCTCTGACTGTAACTCGTCCCTCAGACCCCGGTGGAAGAGCAGCTTGAGCGTATCCTCCACCCAGACTGTTTGTGTGGCGAGGGTGCGGAAGGTGAGCGCGTAATCTGCCGCTGTGCGATCTCCTTGGCGGAGCGCCAGTAGCTGTTCGCCGGCGCTTCTTCCACTTTCGGGATAGTCAAAAACCTCTTTAAAACCTTGTAGAAAGGCCTCGAAGCAAGTTTGACTCAAGCCCCGATTGGTCCAGATGGCGGTGGCCCACTCGAGCGCTCTTCCCGTTAGCAAGGAGCAGACGAGCTGGATTTTACTGTCATCAGTGGGGTAAAGGGCCGGTTGCTGAGACAGGAAGATGGTACACTGCATGACGAACCCCTTGCACTTGGAGGGACTACCGTCGAATTTCTCCGGCAGTGCTAATCGAGGGGCGGCGGCTGCACCGAGAGTTGGCTGGGCGGCGATCGCCGGGCTGGCAGAGGGCGCTGTGGGCGCGGGCTGTGGAGCGGGCTGTCGCAGCTCCTGAACGGTCCTCATAAGCTCCTCCATTAGTGTGGTGAGACGGCCGAGCTGATGCTGGTGTGAGGTCAGAAGATTTGCCTGTGCAGAGAGTTCCTCGGACATTCGGGAAGCTACCGCTAGATCGGTGAGTGGCGAAGTCTTCTGTAATGAAGGCTCAGACAGGTTAGGATCCATATGCGGTCTTTTATTCAAAGGTAAAAATCAACTCAGAGAGAGACAAGGCAACAGAGTTCGTGGTCGAGGAAGCGTCAGATCGGGACAGGTGGCTGAGTTCGTGGTCGAGCAGGCATTTGATCAGGACAGGCGGCTAGATTCAAGGTCAGACAGGCTTTTGGTCGGGGCAGGCGGCGGACAGAAGAATCGTCGAGTTCGGGCAAGGTTGGCTTTAGCAAGGAACAGAATTCTGGTTAGTAGATGCTCAGTGATGCAGCCGGGGCAAACAAGACTTCGCAGTGAGGGCACGGGGAAGCGAGGCTTTAATAGAGGGAAGATGATGGGCAACAGCTGTTTGGCAATCAGTGCGGGCTAGAATTCAGGTGAAGCGGATCTCCGTTGATCGGTAATAGGTGCGTCCTCATTGGCGTTCGTAACAAATATCATGTAAACTTCTCCGTCATCCAATGACAGGCCGTCTTACATCCTCTTGTGAGTGGCATGTGGTAGAGGGGGTATGTCTTATTACTGAAGCAAAAGTTCATTGACTGCTTTCACGAGTCATTGTTCCAATGTAATTTTTTTAAAAATATAATGACATTTTCAAACATTGATTAAATTAACATAAACACATTTAAATGTTTCTTTTTATTTGTCCAGTTATACATTGATTTATTTACTCAAGTTTTTATTTTAATTCGATTGATTAATGTATTCCTTCATTCTATTTTAATTGGCCCTCATTGGCTTCAGATGGTATGGATTGACAAATGATAAAAGGAAAGGAAAAGTCAAACAATAAAGAAAATAAATTGTCAAATGGATGAAGAAAAGCCAACTGGCAATTGGATTAAGAAAAGCAATTGCCAAATGCTTTTTAAAATGCAGTTTAAAATGACTTATGTGCTATTTTATTGCTAAATGTAAGTAAATTTTAAAACATGAAATAAACACATTTAAATGTGTCTATTTATTTGTCCATTTTTAAATTGGTTTATTCATATTTTTATGTTCAAATTAATAGACTGATAATTTATTCCATAATTATTTTGTAAATGGCACTCCTGGCATTCCATAAGTAAAGGGGTGCTCACACCATCCACTCTTGGGGGAAAATACTTTCTGTGCACCCACACATACAGTATACATTTTGATCGACTCTTCTCAGTAGCTTCAATACAAACAGGAAGTTAGATGACAAAATTCGATAGAGCGGAGCACGGAAAAGGGCCGTGGCTGAATAATGTGAATATACAGGTGGATTTATCAAGGATATATGTATAGATAGAACTGGTTCGCTGATGCAATGTTAAACTGTTAATTATTTGAGTGGCCATCATGGTATGCCCAGAATGCCAAAGAGCATCAATGACTGACAGACAAAAACACCCCTGTTTCATACACAGTATGGTTTATTAACCCTCTCACAACATTGTTGGAAAAGTAGGTTTTATTTCTTATGGGGGAATTTTTTATTGAATTTTATTGAAAGAGCATGACACTGCAATCCTGCAGTAAGGCGATTGACATGAGTATACCTCTTGTGAATAATCCTCATGGTGAGCCAGGAGGGGAGCACTTAGAACATATATATGACTATGTATAGCCATATAGTATGAATTAACCCTTTCACAAGCCCAGTCAGGAAGGACGTTTTATTACAATGAAAGTACTTGTGACTTTATGGGAAATTTGGGGGAAGTTTTATGGGAATGTTTGTATGCATGCGGTTGTGTAAAATGACGGGGAAGCCTATACTTAAAAAGGGCACAAAGTTTGTTTGGGCAAAAGGCAGTTCAACAGCACGTAATCGGGCGGCTGTATTGATCATAGTCAGTAGCTCTCTCATAATAAGGGCTTGGGCTCACCCGTTTGAATGTAAGAAGCCCACTATACATAAAGGACTTGTAAGGTGATGAATGCCACATCCAGGTTATAAAATCTTGTGAATGTGTGTTAGGACACATCGTTTGTGCACGCCCATGAAGAGGCCATGCCTCTGGTTGAATGAGCTTTGACGCCAATAGTGCAATTTGCAGGGCGATCATATCAAAGATCCAGTGAGAGAGCTTTCGTTTGGAGACGAACATTTCTTTTGTGCAGCCTCCTTAACAAATAAAGAGCTGATACAACAGCCTAAGCTGACAGGTGTGCTCAACACATGTATGCAATGCCCTCACAGGGCATAAAATATGCATAGATTGCTCTTCATCCCTATTAAATGGTGGAAAAAAGAAGGCTTGCAAACGAAACACCTGAGCCCTGAAGGGCATTGATAAAACCGTATGATATGGTACGTAGCCTTTGAAAGGTTTAATGCCATCTAAATGACAAGCCAGCCTCCAGTGTTCATCACAGACTGAGCCAATTCTGGCTCGTCCAACGTGTTCCATTCAGAGGCCACACATACAGTATAGGTTCCACAGCTCTGGCTGGGGATGCCAAATCGTGCCTTATGCTTGAGAGAGAAGGTCTCACCTGAGCGGTATTTCTCATGGAGGGCCATCTAGTATTTCTGTCATCTCCGAAAACCAGTGCCATTTCGGTGCAATTAACAACTGATTCCATGTCCTCTCTGACTTTGCTGATGACAGAATGGAGGCAAACCAGGGGAAACACATACTTGCTTTTTGCCGTCCATTTGTGAGCCAGCATATGCATGCCCAGCTGGGGTTGGGACATTGAGTACCAAAGGGGACAGTGGGCATTCTCAATGGAGGCGAATTGGTCAACTTCCACTTTGCTGAAAATTTCCCAAATCCTCATCACTGTCTGAGGATGAAGTCTCCATTCCCCTGGTAATGCTCCCTGGCATGACAACAGTTCAGGCAGTGTCTCACGCAATAAGAGAAGATAACACCTCCATTGGAGGAGGCGTTGTGTCATGTTCATTAATTGAGGTTTATGTATGCCACGTCTGTTGTGTTATCTGAACGAATCAGCATTTGGTGATTCACAATGTCGGAATGAAAAGCTCTCGTTTCTAAAAAGACTGATTGATGTGCCACACCCATTTCGCACCTGTCCAGCTTCCAAAAATCGTCCATCCATCACACACCATGCCCCAACCTGTGACTAACCCCTAAAAAGTATTATTTTCGCCCAGTTGACATTCAGACCCAGATTCAGATGGCAAAGCAGTAAGTCTCTGTGTTCGCTCAGTAGTGCCTCTGATTGGGCTAGTAATAGCCAATCGTCAAGGTAATTTTCTCATTTTCTATGGGGCAAGCGCCACATTGATACACTTCGTGAACGTGTGGGGAGCCAGAGACAGAACAAAAAGAAAGACTTTGAATTGATACACAGTTCCCTTGAACACAAATCTCAAAAACCATTTGTGACATGGTGCAATTGGTACTTGGAAAAACCATTTCAGAGGATGGATGTGCGATAAGATCTATGCCTGAATTAACATTTGAATGGGCGCTTCATGAGCACACTATTCAAGCCCACCGTCTTTTTCTGGAATGAGAAAATAACCGCTGTATACCCTGCTGTGTGGGTCGCAGTCTGGGACAGTCTCTATCATGTTTTTTGCGAGGAATCTGTGAATCTCTTAGCGCAGCACTGGCGGGGTGGCTGGCTTGCTTCCAAACTGAATCATATAACCGTGCTAAAAAAAAATTCTGACATGCACATGAGGGCTTGCCATGCATCTGTGCAGCGGGACAGTGGGTTTATTGATTCACTTGCTATAAGCGATAACGTGCTGCTCGCCACAGGGAAGTGGTTGAGTATAACATGCGGGGTGCATGATACGTGAAGAGAATGTGAATGTGTGAACATCCCGTGTTTATAAGCAGCACTTTTTTCTCTTTTGCAAGAGCATCTCTGTTTGAGTAATAAACACACAAGTAACATTTTAAACAAGCCTTGTTCCCGATGAACAGTAATGGTGAAGAGGGGAGAAACACTGTGTGGCTCTAATGGAGCTTTCTTCGGTCAAGAATAACAGCAAGCTCTGGGCTCCTCTTCACAGAGCTGGGCATGTCATTAACATTTCTGTTAACTGAGTTTTTTTCGTCCGTGCGTTTTCACGCTGAAACGGCAGGTGATAACGGACTAAAATACCATCCCCCAAAATCGCAAACACTGATGCTTCTCACACAGACGCTTCTCACACAGACGAGCTGAAAACATTTTATGGTCACTTTGAGGCTGCAGTTTACTGCGCTTACAGTGCTGACAGCAGAAATAGTGATAACGGCTGCTTGTATGTGGAGAGCATTAATGCTGGAAACGCGTTCACCATCACAGAGTGTGACTTGAGAGGCTTTCCAGAGAGTGAACATCAGGAAGGCAACAGGACCAGATGGAATCTCAGGTCGGGTCCTTGGAGCATGCGCTGAGGAGCTAGCACCGGTGTTCAAAGAGATATTCAACCTCTCCCTGGAAGAGTCAATAATTCCAACCTGCATTAAACAGCCCATCATTGTTCTTGTCCCGATTAAACCCCAACCTTTCTGCCTTAATGACTATCGTCCTGTAGCACCGACCTTAATTGTGATGAAGTGCATTGAATGACTGGTCAGAGACTTCATCACCTCCTCACTACCTGACACCCTGGATCCCCTACAGTTCACTTACCATCGAAATCAATCAACGGACGATGTCATTACACATCTCCTTCACACAGTCCCAGATCATCTGGACAAGAGGAAGGGGAATTGTTAAAATGCTGTTTGTTGATTACAGTTCAGCTTTTAATACTATAATTCCCTCAAAACTCACCACTAAGTTGGAGGACCTATGATTTAGCCCATCTCTGCATCAGTGGATCTCCAACTTCCTGACTTACAGGCCACAAACAGTAAGGGTGGGCAGACATGTCTCACCCGCCCTCACCCTCAGCACTGGAGCCCCCCAGGGTTGTGTTCTAAGCCCCCTGCTGTACACATTGTACACTTATGACTATGTGGCCACTTCCAACTCCACCACCATTGTCAAGTTTGCTGACAACACTGTTGTGGTGGGCTTGATCTCTGATAATGATGAGAGGGCCTATCTGCAGGAGATCAAAAGCCAACCTACTTTTGAATGTCTGCAAGACAAAAAAGCTGATAGTGGACTTCAGCATAAAGCAAGCGAGGAACAACCACCCTATTATGATCAATGGTGCCACAGTGGAGAGAGTGGGCAGTTTCCGATATCTTGGCATACACATCTCACATGATCTGTCATGGACCTGCCACATTAACACCCTGGTGAAGAATGCCTGTCAGTGTCTTTACCACCTCATGTGCTTAAAGGACTTTAAACTGTCCTCTATGGTGCTAAAAAATCTTTACACATCACATCACCTGCACATCACAGCCTGGTTTGGAAACTGCACAAAACAAGATGGCTCGGAGTGGTGCGATCAGCTGAGCGCATCAACCACATCAAACTCCCTGACCTGCAGTCCATCTACACCAAACAATGCTGGACCAAAGCTAGGAAGATTATAAAAGACCTCAGCTCCCTGATGGCCAAAACAAAGAGAATGAGTTGGAGCTTCTTTCCCCAGGTCATCTGTGTCCTGAGCACCGACATGTTTTGTAGTGCTGAACTAGCTTGGCTCACTGCTGTATAAGCTCTTCCAGCCAGCGGACATCAATCGACACATCTTGGAAGGGTGGGTGGGATTTCAATCCCATGGCAGTATTATGGCAGAGGTGAATTGCAACCGCCTGTTCTACAGGAGGAAGTTTTGAATAGCCTTTTTTATTAGCGTGGTCCACTTTAATGAGGATGGCAGCACTTCTGACCTGAATGCGTGAAGAATAAGGTGCACACCAAGTCTTTGTGAGCTCCACATGGACCTTGGAAGAATGGTGTGCTCCTGATCGCTTTCTGTCCGGGTTGCAAAAACCATTCATCCAGGTGAGACTTTTCTGGCCACTCTGGAGGGGACCACTCAACACAGAGCTCTTCAAATGCACTCGTGAAGACGCAAAGAAGCTCCTTGTCCATGGCGTGTGCACGCTCTTCACCCTCACTGGGGAAAAAGGCTGCAACATCCTCCGTGGACTACTCGCCCGAAGCTGAGAGTGACCTAGCATCATTCTCATCATTAGAGCCACCAAATGTAATGAGGCTGTGCACTCAGATTCACAAAGATTGTTTAGCGACATAGTTTCACAAAGGGGACACGAGTGCTAAAAGGGAATTAAGGTACTCAATCTATATTTTGTTTGGCTCTTCAGAGTGAAGGGGCCAATTCTCTGTTTGTTTTGTTGCTTCAGCGCACACTAGCAACGGTACAGGCCTGCAATGAGGGGGTATGTGTGTGTGTGTGTGTGTATGTGTGTCAAATCAAATCACTTTATTGTCACAAGACCATATGCACAAGTGCAACAGTGGGGGAAAGTCTTGTGTGCAATTCCGAGCAACATAGCAGTCATGACAGTAACAAGACATATACCAATTTACAGTAAACAATTACACACAATGTAGAATATACATACACATAATATAGAATACACATACAATAAAAAAAAGTATATAAAGTGTATAAAAAAATATACAGTAGGTCTTATTGTAAAGTGAATAAAATTTATGAAAGTCCAGTGTAAGATTAATAAAGTGCAGTGGTGATGTATATTGATTGTGACAGATCAAGTGTTCAAAAGTCTGATTGCTTGGGGGAAGAAGCTGTCATGAAGTCTGCTGGTGCGGTTCCTGATGCTGCGAAACTGCCTGCCTGATGGTAGCAGTGCCAAATGGCTCGGGTGGTTGGAGTCTCTGATGATCCTCCAAGCTTTTTTCACACACCGTGTGTGTGGGCCCACATGTGTTCTTTGCATGTTTATTGTTGTTACATTAACTTTACATTTTTCTTTTGTCTGCTTGGAGAATTGAGGGGCAAAAAATAAGTAAAAAAGTTCCTTGCTTTGTTTGTATCGTTAATTAATTAAAGCTTCCTTGTTTCCTCCGAGTTCTTCTGTGGGTTTGAGCAGAAAGAAACTGACAAGGCAGTTTCTGACTCTCTCTGGACTCCATCATCCGGGCATGTTTTTCTTACCAAAAATCTCTCACATTCCATTAAACCTTCTTTACATGCTGTTCTAGAGGAAACGTAAACAATACCATATTTTTATTATTTTTATTAAGCTGCTTATTCTTTCTTTTTCTGAAGTATGCATCCAAAAATGTGTCAAAGTGGACTATTTGTCATTTGTGTTCACATTTTAACACTGTAACACTGTGCTGTCATTTAATGAGCACCTTTTTTAAGTTTGGGTTTCCATGCAACTTGTTGGATGTTCTCTCTGTTCACACTTGGGAAAGCCTGTAGTTAACATATCGATCAAAAGGGGGCGTCCGTAGTCCGCTCCGTCATGACCTGATTTACAGCTGACTTGCTCTACAAGAGCTTGTTTTGTATACACCCACTAAAGCCTTAAAACTTGTGCATTTTTAACCCGTTTTATATTTTTTTATATTTTAAAAAATCCTTAGGGAAAGCTACATAAAAAAAGACTAAGGGAGAAGTCCAAGATTGGTTAAGTTTAACCACAAATTGATTAATGAGCAGATAGCACAGGCAGACAGAATCAATTGATGTTCAGAAAGTCAGAGAAGGTGAAAAAGGAGGATCAGGCCTGGAGACAGACTCAGATAATGGAAAACACGCTGCAATGCCAAACAGCCTGCTCGAACATGACAGCACATAGTCTCCACCAATTATTTCTCTCTTGCTCTAATCCATATCACACTCTCAAAGATTGCCATCTTAGAACACACAGCAGAAAACACACACACAATCTGACATTTTAATATTTCTGCATGAAACGCTAGTTTGCAATATCTTACATGTTGTGATAGGTAATCATATATGTTGTACATATGTTTATCATTGTAAAATTGTCAGAGGCTTCACGCATCAGATCTACTGCATTCTCCCCCGACACACACATACTGCCAACATGCTGACAGCAAAACATACATCTCCATCCATCCCTCCCTCCTTCTCTCTCACATACACAAAGACCGATGCATGTGCGCACTCTCAGTAATGATGACTAATGTGTAACTGGTCATGGCTGTTTGCTTTATGTGGAGGATGGGGCTTATTGGTGTAACTAGATATGTCTTAACCATCTCTCTGGGAGCTTCTGCCTGAAGGACTCTAACAGAACATCACATTCACTGGAGCCTATAATTAGTTGCCCTTTCATACTGGTCTAGAATCACCCCCTCCCACTTCTCAAATCAAAACCATTATAAGAAGACCTGTTAAACTGCTCTCAGATCAGGCCATCACAGTCAGCCGAGCCTATAACGAGTGACCTCACCGTCACGCAACCCCAGGTGATCCATCTGCCCGTGGCTGCTTCACACTTAAACGAGTCCCCCAGAAAAAACTGCAGAGAGATTCCTGGACACCATGAGGGTGATTTGCATCTTCCAGGGGTCTCTCCTTTACCAATGAAACACTTTTTCCCTTTGCTCCTTTTATATTCAGGCTTTGACGCATCTTTACACCCTCTGATGACCTAAATGTTCATTCTACCCTATAGATGTAGCTTATGATGGCCCTCCATTTATGTTCCCTTATGTTATACCAAATGCCATTCCAGGATCTCGTTTCCTTAGTTCCACTTATCAGGTCATCAACATACACAGATTTTCTACATTAGATTTGCAAGGTCTAGGGGTTAAATGTTTTGCCTCAGGGCATGACTGCACTGGAATGAAACGTATAAAAGGCAAAGTATAGCTTATTTATGATTTTCAGGAAATAATACCTTCATTTTAAGAAAAAAATCCCAATTAAGGGTACATGCTAAGGCAGCATCAATATTATTGCACAATTAACTGCGTTTCCATTATCGGGACAAATAAGGGTGCGTTAGAGTGTGCCAGGGCTAGTTGCATTCACTTCCAGGGCATCATCTTGCCTCCACAGGGCCAAAAGCTAAGTGCATTTGGCCCATCTATTACCCTTGGGCCAAAGAACGCCAACCGGGGATTGTGTCAAAGGCAGAGTTTACCAAATGTCAGAGTGTGACCATCAAAAAATAGTGGAAAAGCAGCTATAACAGCCATATTAAAGTAATGGCAGTCAGTACCAACAAAACCCTTAAGTAAAAAATAAATAAATAAATGACAACACTCTTTAAATGAAAACAAGGTATTGTAACAACTGGCTACAGAATGTCATAGAGACTTCAGGGTGGGCTATTTTGACTTTGGCCAGTAAGCAATCACACAGAACACCCTAAAAACTGCATAGCAACATGCTAAAAACCACTATGAACACCTTAGCAACCTTATAGCAACACCCTGGCATTGTGATGGTGAGTTTTGCATAGACAAGCATCACTCGTATTTTCTTCTCAATCAAGACCTAAATCTAAATGTAGTTTACTAGACTCCTATCCAACTCATTGATCTGCTCCAATAAGGCAAAACTTTCCTTGAAATTCTCTGGATAGGTTGGATGTTTCTATAGTGCCAGAGACAATATAAAGGTAGAACTGACATTTACCATTGAGCTTGATTGCTTTTCCTTATGGATGCTGTCTTGTAAAACACACCCAGACCAAACTTCACAGTTAATTTTGCGCACGAGTCCTTTCCAGAATCTTACAGACACCTATAAGGCAGAGTATTGGTGTCTGTCCAGTCTCATAACCTACAATTCACTCTGCCAGCAACATGAGATGAGAGGCAGGGCGAGTGACATTTACGGTACAAAAGGCCCCTGATTTACTTTCCGTATGAGCATGTAGACAGTAAAGCTCACCCCCACGCACACACTTTTACTGCAGCCTCTTTTATATATTGGAGCCATTTCAGGTCAAACAGTGAGGCGCTGCTCTTCCATGAGCTCTGTCAGTTCATCATCAGCCATGCATCGTGAACACTAGCAGTGCTGTTTCATGCTCAGTCTCCCGTATATGCTGGTTTCAGACCAGCCTCTCTCATCTACATACAAATTCCCATCATAAATAGAGAAGCAGGAAACTGTCCTGAGATCAGCATTAAAAGTGAAGATCTGTCAACACCCTGTTTCACTCGCCTAGATCAGAGTGTGTTTAGTGATGGACCTGTGCCATGTTTCCCAGTGCTTTTAATCCAAGATGACTCCATGGGTCTGACCCACAGCAGCAAGTAGGCCTGAAAAGAACATAAACACACACATTTCCACTGTCTCCCCTGCTTTCTCTCTCGCGCTCTTTCATACAAATACACACCCAAGGGTGTATAGTCTACAGGAGCTGAGGTCTAGATATAACTTAAGAAGAACAAGCGTGCACAACTAGTGTAGAGTTAGGTGAGAAGCATGTTCACAATTGTCAGAAATCACAGCACCATCTGTTCTATGTCTCAGATTTTTCTAGGCAAAGGCTAGACGAGTTTCCTGTGAGATGAGGCAAACCGGGCTGATGACCCCCAGTGCAAGAAAGGGTTATCCCAAGTCAAGAAAAAGGGTGTCGGGTGAAGGGAGCAGATGACAGAGGAACCATTCCTGGAGTGTTTTTTTTTTTTATTTATTTTTTTTGTAATGTTGTTTGGTCTATAGTGCAATCAACAGCATTTGTGGCATAATAATAAATAAAATAAAAATAATTTAAACAAAAAAAACATGGTTGCAGTAAGCCACTTACAATGAAAGTCATAATTTTTATTTTTTTAAACACTTTCACAACACACATCGTTTCAGAGCAGCTTTACAGAAAATCATGCATTAACAGAAAATTAACCTGTAATATCTATAAAGTGGTAGAGTCATCATTGTGTAGTTTGATTAAATATGATTGTAAATTTTGTATAAAAATAAATAATTAAATAACAATTTTATTTAGAACCCCAGTGAGTCGAAGACTGTGGCAAGGTACACAAAACTCCATAATATGTTGGGTAATGGAGAAAAATAGACTTGGGAGTCCCCTTCTAGCTAACAGAATTAATATAATGCCAATATTACTTATTTATGTGCAGTGCATGTCATGGTTTAATATGAGTAAACTAAGTAAGTTTCAAGGTCCAGTGTTTAGACAAAGATTTTGTATGAACTGTAAGATAAATGACTAATGTCTTTGAAGTCCATCCTGGATTAACTGCAGAAGTTTACATATAGCAGCGTTGTATAAAGTATCAATTTGTCATACTTGAGTCAAAGTAAAGATACCTTTATGGAAATTGACTCAATTAAAAGTTAAAGTAGCTCATGAGAAAATGACTTAAGTAAAAATATTAAAGTAACTGATATTAAATTTACTTAAGTGTCAAAGTACAGTTAAATTGCATAAATTACGGAACAGTTCATTAAACCCATGGCAACTTATTTGATTGGTGGTGCTCATCATTTACTCGCCCTCATGCCATCATCATTTACTCGCCCTCATCCCATCCAAGATGTGTATGACTTTCTTTCAACTGCAGAATGCAAACAAAGACTTAAGAAGAATATTTCAGCTCTAATATTTAATTCAATGCAAGCGAATGGTGACCAGACATTTCAAGCTACAAAAAGCACATTAAGCGAGCATAAAGTTATCCATACTACTACAGTGGTTAAATCCATGTCCTCTGAAAAAATTCAGTTGGTTTTGGGTGAAAACAAACCAAACTGTAGCTAATTGTCACTGTATATCTTGCAATTTCAATCTCTAGGCACGATCATGATTTCAAGCTTGATTTCACTTTCTATGCATGCATGCGAGCCCTAGATGGCGCTATAGGAATTGTAAACGAACTTGAAATTGAACTTGGTGTTAAAACAATTGAATTAGATTATTAAATTAAATCATACTCTACTTTAACCACAGTGTATTTAAAAATGCATTTGTTTGCATTTGAAGTATAACTTTTAACTTTTTTAATGTATATAACTAAGTGTATATAAATCTAACCATTCAAAACAAATACAATCTGAACAGCATAATAGAATATTGCACCATATCAAAGAAAAATGAATAACAATTTGCAAAACTGCAACGTCCTACAAATTGAAATAAATTTAAAAAAGAAGGACGCTATTACACATGTGCATTTAAAGTATAACTTTTTAATGTATATAACAAAGTTCATAAATGTAACAATTCAAAACGAATACAATCTGAACAACATAATAAGTTGGCTCCGCCCTCCCTCACTCATCTTTGGTTCATTGGTTGACACTGTGTGTCTTATTGACAGGAACAAGTGAGGCTGTTAGTCTGAGCCAGTCAGAATGAATGTGTGTGCGCTTGAGCATTTAGGCCTATGTTATTTTATTTATTTTTTCGTTCTTTGAATTTTTAAATTCTATTCATTGAAATCTTTTGATTATTCATATCTTAATTTTTTTATTTTATTTTATAAATATCGCCGACTCGTTTGTGAACAACCAATCACTAAAATCAATGTGCAAAAAAACACAGAAAACAACGTAGCAACAGCATAGTAACAACCTGGCAACCACATACTGTAGCAATGCGCCAAAACACACAGCAGAGATCACCTTGATAACTGCATAGCATTCTCTAGCAACCATCCAGAAAATCCTAGTTACCACATACGGTAGTATAAATGTGCTACAAATGAAATATAACACTTTGCTTAGGCAAAGACCATTCACATCCTCATAAAAAACATTTTAATAAATATTGTTGGACATTTTCATGAGCACTGGTAATTATTCATACACATTATATCTTGTTTAAATGTAAAATGTAAATACATGTGATTGACTTTTATATGTACATGTCTCCTGGAAAGGCAAGAGACTGATCACACATAACTTAATTATTTCACAGCTTTCATAATGTTTAAGCCTAAACTTGTAAATGTAATTAGTCGGAAAAAAATGAACTCACATGAGCAGTTTCTTGTCTTCCCCAGATGAGACAGACAACAGAACATGTAATCTGGCACATGCTTCACTTGTGATTTTGATTCAGATTCATGATTCACGAAACAAATCATTCAGACCACTTTTTGAATCTTTTTGTCAGTTAAAAGGAATCAAATTTAAACGATTCGACACAAATGATTCTTTCAACGAATCACATATCACTATTGCTGATCTGCATGCATTTTTGCACGTACTGCTTTTATTTTTTGCAGTGTTCTGTCGCAAAAGTAATGAAAGAGTCTGGAGAAATTTATTGGAGTAAAAGTATCAATTTCCTCTTCAAAATGTAGTAAAGAGAAAAGTCCAAAAAATATTTATACTCAAGTGCAAATATTAAAAAACTGTACTTAAGTACAGTAACAAAGTATTTGTATTTTGTTACTATACACCTCTGACATAGATGCATTTACCCTTGTTAGTTGGCTGATGAAAGCATTTGTTGGCAATTAATTGATAATCTCTGTACTCCTTTTCAGGTGTGTAGTCCATCATTAGACCAAGGTGATCTCTGTTTTGTCGGAATTAAGTAGAAGGACATTTCTATCAGGAAGAATCACAGACTTGAGTGAAATTGAAGATGACATTTATTTGATGAATATAAAACAGAAAAGTAATGTCTCTTTTTGGCGTAGGCCCCGTCTGATAGTTCGAACTTGTAGTACTCATATCCTGCCGGAGATAGGAGGCAGGGGCGAGGAGCCTACCCCAGTGCATGACGGGACTCAACTGCTGGTGGTGGAGGTTGCCGCATTAGCACACTGAAACAGCAATGTGATAGATTGTGAGCAAACATATAAAGCAATGGCTTACATGCGATTGGCTGGGAATTACCCAGCTAATGGTGCGATGATGTACAGCTGCTAGTCTTCCCGCTAGAACTATGCTGCGCTTACATTTCTGGCCATCCAATCTTTGACGATTCCTGATAATATCTCCCAGGGGAAGCATATATAAGGAGAAAAGCAGAGGCCCTAAAACTGATACCTGTGGCATTCCATACTTAACTTTTGTTTGATTTGACAATTCCTCATTTACATAGGCTAAGTGGTAGCGGTCTGCTAAATAGGACCTAATCCATTCTAAAGCAAGTTCACGAATGCCAACATAATTCTCAAGCATATTCAAGAGAATGTTGTGATCTATGATGTCGAAGGCAGCACTAAGATCTAAAAGCACTAGAAGAGAAATGCAGCCGCGATCAGAAGATAGGAGCGAGTCATTTGTAACTTTTATAAATGCAGTCTCTGTACTGTGGTGTTGCCTCAGCCCTGACTGAAATTCTAGTATTTTTGACATAAATGGGAGATTTGAAATCGGTCTATAATTAGCCAATTCTCAAGGATCAAGGATGTGGCTTCTTAATAAGTGGTTTGATAACTGCCATTTTAAAGTTTCCTGGGATATGGTCTAAGTATAGCGTGGAGGTTCTTAGATTTCAATGAATACCTCTTTTAAGAGCATAGTTGGTATTGGATCTAACATAATGTTGTGGCTTTGATTGTTTTTAGGTTTTGTTAGCTCTTCATGACCTATGACATCGAAGGATTGAAGCTGCTTGTGAGGAAAATTATGAGACACTGTGACAGGCGATTGCATAATTCAATTTTTTTTCGGATTGTTTAAATTTTATCAGTAAAGAAATTCATGAAGTCATTACTATTGTGCTGCAACAGAATAGCTGGTTCAGTTGAGGCTTTATTTCAAACCAATTTAGCCACAATACTGAATAAACACCTAGGATTGTTATTTTCTATGAGTTTACTAAAATATGCTGATCTGACAGCTTTTAGTGCCTCTCTGTAGCTACAGACACTATCCATCCATGCACCGCGAAATACCACTAATATTGTATTCCACTTTGTTTTACATCTTGCAGCTAAACTTTTGAAACTGTGTGTATTAAAAGTTTTTTGCACTGGCCCTGTTCGCTTACATTATAAGTGCCTTACTGCAACTGCAACTTTTAGTTTCATTAACCCTCCCACAGCATTGCATTCAGAATCTGCACACAAATTTTTCATTTGTGGGTCAATTTTGACCCGGTGATATTCAAACTTATAAATCATTCATAACCTGATGGTTTTCATCTATAACTATATTGTAAGTCATTGATAAGTTCTTAACTGTTCATACATGTAAAAGATTTATATTTTTGGCATGTTAACTGACAAATATAAAAGTTCATTAATTAACAAATTAATAAATATGCCATTCAAAAAATATATAAAATGTAGAAATTCTTTGTCATTTCAAAATATACATTAACTACAGCAAAACCAGTGTGATACATGTGAATACATATTTTTTTATCAACCTTTATGTAAAGTTTTATTTAAATGTAACATAATATATAACTTATATTAAGATCTAATTTGAATTACTATTAGTTTAAATGAATTTCCTATTACTCATAAATGCTCAATACAAATTGGTGGTCAAAAGTTATGAAACCAACATACCTTTTTCAACTAAACATCAAAACAACTGTTCAACACAATATTACAACATTAAACTATGTTACTATGTTTTTAAGCAAAATCTATTTACTTGCATGGACTGCCGAATGTTGATGCATGAGTATGCTGTAAGCTGGTTTAATATCAGATGGCTGCAAAGTAAAATGTGGACAATTTCCTCTTTCAAGCCCTATTTAGACTAATGTATACATGAAGTTTGTCTCTGACCACACCCCATTTAGACAGTAGTATCTTTGTTTATTTTGTATGTTTTTTTTTACATCTGTCATGTCTATTTTGTACAGGAATGTGTGTGTTTGTGTCTGTGAGTGACTATGTGTGTGTGTGCATGTTTGTAAACAAGATGCAGTCCCAGGGAGAGACACATTTTTTTTGAGAGAGTATGGGATAGAGGCTAAATGTAAGTGTAAGATTTTATATGAAAAAATATATAAATTACCCATATAAGTGACCCATGAATGCAAAAGATGTAACATTTAAACAAAAAATGGTTATATCACTATATCACAATTTTATTTAAAAATTATAAAGAAAAAAAATGTATTATGTGTATTTTGATACTCTTGACAAAGTCCCAAAATTTAGCTCCCTTACTAAAAACTGTGGTATTTAAAAAAATGACATGAATGCAATAGGAGGATTAAATAAATAAGGGACGAGACAAAATTATTTTTTGTGGAAATCAATATTATGCCACAAATGCTGTCGATTGAGCGTGACTTGTGAACCTGGAACGTTCCTTTAAAAGTGCACCGAGACTCAGGCATACACGTGCCAACAGAAATAATCTGGGAAGTCTCTCAGCAGTCTGAGCTAACTCAAAAATGATCACATACACATGCTGATTTAAAGCTCACATGCTGCTTTAAACAGGCACACCTTCCCAGACAGATGGACAGGCGCGCATAGACTTTCTTTAGTTCACACACTTTCTTGAACACACCCGGTGATTTGCTTGAACAGATACACTCAGATACAAAGTTTGCATCTCTCTCTCTCTCTCTCTCTCTCTCTCTCTCTCTCTCTCTCTCTCTCTCTCCACTCTATCAACAGAATGGAGGTTAACTGGAGCAGTTAATTGCTCAGAGTGAGTCAGCGATGAGTGGAGTGTTTGGAAGTGGCACACACTCCTGTGCTGACAGCTGTCTTTATATAAACTGAACACTGCTCTACCCAGAGTGGCTTTCCGTCCAAAAAATTCCGACCAGCGCTGTTCTGCAACACGCCTTCGATCAGCGGGGAATGAAACAGACGCTGTAGCGATGCAAACTGTGCCTCCCATTGCCTCCCTCTCTCCTTCTCTCCTTCCCCCCTCATCCTTTCTTCACATTGTCCTGCTGTGTCTCCATCTCTCTTTCTCTCTTGGATTCTCTTTCTTTTCTCCTCCTCCCTGCTTGGCTGCTGCCAGGAGCCCAGCTGGCACTGTCATGTCTGATAGCCTGGAACGGGGGGGGGGGGGGGGGGGGGTTGCTGAAAATGGCTACAGCACAATGCATTATGCATTACAGGGACACAGTACTGTGTGTGTTCCATGATAGGAGTATGTTTCCTTTGGCTCATGAGGTGAATAAGTACAACATCATCATTCTCTCAAAAGCAAGAGAGATAAAAGGAGAAAGACACACATAAGCCATTTAGCTGTGCTGTATTTTGTGGCCAGCACAAAGGAAGTGCTCTTAATTTTTCTGAGCAAGTAGCATAATGTATACCCATTACAAACACGGATATACACACCATATTCATATCTGGGGCTGTGTGTGTGTGTGCTCTGTAGGCCGGTTGGAGAAGAATTGTGCTGTTTTAGTCTGTGGCGAGGTGATTGATGGCCCACAGGTGAGAAGAGACAGTCATTTCTGGGCCTTGCACATTTCAGCCATCACTCAGGGAATAAAATGGAGAGATGAGAGAAAAGGTGCTTGATGCTTTCACCCCTTCACACAGCCCTAAAAATACCAGCTGGGAAAGTAGAAGAGGATGAGAAACAAAAGAAAGTGGAGAGAGAGAAAATGCAAGGGAAGGAGAAGATATATGAGCCTTCAAGGGTCTGGAGAAAATCAACAGGTGACGCATTTATCCAAATAATGACTTCAGCTACCGTGGAGATGAGATTGTAAGTGTGTTTTGGGGGCATTAGGCAGAGGCTCATAAAACAAGAGAGAAAGAGAGAGTGAGCGAACGAATGATCTAAACAGAACGCTCCTTTTCCATCATCTCCCCATCAAGCTGTGCTGAGTAATCAGCCAAGGCTAATAGTGGTGCAGAGTCCATTCTTGTTCCACATCCAGCACAACTAAACCCTGACATTAAACCATTAACAATGGCAAAGATCAATCCACTGTGAACATTACCCCTGGTCAAATGGGCATTAGATTATTCACCTGCATAGCCAGATTTAAATGAGGACCCATGTCTTGTATTTGTGTAAAAGATGGTGTGGAAGCAAAGGTTAGTCATATAAAGTTTTAGCTTTGAGGCATGTTGGTTACAGAGAGTCTATGAAGCTTACCAGTAGTAAAGGGCCCTGACCATGCTGAGCACTTAAGAGCTCATTGCGGTATGGTAATATAAGAATATAGTGTCTTCCAACAGCTCATCTTCCAATTTCCCCTTAGGGATCAGTAAAGTACATTCATCCATCCATCCATCTACCTTGCTGACAAGTCCAGCTTAGACCACCATGGAATCTAGCTGTACTGCAACATGATTACATAGAAAACTAAAATGCTGCTTCTGAATGTTTGTGTTCTTCTAAAATTGACCTTATTCTGCCCAATTATTGCCAAGCACCATCCTCCTTTGAAAAGTTTTGCATCAATTCATATGTCTTCACCTTTCTCTCTACCGTATCTGATAGCACGTTGCGCAAGCAAATTCAGAGACACGGGTTCTGGTCCCATGCTAACTAGGAAGTAATCATGTTGACTCTGAGACACATGTTGTGGTCCAGTAGAAACCAGGAAGTAATTATATCACATAAACAAAGGTGAGCCTGATTTTGTGGTTGCATTTTTACTCTAAAATTACATTTTTAATCCACTGACGTTTAGGGTATAGTGTTACATAATTTACAACTAAAAATACAACTCGCTTTTGGTGCCACCCGGTTGACATTTCACCTTAACAACACTTCCAATTTTAGCCACTGGCTGCAGTGGTTCAAATTTGGTTTGGCACAGACCGATTTTAACAGAACTTTCGACCTCCAGTAGACAAATTTACAGTGTGATCAGTCTGTATGTATGTCTGTCTGTCTGTCCTTAAATTAATTGATATTCTCTGGTCCTGACATTGGTATAGCACACAACTCAATGAAGATCATGTGAAAGGGGCCTCTAATTTGAGCACTTCTCATCCAAAAGAGTAATGGATGAATGTCATAACCACAAGGAACTGCATATAAAAAGAACATAAGGAGAACATAAGGATTAATGGTAAAGTTGTGTTACACACAACATATATGGTATGTTTGCCATCAAGTGCCAGTTGATTAAATACTTGATATGGCATTGTGATGCCTGGAGATATACACCAAAATGAGTATTTTGTACAAGGAAAACCATCTATTTCTGGAATGTTTCTACAAATGCTTTGGACAGTTATGACCATTCGTGTGATGTCCTAGATTTAAGATAAACATCTTAGTTCCACTATGGCTAAAATGAAAAATTATCAAACGCTGCCATAAATATAGAATGGCTTGATAAAACATCCATAAACCACATTAAGGGCCGTACAGAACATACGTGTGCCAACCACAGGAAACCCACTCAGCATAACAAACGAGCGGACATTCCAGTATTTTCGTCTTCTCCCATTATATGCATCCCCAACAGTTCACTTTCAGTTAGCTGTATTAGGGCGGGCTGAATGGCTTCAGAGGGTACCTTGGTTTGGGGTCTGTAGGAGAGGCAAAAGGCGGAAATTATTTTGAAAATTTCTGGTTAGGCTAATTAGGTGTCTGATTAAAGAATTTAATTAGAGGAAACCAGCCCTCTACAGTTTGGAGTGGGCTGCGCAGGCAGGGATGAAAAGTAGATGAGGATGAGTGGAAAAAGGGAAAGAGGAGGTCACAGGGATTGGGAAAATGGGAGGGATAGTGAGGGGGGCTGGAGAAAAGAGGGATGAGAGGGTAAATAGGGTATTATGGATGGTGGGATGATAAAGAGAACAAAAAGAAACGGATAGAGAAGAATGGAGAAAAGGGTGGAGGTAAGAAAGAAAAAATGGAGGATAGGAGAGAATAGGGGAAAACGTAAAAGGGAATGGTTGAATGAAGGATATGGAGAGATAATGAGGGGCTGTTAAATGCTAAGAGGGTAATTTTAGCCCAACTCCAAGAGAATGGACCTTTGTCCCACAAATCTAAAATATAATATGTACTCCTGAAAGAGAACATGAGCAGTCATTATTCTTCTACTCTCTGAAAAAAAAAACCCCAAACAAACAATTTTCTTAATATTTTTATCTTGTTTTACGGTAAAACAAATTCATAAAATTTAAGCATCCTTAAAACAAGCTAAAATGACTTAAAATGCGGTGTAAGATAACACAAAGAAAATGTAAGAGAAATTCATTTTTTAACCCATTGGAAAATAGCTTTCTCTTGCTTTAACATTGTGCGACCCCTCGTCCACAATGATTATCAAAAGATTCTCTAGTTTAATCCAATATGACATTGTTGTGAGTGATTTAGTGCAAAATGCCAACCTGCTAAATACAATGTAGACTAATACAATACTACAAAAGATTTTCACTAGAAATCCTATATTTACTGTGCATTTTCACATTGAGAAAAAAATTGCTTTCAGAGTCTTTATATGGAATTAGGATAAAAACAGTGCATTTTGAACTGTTTTGAGACCAGTGCAGACAGACAGCACACTGGAGGTTAAGTCATTCACTACATAAGGAGCAAGGGAGCATCCTATAGCTTCCCTATTATGCCAAGTGTATTCAATCAAAACTTCCTATAAAAAGTTCAGTTTCCAGCAGCAGATGATGTTTGAACCACTCAACACGGTTGGCAGACATCGGAACAATGGTAATCAGTACCTAGATTCAGAATTTAAAATGTATAATTTTATTTTAACATAGTGATTGGACGATGCTGGCCATTATTTTATCAGTATTAATAATGCTAATTTCTGATTGGTTAAATGCTTCAGCAATGGCTATCACATTGTTTGACAATGCAAAGATAGCAGGTTCAGATTTTGTTGCCAAAGTAGAAAAATGCATTGTCAAATCAATGAAACATTTGTTTTTATTTGTTTAGTTTTTATTTGTGCTTTTCCCAATACACTTTGTTCCAAAGCAGCTTTACAGAAAATCAGCTATAATGTCTGTAACGTCTCAAAAACATGAATAAACAACACTCCTGGAAACATAATAAACAATTTGATCAAATAAAATCTGACTTTCTATAGCTTGGTATTATTTAAAATTTCACAACTTAGTCCTGCTGTCCACATATATTCCATCAATTTGCTCTCTCTCTCTCTCTCTCTCTCGATCTCTCTCTCTCTCTCTCTCTCTCTCTCTCTCTTTTTTTTTGTGTACATATGTTTATTTGGGGCTACTAGTTACAAATCAAATTGTACAATCACAAAAATTTAAATGCACACAGCAGTCACACTCAGGTTTAGAAGGACAAGTATAAACTTCACTGTTGACTTAAAATGTTTTCTTAGATTTATGCATAAAACAACAACAAAAACTATTTGTTAATGGGGTAAGGATAAACTTACTGCAATTCAATAAATATTCTCTGACAACAAACATTATTTTACACCGTTTTATTTTTTGAGTAAATTCATCTAGTTGTTTAGATATTTTTACAGGAAAACAAGACAAAAATACTCATTAAAAAAAAATATTTTGCAGTCCTCTCTTCCTCATCCTTACAATCATGAATCTCTAAGCATGAGTCAGTAATATTCTCAAACCATGTCTCGATATTTTACTTTGTTTTTTTTTTCTGTTTTATAATGTCTTCCCTTCCCATGTGACCTGCACTCGTCCACTCTTGCCCTCTCTTATTTCTAGAGGTCTCTCATCTCTCATTCCAGGCCCTCTCATCTCTCCCTCTCCTCTCCTCTCCTCTCCTCTCCTCTCCTCTCCTCTCATCTTTTTCTCTTTTACCTCAATTTCCAGCTACTGCATGATTAATTAGCAACTGCGTTCACTATCACCGCAATTATTCTTAGAGGAGAGGAATGAGAGCATGAGAGATGAAAAGATGGAGAGTTTTACACCGGGAGGGACAACTGTATCGTATGATCTCGATTAAATGAATAAGTGCTGTCATTACGAGAAACTCTATTCCTATGTGCATTTGCAAAGATGACCTTTTCAAAATGGATGAGCACAAACCTTTATTGAAGATGACTCAATCCTAAATTGAAATATATGTCCATATTGACATCCAAGTCAGACTATACTATATATGTAAAATACAGCAAATTATAATAGAGAGAAATAAGTGTTTAAGAGACACGGTTAATTAAGACATTATCACTTGCCTTAAAATTAACCCCATAATGCACCTCCATGTCTCTTCACAGAAAACTAAATAGCTCCATTTATGACAATTACTCTGTGTTTTTCAAAATTATATCCAGAGAGTAAATTAAACATGTGAAGGTAATTGGAAAAACAGAACGAATGGCAAATTGCGGCAGTGATAATTAAAACAGTATAGAAACGAGAGACGACGGTGGAGGAAAAAGGAAAGAGGGAGAACAATGATGGTGTGATTACAGAGAAAAGGCTGCTTGATTGAAGGATGAGTTTTGCAACGTCTCCGCCCATTAATGTGTTTCTGCCTCCAAATCTGACTGAAATTACCATACGGCTTACCTGCAGGGCCATTATTAAAAAACATTTACCCTAAACCTTAATGAGAATGAAATACAGAGGAAAGAAAAACAGAAACATAACAATGAATAACAGACAATGCACAAGAGCACACACATTTGCCAACCTGGAAGTTGATCATAATGACTGTAAATGCACTGAGGCGGCATTGTGTCTGGTTCTAGAGGGGTTTGGTCATTTGCATTAGAATGGATCTCCTGTGTTAATTGTTTACCCATGGCTAATTACGCTGTGCCTATCATTACTGCTGGTGGGTAAGGCTTTGGGCCACAACTATGCATGAACACAGACACACAAACACACGTTGATTCCATTATGTGTATTTACCTTTATGTATACACAGGTACAAATATAATTTTAATATTCATTCACAGGTGGAAAATAAGGAGTGAGATTTGTTTTAATAAGACATTTGTGAGCACGCTCATGAGAGCAGGTGGAAATGAGTTGTGTGCAATGTGTGCTCTGTTCAGCTGGTGAAAGTGGGGTATCGTATCTGATGTATCTTAATGATCATGCCATTCCTCAGGTGAAGCTGCGTGTTTAAGGGCAGTGACTGATAGATTGATAGAATCTCAGTGAGGTGAGACATTAAGAAGCACTGTTATCGCTTTGATCAAGAGGGGAACGAACACCGCAGGAGTCACAAAATGAGTGTGCTTGCACTTGTTTGTGAGAGTGGCAACAGCCATTACTCTGTATGACAGATTGGAGTTCTTGTAATTTGAGCACATGGCAGCCCTGAGCACTCTTTGTCTTAATGAATGCAGACATCAATGTAGGTGGCATAAGAATGTTAATTTATGCAGGTAAGGGCCTGGATCAGCAACAGGCACCTAAACCGGGAAGGAGTTAACCACAGTGGATCCCGGCGGACTGATAGGATGTTTACAAGAAAGGACAACATTGAAAGGGTGACAAGAGCGTGTCCTTAGTATAAAACATAGTTAGTCAGGATAAACATGGTGAGTGTATATTTGTCTTATCTTTCTGTTTTTTTTTTTTTTTTGCTCTCTCTGCCTTTTTTCCCCTCAAGTTAACTCATATGCAAGTCCAGTCTTTTAAAGTCAAGGCTTATAAAGCTTATGACCTTGCCAGCATCATGTGGAGCTGAGGGTAAAATGGGGCAGAAGCAGAAAGGGTACTCTGGCCAAGCGAGAGCCTGTGTGTTAGTTCAAATATATTTGAGAGTGGGTCATGTGATTGGATCCCATCTGTCTTTCTCAAATGGCATGTCAAAGCAGACATACCTCACATCAGTTTCACTCACATTTCTTGGACTGAAGTGACAAAGTGGGCGTACTTGGACTTTCACCCCAATCAGCCCATCGTGATATCACCCACGTGGCCAGATGGGGTGCTATCATTATCCCTGACCCTCCCTCTAAAGGTGATGGACAGCCCGATGCAGCCAGTCCCAGCCCACTTTGTGTCTGATGGACAGGTGATGAAAATAGGAGACATGATTGTGACCCTTCCACCTGAGTCTCAGATCTGGCCCAGACTCAGTTACAACAACACTATTAATCAAACTAAATGTGCAAAGACAATGTTCATTTGCCATTTCTGAAAGATCACCATACAGTCCTATTTCAGAAGCCATCTGGATTAATACGAGACCATATGAGACCACAAAACTATTTAATTAACTTGACAAGAATGGATCCAAGAAAGCAATTGCATGTCTTTTTATTTAGTTATTTATTTTAAATTTTCTCCCAAATTTAGAATGTCCAATTCCCAATGCGCTCTCTAAGTCCTTGTGTTGGTGTAGTGACTCACTTCAATCCGGGTGGCGGAGGACATATCTCAGTTCTGTCCACGTCTGAGACTGTCAATCCGTGCATCTTGTCACTTGGTTTGTGGAGCGCGTTACTGCGGAGAATTAGCGCTTGTGGAGGCTTCAAGCTATTCTCCGTGGCATCCACGCATAACTCACTACATGCCCCACCAAGAGAGAGAACCACACATTATAGCAATCATGAGGAGATTACCCCATGTGACTCTACTGCGACAGTAGTACAAGGAAAGTGTTTATACGTCATTTGATAGCATTGTGTGAGGAACAGGGTGAAAAGTGTTTATGAACTGATAATCTTACTCGTGATTTGTGTGAAAGCAAATAAAAGTAGTTGTTGTAGAACAGTAGCATGTTTCTATGAGACCAGGTAAAAACTGATGATGCATGGCTTGTGCAAGCTGGTAAACTCTGATGGTTGACTGTTTTTCTGGACAGCTGACATTGGACTAGTAAAAATTAGTTGTCGCACAAGTTCTTAAAATAAATCGAAGCACTTTCACTCCTGAAGACTGTAAGTCATTTGATTTGTATTGGTTTGTCCCCCCTCATTCTCCTCTTAGCCTGTTTCAACTCATCTCACCATCTCCCCACTTGTTCTTTTCCATTTCTTGTTGTTTCTCATGATGCCCCCTTAGTCACTGTGATCCTCTGCAAATCTCACTGTTATTGAATTGGTTTACAAGGAGAGTTACTAGGTAATGTATCAGCCCTTATCCTAGAAGCCAAAGGGAAGAAATATTGACATGTAATTCTCTTTTTTACCCAACTGTATCTCTTTTCCCCTTTTCTTTTCTCCCTTCTTCCTTTTTTCTTTTATTGTAGCCAGAGGAAGAGGATCAGTGTCACGGGGGATGAAAATGGATCTAAATGAAATATTTTTCTGCTCTTTTTTCCCCCCTCTCCCATCCGCATCTTCGCTCTTTCTCCCTTTCTTTCCCTCAAATGGAGAGTTTTTTTCTCCTTTATGAGAACACTGTAGCCTTTCCACCAAGGCAAATAACCATTAGCGAAAGCATAGAGAAAGGGTGTGTGTATGAGTGTGTAGGGTGGTGGGGGGAATGAAATGAAATGAAAATAAGAGGTCATTTGTTTCATTTCAATTCTTTTTTACCCTCCATCTAGGCCCTGTGTTTATCTTTGCTCAGGCTGAGGATGGCTGGTGAGGGGGAGCTGGAGCAAAAAGATGTTTTTAACGGCCGTAATTTGTGGTCAGTAATACACGGACACAATGGCTTTTCTTCTCCTGCACAAACTTTTCTCATTACACTTCCTTATTTATCTTCCTCAGGCTGAGTGTGCAAGAAAAACAGACAGAGAGAGATTTTCTTTAAACATAATTTCCTCTCTGAAAGCTGTTATGTTGAATGAGATCTGCCTGAAAAGCAGTCCACCCTCTTTTCTAGGTCCATTTTTCCATTCTTTCCATTGTGCCATCATTATTGATTACAGATGCTACTGTTACTGTGGCAGTTTCTCTCTCTTTCTCTATTTCTCTCTCAGAGTCCCAAAGCTCTCATATCCCTCCATCTGCCAACCCTCAATCTTCCCTTCTGTTTTACTGTCATCCATTGCTCTCTCTCTTGCATGCCCTGATTTCCTCTCTAATTTCCTTCTCTACCTCTGTCTCTCTCTTTTATTTTCCCATCTTGCTTGCTTTTCTTGACTGAACGTGGCACAGAATAAGTTTCTTAAAGCTGGGGAAAGCGCACCCTTGGGATTTGCATGCACTTTCGTTTTATAGAAAGAAAATTTTGCAGAAAGGCAGTGAAAACAAAGCAAAAAAAACAAAACAAAAAAAAACATAGAGGGAGGGAGAATCTGATAGAGATAGAGAGAAGAAGGAGAGATGCAAAATGCAAAATCAAGGGAAAATCTAGTTCAAGCCCATTCGCCCGTTGGTTGCTCGCTGAGTATCTAAGCTATTTTGTTTGCCTAACTCATGAATAATTGATTATAAAATGAAAATCGTAATGGAAGTGATATTTTAAATTCAAATTTAAATCAAACACTGTCTACAACACCCAGACGCACTTCAAGAGGGCAGTTGTTTGTAGACGAATGCTGATTGGTTAGGGGAGGTGTCATGTGACAAGGCTGAAATCATTATGTCTTGGGATAAGGATGTCAATTTCCTCATCACCTAAACGCACACATCTGGAGTGGCGAGGCACATGTGCATCAAGGCCACAGTTAACACATTAACCACATGTTACAACATGGACATCAACATAGAATTAATCAAAAATGTGACTAGAAGGTGAAACTTATGGCAGCATCTGACATAAAATGGCATATACCATAAAATCATACAATTTCAAGTGACCGCACTCAATGAATAATTCACAAAGCCATTTTTCACCTGAGTGCATTTGCATGCTATATCTAGTCCAAAAAGTTTGTGAACATGCATTCTGTATGAAATATGCGCACAATGAATCTCTAGCTTCCCAGAATACAATCATTTAAGTTTTTTCCATTGCTTTCTCTCTCTCTCTCTCTCTCTCTCTCTCTCTCTCTCTCTCTCTCTCTCTCTCACTCTCTCTCTGTTGCACCATCTTTCATATTTCCTCTTTTCTTTATTTGTCTTTGATATATGCAACCTTTTACAGCTCAGAAGTAACACAGCAGCTTTATTACTGGCTGCTCACCTTTCTTCTTCACTCATTCTTTTCCCTAGCTACCTCTCTTCTCCCTCGCTCTGGGTCCCTGTTGACACTGAGCTGTTAGTGCAGAGAGACAGAGAGAGTTGTGTGAGTTTCTAATTCTCACAGATATTGGAACAGAGAAAGTGACATGGGAAAGAGAACATGAATGCATACATACACACGCACACACACACACACACACACACACACACACACACACACACACACACACTGATTTTCCTTTATTATAATGCTTGCTGTCTATCTTATTTGCACATTGAGGATCTTTCTTTCTCCCTTTCATATTATATTCAAGAAGCTTTTCCATTGCCAAAGCATTAGCAACATTAAACAGTATATGCATAAATACATAAACATTTAAATAAAAATCTATATTTACTAATAAAATAATAAATAGTGTAATAAAAACAACTCTCCTTATCATTTCTTCTCTTCCAGGATTTATAATGGGGTTCTTTAATGACTAAGTCATTGAAAAATGCATTATAAATACAATAAGAATAAAAAAAAATATTTTCATGCAATACTTGCAAAATAGTGAGGATTCAAACTTACATCATTTAAATGCTTAAATACACTTGTTCATAATTACATTAATAAAAAAAAAAGAAAATGCCTTCACAATGCAGAAAAAGTCTAGAATAGAAAAATAGACTATTATAGTGAGATTAAAAAGATGTATATGGAATTTTGCTACAGTTCGCTTTGTGTTTATATTAATTACTTTAATGTATCGACTTGTGTTGTCACTTTTCTTGTCACGTGGATGTCAAAAGAATGGTGCGAATTTGAGTGATGTGTCCCAGTTTACCTAGTCGGCAAAAAAGATTAATTGACAGCATTCACAGCATTTATCATATAATAAAGTCTGATGACCATTACACCATAATGAACTTTATGTACTTTAATTAGTACTTCTTACAGTATTTGTCCACATTAAGACATTTTCATAAGTTTCTAATGTTGAAGTGTTATTAGGCATTTATAATGTGAGGTAAAATGGATCACTATTTGGAAAGTACTAAAGTTGCCTTTTTATGTATGTTGTTATAAACTCATATAAATGATTTAGAATGCATTTGAAAATGTATTATTAGTCATTAATGAGCCCCTTTATAAGCCCTTAACAAAGGGAACATTAATTAAAGTGTTACCTGGTGTTGTGGGAAACAGGAACACAATCTATGCAGGTGAAATAGTGACACACACCTCACACTCACACATTCTGATTTACACTTGTGATCATATAAAAACCCCAAATATTGTCAGTGCCTGGCAAATCTTCCTGGCACATCATACAAAAACACATGCACAATCTGATATTGAAGTATAGTACATACAATTATACACACACACGGACATTCCCTCATCCACACTTAGAAGCGCATGAACGATTCTAATTAAATATTCATGTAATAGATTTGCCTTTTTAATAATTAATCAGGCCTGCTTTGTGTGTGTGTGTGTGTGTGTGTGTGTGTGTGTGTTTGTGTGTATGTGTTTGTGTTTGTGTGTGTGTGTGTGTGTGTCGGCCCATCTGTAAGGGGCCCAAATCTTACTATCATGCACACACTGTGTGTTTATACACAGCATCATGGTCCTGATGCCACAGAGGGATCCACTGATGAACTTACAACACACACACACACACATGCACACGGGACAGTGATGAAATGATCTTACACTTCTTTTTACCTTCAGCCCTACCTCTGCTATTACTGAGAGTCTCTCTCTCCCTCTCCCTCCCTCTCTCTCTCTCTCTCTCTCTCTCTCTCTCTCTCTCTCTCTCTCTCTATATATATATATATATATATTTATTTATTTATTTTTTCTTCTTTCTGATATAACTTTGATAAATGGCTAGCGGTCTGAGACAATCACAGATCACTCAACAAAAGCAATATCTGTAGAGCTGTGCTGCAGTCATTAACTACAAGAGATAAAACACGCTTGCTCTCTCTCTCACACATGTAATCCCAAGGTTCGAGTGTGTGGTGACGTCCTACGTCCGGTTGCTTGGAGTTCATTTTAGTCAGGTATGTGTGTTGTGTGACACACCATTGCCATGGCAATGAAGAAACCACCTCGTTAGCCCTGAAGGTGCTAATGGAGATAACGAACCCTCACTTACACTATTTTACCTCTCCACTCACCTCATACCTTATACAGCCTCTCTCTCTCCTGATTAACCCTTTTTACATTCCACCCAGCCTTCCATTTCTTTTTTTTTCTTCAGTACATCACCCTGAAGTCTCACATCTCTTATTTACCGTTCACTCTGTCTCTCTCTTTAGATTTGTCTTTCACTTTACTTTTTTAAAAATATTTTCCAACTAAAAATGTGATTATATACATCTTAGAAACACTAACAATTCAATTAAATGTCATTTATATACAGTACTCTCAAAAGGTTAATAGACTTTTTTCACACTTCGGTTTTGGAACATGGAAGTAAATGTTTGAAGGGTAAACTTCGACAGCAGTGAATTGGAGTAATCACAGAAAATTTTCACTTATCCATTTGCTCCAAGGCCAAAAGAAAAAATCTACTCTTAAATTTGAATGACTTTCCAGAAGAGGAAAAAATGGAGAGTGGTGGATTAAGACACTAAAATGGGAGAAGATGCCAAATTTACTGTCACTCTCTCAGCAGCTGTAATAGAAACCACCTTGCAGCTGTGGTAATTCATTTTTTTAAACTTATTCCAGGGTAATATAATGCAAAGCATAATAAATTTACACTCAGTATTTAAAAAAATGTATAATATAAAACATTTTGCGAGATTTACGCTGATAAATAATCCGCGCAATGTGCAAAATGTGGGCGGTACTTCTGTTAAGTGAACACAGTTAGCATCATACGTTTATTAATTTTTTCATTGCAGTGTTGATTATTCATTCATACTTTTAGATGTGTGAGCACAGCCTGAAGGAGCTTAATAAGGACAATATACGGATAGCCGTTACATCTTTAATAGAGGTTTGGGAGGACGATTTAAAGAGGTGGCCTCAGGATGTATGTAGAGCTATGAACCGAACATGTTATCCCAGAGATCTGTAAGGACATGGTAACATGTTCTAGCCAAAACAACTTGAGCAAAACATAATACAGTACTCACTAAGACCTTGTTTATAGCTGGTATTTGTTTTGTTCAATGATTCAGAATAAAATGACTCACATCTCAACATGTCTCTGTTTATTGACTGATCGCACATTACATGATGGTCTTGTACATATGTTTCGCAAACCATTTGCTGTAACACAGTGCCATCTAATGGATTCAAGAAGAACAAGATGTATTGTAACTAATGCACATCATCACAGTATTACTATGTATCTTGGTTGATCTGATCACATGTGGTCAGGCGAGTCACATCGCTGTTGGTCACACAAATGCATCTTCTGTGAGCACTTGTGACATATAGCCAAGGGTGGAAAGAGTACTGAAAAATCCTACTCAAGCAGAAGTACTGTTTCTTCCCAAAAAATATAGAATGAGTAGAGTAAAAGTAGCTGTCCTAAAAACTACTCAAGTAAGAGTAAAAGAGTAGCTCATTTAAAAGTACTCATGAGTAGTGAGTATTGAGTACCGCATTGCAAAACCTATGCCACCATTATAATGAACAATGTGTGACAACTTTTAAAATACATCACTTATCTATGATAAACACTAGGGATGTGCACGAGTAGTTGAATATTCGAATATTCGTTATGCAATAATTATTCGAATAGTAAAAATACTATTTGAATTTTGCAAAGTTGTGCTTTGCTGGCCATATATACAGTAAGATGCATGTTAAATCCTGAACACACAATCTAAAACTGGCAGTTATACAGAATGCACTGGGTGGTGTTGTTGAGTGTGGACACAAGTTGATCACATTTGTTGAGCAAACGGTTCACTCAGTACGTTCAGATGGACACCAAAAAAGCGGGTTATTGTGAGAATGTGGCTTACTGTGAGAAAGCTGCGTTCCTGTTTAAATGTACTGGATAAGTGGTGTACACTTTACTCTCGTATATGTGCAGCTCGTCAGAAAGCAGCATCCCTTAAGCAACGTAATCCCCATGACGCTTCTGTAAACAACAAACACGACATCCGAGAAAGACTATGCTAGCTGTGGCAACATTCCATCATTTAAACTGGTGTGTATAAATGAGTATAGTTTACTGAGCATGTGGATATGCTTGTTTTTCTTAACAAAAACATGAGATACAATATAAACATGATAACTATTATATGCCGAGTGTTTATACTCGTCCTGTATGTTAACTGCGTCAGCGGTTCATTTGCGGTTTCTTTTCTTTGCTTTGCGTGAGCTGAAATGCTTTCATTCTATTCTTTTTTTTTTGTTTTCACACATAGCTTGTTTAAATATAATTTTAAAAAACACCTGACAGGATATAAGCTTGTTTTGAATATAATTAGAAGCTTGTTTTTTTTTATGGTGACAACATTTATGACAAAACAAAATTTAAAATTTAAATAATAGAATATTTGTTTTTTATGAGCTTAAATATGCCCATCCATAACAAACACTACATTAATCTGATTCCAAAAAATAATAGGGAAACATGATAACAGAAATTAAAAGATTAAAAATGTATTTTCATTACACAAATCGCCATTTTAAATCATTATATATGAAACAAGTACATTAAAATCAGTTTATGTGCAGGGTCTAAATTTCCCTTAATGATGACAGAGCGTTATTGTTGTGCATAAAACATGTTCAATGTTTTAAACAATGCAAGGAATGCAAAAAAATGCTAAATAAGCAGGAGCACTTGACACGTCATGTCCTGCACAATAGAGGAGGTAGAGAAGGCATGGGAAATGTGGTTTGGTACAGGGGATACATCATGCTTAAAAAGGAATAATTCATCATAAATCACTGAAAATAAGTTAAATAAATAAATCACTCAAACATTAAAATTCTCTCAACATTTACTCACCCTCTTGCCATCCTGGATGTGTATGACTTTCATTCTTCTGCAGAACACAAATTAAGATTTTTAGAAGAATATCACAGCTCTTTTGGTCCATACAATGAAAATGGATCTGTGCTAAAATATTGAAGCTCCACAAATCACATAAATCAGCATAAAAGTAGCCTAATTCATGAGCCTCCAGTGGTTTAATCCATGTCTTCAGAAGCGATATGATAGATGTGGTTAGAAAAAGATCAATATTTATTTCCTTTTTAACTATTAATTCTCCCTGCTCAGTGAATCTCCACTTTAAATGTATTATTGTTCTTGTGTTTTTGGTGATCCAGATTCTTCATGCATTTTGCCAACTACTGGGCAGAGAGAAAAATTTCTAGCAAAAAAATTAATTAAATATTGATCTGTTTCTCACCCACACCTATCATATCAATTCTGGAGTTGTACTGAATGGACCTACAGAGCTGAAATATTCTTCTAAAAATCTTAATTTGTGTTCTTCTGAAGAAAGAAAGCCATATAAATCTGGGAAGGCATGAGAGTAATAAATGATGAGAGAATGTTCTGTCTGAAGTATTGCTGTACAAATATTGATCTTTATGAAGGCTACACATAATTATAAATAAATATTATCATCTCTACTTTCCTGGTAATTTATTACACCAATTAACACACTCAATATCTGGGGTCGTTATTATTAAAAAACTAACAACATTTGTAAAAAATATTATTATTAAAAAATATCAATGTTTTATTCTATTACATTTCTATTTATAAAGCTACACAAGTTATCCAGCCAAAAGTATTGTGTGCTTTTCTCGTTTCCTTGTTTATTATTCCTTGTAACATCGTTAATGTTGTTTGATTAGCATTTATATGACATAGCCTACTAGACACTGCTCAATTCGGTTACATGTACACTTTAAGTCAAATATTTTGATGCAAATACACTTTTTGTCTCACTGTTTGAAGTTCACTTTAGACATAAACGACTGTGTTTACATTAAATCCTCATCAAGACAGTCATTGGCAGATTATAATGTGTATCATTTAGGCTCGTAACCGCATTAGCGCTCTCGGAGCACACGCGCATGTAAAGCGTACAAACGTAACCCGCCTCTCAATCAAACAGTGCGCAGTTACAGACATCAGGAAATAAAATGTCAGTCTTTTATATTTCATCTAGATCAACCAACCAGTGGTTGTCTTGCTATTGTGATTGATGTAATGAACACCCCTATTCTAGATGTAAAACATACATATAAATATAGAAAATTACTAAAAAGTTTGATCGAGGGCATCTCTCTTTTTTCCGATAAACATCTAGAGAGAGGTGTGCCTCTGAGTCTAGGCAGGAAAGCAACAATGGTTGGCGCCAGATCTGCTGCTGCTGTTCAAATTTGTTAGGTGCGATTTGATTTGACAGGATTCACTAGACTCTTGTAGTCAATCATGTTGATAGATAAAAATAAATTCATGACAGGGAAGTAGCCAACACAGACGGTTGGAAAATAGTGCAGTTAAAAGTACAGTACATCACTTAAAATATACTCAAGTAAAAGTATAACATTTTTAAACTACTTAAAAAAGTACAATTATTGGGGAAAAGTAGTTAATTACAGGAACGTGAGTATTTGTAATTCGTTACTTTACACCCCTGCATATAGCATCAATACATCATAAATTAATAAACCAGAAAAATGTCACAAAAGACAAGAAGCTAGGAGAAATGGCACACCAGGTACAACTCAAATTTCATCTACTGTACTTGCACACAAAGACACTGAAGAAGATCCGTAAAGATCTCATATATTCAAGGTATTTTAAGATTTTGCCGATCGGACAGTTATTTCCCTTTAAAGCCATGTGTCACCAGAGCCATGAACAGTTTAAACACTTGATTTAGTGCAGCAGTTGATTGACAGAGAAGGAGTGGTACTTCGTTACATCCTGGACGGTGTTTAGAGCATTTCAAATGTGTATATGACTACCTCCGTATGTGTTTTTTGTGATTTGATCACAAAAGGTTTTACACCCCATTTATACCTGTATATAGTGCTGATCACTTGTCATCGGATCATCCAAATCACATCCTAATACCAGCTGTAAACGGGGTCTAAATGACTGCTGCCTACATTAGCGAATGCTATAGAATGACTTCCTGCGGAAATTCATCCTGTCTCCGTTTCCCTAGTATGATCTCCAGGAATAAGGTGGATAGAACCCTAGGCGTTTTTACTCATCTACAAAGAATGACAAAAAAAAAAAAAAAAGAAGAACCCTTTGGCATAACCGTTTTGCTGTTGACTTTGTTCAATTAGTTTTATCCAAAAGCAATCACTCAGGTTGTTTCATTAAGTACTATATGGTAAGACTCTCTAGTAGCAACAAATTTATATCTTATTTATTACTTGTGTCATTGTAAATACAGACTATTAAATTCTTTACTCTAATAAATAATACTGTAACGATCCACACCGTCTTTGGATTGTGTACCCTTTTATTTAAGTTTTTGGCACTTTTTATGTTCCACATTGTTCTTTGTTTATGCACTCTTTAAGTTTTGGCACCTTTTATGTTCCGTATTGCCTTTTGTTTTATGCACTCTTATTTTGAAGTTTTGTCATGTCCTGTTTTCTCTCCTTGTCTATTTGTGTCCGGTCCTCATTGGTTTATTGTTTGATTACTTTATTATCTGTTCTAGCTTTGTCATTGGTTTTAGTTAATTGCCTTGTTATCTTGTTTTGAGTTCTGTTTTCCCATTGGTCTATGTTTCCCCTTGTTTTGTATTTAAGCCCTCATGTTCACCTTGTCCTTTGTTGGTCGTTGTTTAATGTTAATGTTTGATGCTCTGTTCTTGTAGTTCCCAAATCCTGCCTTGGTCCGTGTTCCTGCCTGTGCCCTCCTTGCAAGACCCCCCGTGTTAATTTCTTGTGTTCTTCTCTTTATTTTCCCCTCGCGGATATTTCATTTGTTCCTGCGTTATACTTCCCTTTACTTTGGAAATTCAAATAAAGCTGCATTTGGATCCTTACTCCCTCGTCTGCCCTCTTCATAACAAATACTTTTATGTTTTTTGCTTGTGTTGATTTCACTTTCTTTCAGTGATATAGTATCTATATGAACTATAGAATTCACATAGCCATGAAATTCTCTTGGCAATAAAACAAAAACTAAATTAAAAAACTGAACAAAAACACCTTTAGGGTTCTATATATAACCTTTTCATTATAGAGTGTAGCGCTTTCCACAATACAAATCAATCCAAAGAAAATACAAAGAATAAAACATGTGTCTATTAAACCCTTAGTGAGGAAGCCAAAGACTACTGTGGCAAAAAAAAAAAAAAAACACATTTACTTTTGCACAGAGAAATCACATGGACAATATACTGTCATCTCAGTGGGAAATCACGCTATCAGGAATTTCGCCTAATGGACTTCCATTGGGGAAGACATTTCCCTAAGCAAATTTTGCATGGGGTTCAAGTTTGGTTGACTTTGGCAGGCAAATTTTTTAATGTTGACAAATAGCGAGTTACTTGATTTGGCTCTAGGTGTGCTGTCCTTTACACAGACCTCCTTGGTTTCACATTGATTTTGAATACAAAAACAAAAAATATTTTGAGCATTTAGTGTCTTTAGTGTATTGTGTAAGGCATAGAGAGAGAAATGGAGGAAGAACATAATATATGAGTCATGAAAAATATTTGTCATGTCTTGCTTATTCAAGCTTCTGTTCAGTGACATCTTCTGTGGGTAAACAGAAAGCACCTGACCCTGAAGCTGCAACTGTCCATTTCCTGCTCCATCACGCCTCAAGTAGCAGCTTCATTGTGGCTCTGGATCCTGCAGTCGATTCATTGTCCTATCAATAGACTGCACTGGCTATAGAAAAGCTGACCTTCAGACAACACACATCTGTTATTGCACAATTATGAGTTTTAAAAAAAACACACAAAAGATACGCACACACAAATACTTCACAAGTTTAGGAACCATTTTTGCAGATTGCATATTTATGGCTGTAGGTGGCGACAAATAAGTCCTTTTTGTTATGAGTGAGTCTCATAAAACTCAACATATCCACATTCACCACCATCATTCAATGGGATGTCAATGAAAATTATTTTTTACTTTAAAGATTCATTCAACAATGATTTGTTCACAAACTAACACCAATAGTACAACAAGCAGTGCAAAGAGAGTTGTTGCTGATGTTTTGGCTTCTTTTTGCTGATGGTAAAGAAATGTACAAACTGGACAGTTTTATGTCAATCTTAAGAATAACTTATGTTATGGAAGTTTTTTTAACATTATTTAATTGTTTCTATGGCTGTGATAACCTAAGGCCGAATAACAGGCAAGACGATCACACAGGATGTCGGCATGTTGTTTTAGAAAGTTCCAGTACCCTAGGATCGACCATATTATGCCAACTCACTGACAAGCGCCATCTCCCATCAGACATTTTTGCATCAGCTCATGTATTTTTACCTTCCCTTGTGTGGTGACTAGAAGCATTTGAAGTTAGTTTGCACTGAAACCAGAAAGTAATTGCATTTGCATAATAATTGACAAACACAATTTTGAGGTTGCATTTATCAACCGAACATTGCATTTTTACTCCACTGACCTTTAGGTTTAGGTTTGGGTTTTGAGTTGGGTGGTACAGTTTATAAAATATGCAATCCTCTTCACTGTGTTTCATCCTGTAGAGCTGAAAACAACTAATTTTAAAGCTTGCTTTTAGCAAACCTTTCGGACATTTCACTAGGAAAAAGGAGCACACACATGCCCATATGCCGATAAGTAAGAGAATAAGTAAAACAAAAATCAAGTACTTGTAATTAGTATGAATTACATTTGAAAATACCCTTATATCGAAATCAGCAGGCATGCAGTAATTGGACGTAAGGATGTATTTTGCATGCTTTGGCATTTTAAACAACCAGTTATGTCATAAGATCCTGTTGATTTGATTACTTTATTTGCACGGTGAGCATTCTCCTGTCCAACATTTCAGTTAGGCGTACATTTGATTTGCATAAATTGGTATGCATCATCTTGAGTCACTCAAGCATGACTTAGCATTATAAGCTTTGAAAGACATACCGCTCGTGTAATGCAGCAACAAATTCATACCAATATCCAACAGGGTCTAAGGCTGTATCGCATGATCGCATCTACTGTTCAGTATAAAATATTAAATAGAAGAATATTCCCTCAGTGGCTTACACTCCTTAATTCATAATCAGTGGTGTCCAATCATAATTCATTATGCTTGTCATCTACTGCTAAGCACAATATGCTGTTCACGTGCTGCAAATGTAGTGTCTTTAGGCCAAGCAACTAAACCTCTCACGACACAGCAAAGCAGGGGGGGGGGGGTTACCTTGTTTGCTTTTCTTGTCTATTTATTTTCTTTTAAGAAGTTTGGGGGGTTTTATGTTTGTACAGTAGAAGCATCATGCTTCTCTGTAAGCAGCAGCAGCGCACAGATTCCGTGCAACAGCAGCAGCATATTCAATCATGTCAAGTAGCAGCAGCAGCTTCATGCATAGAGCAGATCTGTCCACTAAGATCAAGCCCATACAATGTCATATATATATATATAAGTAGAATAAAAAATATATGTTATACTACTATATTACAAAAAGTAATGAATATGCTAATGTGCATAAAACTACATATATATTGGCTCATCATCCTTGATTTACATTTATTCATTTGGCAGACGCTTTTAACCTTGTCTCCTCTTCCTCTACAAGTTGTGTAGCACCGCACATGCAGCACTGCTGTCTAAGTTATCACTTTTGGGCATAAAGAGAAGACCTCCATTTATATGTGAATCTCCCTAAAGTCCATCTTCCAAACTTCTCATTTTTTGCACTCCGTGATAACACAGTGAACCTCGTAATATTAAATGATTGCTCGTAATTAGCAGGATCATACACAGGGCCTCCATTGTCTTCACTAATCCTGTAAGTTTTTATACAGAGAGGAATTTGTGAAAACAAAATATTACAAATGTACACTGGATTAAGGAAGCAGATTGTGTAAAATAAATCAATTGTTCTGCATAAAATTATTTTAAATATTTTAAAACAAATATTAGCAAGGTAAATTACAAGAAATTGTAAATTAATGCACAAATATAGAGAAGTTACAATGATGAACAGCACTATATGGTCACATTTCAGCACTTCACATTGGACAGCGACTATCTTAAGTTGCAGTTAAAGCTCATCCTTGCATGTATTTATATTGCTTGCATTTAGTAGGCTCTTAACCGCTAAGATCGATCGTTATTGGGAAACAGGGCCCTGATCTGTTACCACAAAACATTTTATGTGCCTTTTTTTAATTTAATTAATAAATGGTCAAATAGCGAGTAAAACACACACACACACACAAACACACACATAAAATCATATCAATTCTTATATATTGATAAATTAAATACATAAATTAAATATCTTTTTATGCATTTAAGCAACATTATGTCAAACTGGTACAAGCTTATCCTACAAAATGCACAAGACATCAAATAAAAAATAATTGTCAGAAGTAATCCAAAAGTAATCCAAAAGCAGTCAAATTATATTACTTAAAAAAAAAGAATCCTAGAGAATATGGTACTGAGTATGATTAATTAGTCGTGCAATTTGCAATCAGAAGTAATCTACCCAGCATTGCATTTTAACATGTAAGTTTCGATATTACAGACAACAGTATATCAATCTCAAGTATATAAGATGAAACTAAGTACGAGAAGCACTCCTTAGTTAGCACTCCTAACCAAGCTTGTTGGTTACAAGCTTCTTGGAGAATTCCACAGTTCAACTATATATTTAGGCTGTCTCAATTGCTATTCTATTCTATTTGCTGAAGGAATGTTTGGGAGTGTAAATGTACATTTCCTATTGTCACACTACAGCTAAAGAAATAAATAACCAAAAGACAAATGCTTTTGTTAAAAATCTTAGGTGCCTAAGACTTTTGCACAGTACTGTGTGTGTATATATATATATACACACACACACACACACACACACATACACACTGGCGGCCAAAACTTTGGAATAATGTACAGCTTTTGCTGTTATAAGAAGGTAATTGGTAATTTTATTCACAAAAGTGGCATTCAAATGATCACAAAGTCAGGACATTATGATGTAAAAACTGTGCCATCACAATTTGAATATATATATATATATATATATAAAACATTTTGATCATATCTAGACAGGCCCAATTTCCAGCAGCCATCACTCTTAACACCTTATCCTTGAGTAATCATGCTAAATTGCTAATTTGGTACTCGAAAATCACTTGCCATTATATCAAACACAGTTGAAAGGTATTTGGGTTATTAAATTAAGCTTAGCATTGTCTTTGTGTTTGTTTTTGAGTTGACACAGTATCCAATAGACTGGCATGTCTTAAGGCAAAAATGGCAAAAAAAGAAACAGCTTTCTCTAGAATCTCATCAGTCAATCATTGTTTTGAGGAATGAAGGCTATACAATGCTTGAAATTACCAAAAATCTGAAGATTTCATACACTACAGTCTTTAATGACAAAGGACAACTGGCTCTAACAAGGACAGAAAGAGATGTGGAAGACCAGATGTACAACTAAACAAGAGGATAAGTACATCAGAGTCACTAGTTTGAGAAACAGATGCCTCACATGTCCTCAGCTGACAGCTTTATTGAATTCTACCTGCTCAACACCAGTTTCATGTACAACAGTAAAGAGAAGACTCAGGGGTGCAGGCCTTATGGGAAGAAGTGCAAAGAAAGACACTTTTAAAACAGAAAAACATGAAGAAAAGGTTAGAGTGGGTAAAGAAACAGACATTGAACAACAAATAACTGGAAAAGATTGTTATGGATCTTAACCCCATTGAGCTTTTGATGGGGTTAAGATCCATAACCCAGATTGCTTTTACAGGAAGTGTGGGGTGAAATGTCACCTGAGTATCTGGAAAAACTGACAGCTAAAATGCCAAGGATCTGCAAAGCTGTCATTGCTGCACATGGAGGATTTTTTGATGAGAACTCTTTGAAGTAGTTTAAGTAGTTCTGATTTTTTTTTTTTATTAATTGTAACAGTAATTTTTATGATATTAATGTCCTGAATATACATTGTGATCAGTTGAATGCCACTTTGGTGAATAAAAGTACCAATTTCTTTCCATAAGAGCAAAATCTGTACATTATCCCAAACTTTTGGCTGCCAGTGTATGTGTGTTTGTTTGTGTGTGTGTGTGTGTGTGTGTGTGTGTATATATATATATATATATATATATATATATATATATATATATAAAAAAATTTGACTTGTTATATATTAAGTTATTTTACTGTAATTGCCAGTCTTATATTTGTACAAAAACACTGAAATGTTTTAAATTAGATTTACCCATATTACATTGTCACAAATAATAATTTTTTTTTTTTAAGAAAATCTTACTTAAATCTGTTCTTTTCAGTGAGGCTCTGCTATCTGTTGTGTGTGTACATTTTCAACCCAGGCAAGGCACCTTAGATCACGTCACTCAACTCAAATCATCTCACACTACTGTGGGCTTCAATATCTCTGCATGACTGACCTCAACATTTAGCCTGCACTAATCTTAGTTGAAAGGTAAAGCAGCAGGCTGCATACCCACTTTAACATTTGCGCAACCTTCAGGACAATTTTGCCTTTTTCATTTTTTTTTTTTTTTTTTTTTTTCATCATTGTGGCTGTATTAATGCCAAAGGTATACATTTTGCCAAAGGTGTGTATTTTTTGGGGAATTTTGATATTTCCACCTCAGTTCCTATAATACATCTATAATACACTATGTACACAAAATAGTTACACACAGGATCTTAAGGACAAAAATTTCCCAATACTTGCAATATTGGGTCCCAGTGCCATTAAAGCATGCATTCTAAAGCATTGTAGAAATCATGAATTCTACAATATTATGCTTTCACTTCAAAATTTCAAATGTTTATATTCTCCACCAGATGGTGCCCTTTTTTCTCATGTTTAGCCTATGGAACAAATATATTCTTTTTTCCCCCTATTTTCTGTTTGCTGTATAATAGAGCCCTGCAGGCCAATTGAAAAAATTATGCAACTAAAATTGTGTGAGTGTGTTGGTATGGATGTCAAAGTGTGTTTTGTATGTGTGTACTGAGAAATTTGAGTGCGTGCGTGCGTGTGTGCGTGCGTGCGTGCGTGTGTGTGTGTGTGTGTGTGTGTGTGTGTGTGTGTGTGTGTGTGTGTAAAAAACAAAAGTAGCATTATGTAAACAAATATTTGGTAGTTATAATCAGGACTGATATTAGTTTAAAAAAAATCAGTGAAATTGGAAAATAATATTAATATATCATATTTTTATGGCAGTTTTTTGATGCAAACTTTTTTTTCCTAAGGTACTGAGTGTGAGTTGTTTTTTTTTGTTTGTTTGTTTGTTTGTTTTAAATCTGACACTGCACAAAAAATAATAATGCATCAAAATGAATGATGTTGCCCATCAATGACATATCCCAGACTGTGAAAATAAAAAATAAATAATAAATAAAAATAAATCCCCTTAGTATTTAGTATATGGAAAATAATACATTTTTTGTGTTAGTTTTCATAAAACACAACAGTGACATTCCCGCGACCCTGTACACAGGATAAGCGTTTGACGATGGATGGATGGATGGACAACAGTGACATTATGCAAACAAACTGGCATTTAAAGGGTTAAAATTCTGGAAATGAATGATTATTTTGTAGTTATGATCAGGACTGATGTTGGTTAAAAAATTTACTATTTGAATGTGGAAAATAATGTTAATATGTATATTATTATGGCAGTTTTTTTTTTTTTACTTTTTTAAATTGACGCACAAGGGTTAAGACGAGAATAGAAATTATCTAAAGGTTAAGATGTAATACAACATGCTTTTTCTGGTCGTGGTTTAGTCATTTGTGCTCTGCTCCATCACAAAATCTTGCCTGGAAATCACTATAGCAACTAAATTTAGGGTTTATTGGTTTACCATTTTGTGTGGTCTCAAGAAAACAGGGTGACACTTTCATATATATATACAGTATATCTATATATTCCCACGTACCATAATTGTAAACTAAATGGCTAAATGTTCCCTGGAAAATTCTGTTTAGATCCTGAAACAGTTTGTAAACTATAATCCAGAGAGATCAAAAAACATTTCCTCTTTTTTCACCTTTCTGTCTTTTCATGTCTGTTCTCTTTTTTTTTCTCATGCTGTCTCTCACTCTCCCGGTGGATGAAAACCAGGTGTGTTTTCACACCCTGTCTAGCCCCATCTGTTCCTCACTGTCTGAAAGAGTGGAGGAGTGAGGGAGAGGAACGAAGAAGAGTAAAAAAAATAGTGCACAGGATAGTCCCAGAGGCAAACAGTAGTAAAGACATTCCAAAGGTTTGAATATCTTCATGTTCTCCCTCAGTCCATGCAGCATTGTACCACTCACCCTGTTCTGACTACTGTTTCAAGAGCTCGAGGCAAGGTATGACCCTGACACACACACACACACTCTCTCTCTCTCTCTCTCTCCCTCTCTCTCTCTTTCTCATTCGACGAACACCTGCAACCACAATATTGAGATGTCATCTGTCAAAAACAGATCCAAAACTCATAAAAGGAAAGAAGTATAAATGAAACACACACAAACACACACACACTCACACACACACACACACACACACACACACACACACAACAGTTTTCCTTCCTGAAAATGTTTCCCTTGTTTATATATTAAAGCTAAAGTGTATAATTTCTTTGATGTTAAAATTAGGGCTGTCAGTTGATTAAGGATCTTAATTGAATTAATTACAATTAATCACATATATCAATATTTGCTGAAAAGGCCCCGAAATAAACATAATCCAATATATAATTGTCAAAATAGTTATAAAAATAATATATATAATAAATATAATACTTCAGAAAATTCTGACATTTTCAAAAATACACAAAGACAATTCACAGTATTGTGGCAGATGAGTAAAGCACTGATTAAACAATACAAGAAGTTGTTTTAGAAGTTAATATAATTTGGTTTATTTTCATATCATTGAACATAAGGCTATCACTGGTCTACAGTCCACAGCAAACCATTTTAGAGCTGAGTTCAGATATTTTTCAAACACAAAGACATATAGATGTCAGGATAAATTTCTCTGGACATATGCATCAGGCAGACACTGGTGAATCTGTTGTTGCATCGTGTTTCACTTGTTTTCAGCCTCTCGTGCCATAAATGATGTGTTTTTAGGAAGCTGTGTCAAGTTAAATGTAGTTTGAAACTTTACAAAATGATTTAGACCCTTGCACTCTGCTCTGTTTAGCTGTCGGTTTGTTGTCTATACACCTGCACATCAGTGTTGTCAGATTTTTTAAGAGAAACAAGCAACCAAAATAAACATCCTTAAGTTTTCCAGCCGGAGGAATGGGATTTATTATTATTTATTTATTTCAGAATTTCAGGCAACACCAGGGCTAGCTGTCACATTTTTACTCTGATGGCTCTTTATGAAAATTATATAACTATTTATTAAAATACAATTTAAAGTATTTAACATAATCCAGCAAAACAATTATGAAAGAAAAAAAATCATGAATCAACAATATATCAAACCATTTTGGGCTATATAATATTGTAATCAATAAAATGCATAATTATTTATGACATTAAATATTATTGCATAATATTTATGGCATTAAAAAAAACATGTGACATATCTGGCATTACCTGTTATGAGCAAAGTTACCTAAATGGATGCTGGTGTGGTTTTATTGTGCTCACACAACTGATAGTCTATTATATATACACAGAGCAGCCACAACATTAAAACCACTTGCCTAATATTGAGTAGGTCCCCCTCGTGCCGCCAAAATAGCACCAAACCACAACTCAGAATAGCATTCTGAGATGACATTCTTTTCATCACAATTGTACAGAGCGATTATCTGAGTTACCATAGACTTTGTGAGTTCGAACTAGTCTGGCCATTCTCTGTTGAACTCCTCATCAACAAGGCATTTCCCTCCACAGAACTGCCACTCATGGGATGTTGTTTTGTTTTTGGCACAATTCTAGAGACTGTTGAGTGTGAAAATCCCAGGAGATCAGCAGTTACAGAAATATTAAAACTAGTCCATCTGGCACCAACAATCATGCCACGGTCCAAATCACTGATATCACATTTTTCCCCATTCTGATGGTTGAAGTGAACATTAGCTGAAGCTCCTGACCTGTATCTGTCTGAATTTATGTGCGGCACTGCTACCATCCTATTGGCTAATTAGATAATCGCATGGATGATTGTTGGTGCCAGATGGGCTGGTTTGATCTCCTGGGATTTTCATGCACAACAGACTCTAGAATTTACTACGAATAGTGCCAAAAACATAAAATATCCAGCGAGCAGCAATATTGCGGATAAAAACGCCTTGTTGATGAGAGAGGAAAACAGAGAACGGCCAGACTGGTTAGAACTAACAAAGTCTACAGTAACTTAGATAAACGCACTGTACAATTGTGTTGAGAAGAATATAATCTCAGAATGCTATTCTGAGATGTGGGTTGGCACTGCTTTGGCAGCATGAGAGGGACCTACATAATATTAGGCAAGTTGTTTTAATGTTGTGGCTGATCGGTGTATATGTATATATATATATATATATATATATATATATATATATATAAATATATATAGGACTTGATGTTTGCCCAATTGCAATCACCTAATCTATTTAACGAATACATGATTTGTATTACACATACCATAGATAAATAATATCGGCATATGTTCATGCTGTAAAGCCAGAGGTGGACCCTGCGTCTGATGCGGATGACTCGACTGGGCTGCCGCCTTCGGGCCAGCACGCCCAGTCTGAGACATTCTTGCCTGGGCCGCAGTCAGCGTGGGGCTGGACTGGAACCCTCCATCCTCCCCACAGCCTTCGCGGCTGGATGATTGGTTCCTCGTGTCTGCGCGCCGCTCACAGCCGCACAAACCGGTTCCTTTCTTCCGAGTTCGTGGAGGACACCCATCAGCACCCGTCACAAAGCCTCTCGCTTAGAAGGGGGAAAGCTGCTGATATGCGCCGTGGATCCAACAGCAATCGCACTCAGAGATGGGAGGAACAGTGTTTGACACGCAGCTTGCTGCACACACAACCATCGGCACCGAAGAAAATTACTGAATGAAACGTGGAGCGGCCCACGGGTACATGGCAGTCCCCCAGGTGGTCAGAGCAGTTTCTATCCACCTGTGCCCCAAGAACGACGGTGCTCCCCTCCAAGGCCTGTAGGATGTCGTCTTCACTGACCTCCAAAGCCTAGAGCGCCATAGTACAGGCCGCTTCCGCCCTGCATGCCATGGCCCTCCTGCAAGTCCACCAGGCCATGGCACTTAAAGATCTACACTTGGGTAGTCCTGATCCCGGCATGCTGCAGGAACTGTGCTCAGCGAGTGACCTCGCCCTCAGGGCCACGAAGGTCACAGCGCGGTCACTCGGGCAGGCGATGGCCACTCTCGTGGTTCAGAAACGACATCTGTGGCTGAACCTGGTCGAGATACGCGCAGTGGACAAGACATGCTTCATCGACGCACCTGTCTCTCAGTTCGGTCTTTTTGGTGACACCGTCAAGGACTTCGCCCAGCAGTTTTCCCCGGTGAAGAAGAAGACGGAGGCCATATCACACATCCTGCCCTGCTGCAAACCTGCCGCCACAGGCCACGCTCCGTCTGCTCGCAGAGGGCGTCCTCCTGCGGCTAAGAAACATGCAGCTCTGCCTCAACCAGGGCCCAGCTCTTAGCCCCTGCACACCCCCTTCTCGCAGACCCCTTCGAAGGCTTCCAAGCAGTCCTGAGACGCCCGACCTAGAGACCAAGACGTTCGCTCCAGAGCTGGTAAGAAGACAAATCCGTCCCCCAGTGGAGGGCCGGGAGGAGAATCCTTTGTTGAATTTATTTCATTTGCCGCACCCCCTTCGGGCTGCGGTACCCACATTCTCAATAAAAGAGCTATTTCCTTTGTCTCTGGGCCACCTGGCCCACAAATGCCATTCTCACGGCACTCTGCCGCCACACCTCAACAGTCCTGGAATGCTGGACGCAGACTTCTCGCCTTCAGCCCCACGACTGTTCCCTGGCCAGCCGGTTCTGATGAGTCTAGAGGACGCCTCCACGGGACCTCCTCTACAGTCACTAACCCGCCCCCTGCCGGGTGTGCGGAGCAAGGTAAGTGCTTTGAGTCTTCTCTCAGCACCAGAGCCTCGGGACGCACCCTTGCCTCCCGACGCTACATTACCTGCTCCATCCCGCTGCGAAGCCCCACCGGGTACGTCAAAAATAACCATCCCCTTAGTGCCCCTAGCTCAGAGTTTGGACGCATGGCTCTCACTTCCCAATCCGTCACGCTGGCTGGCCAGGACCATTCGACTTGGTAATGCAGTTCAATTTGCCAGCCCCCCACCCCCCACCCCCCCCCACTTCTGGGGGAATCTGCTTTACTGCAGTACACGGTGAACGTGCCAAATCCCTGCACACGGAAATCTTGCACAAACTCCCGTTCAAAATGCTCATGCAAAGACACATTCTAACTTGCATCTGGCATCTAGATTGGTTCGCAGTGGTAGACCTGAAGGACGCATACTTCCACGTCTCAATATTGCCTCGACATTGACCCTTCCTATGGTTCGCATTCGACAGCCAGGCATATCAGTACAAGTTCCTCCCCTTTGGCATGTCCCTGTCCCTTCGCGTCTTTACGAAGGTCGCAGAGGCAGCCCTTGCCCCGCTTTGGGATGCAGGCATCTGCATACTACCTCGACGACTGGCTCATCCTGGCCCACTCCCGAGAGTTACTATGCGCCCACAGGGACCAGGTGCTCAGGCATCTTAGCCGTTTAGGGCTTCAGGTCAACTGGGAAAAGAGCAAGCTCGCCCCGGTTCAGAGCATCTCTTTTCTTGGCATGGAGTTAGACTCAGTCTCAATGTCAGTGCTGAGTGCGCGCAGTCAGTGCTGAAATGCCTCGACACCTTCAGGCCGTTCACAGCGGTCCCTTTAAAACTTTTCCAGAGGCTCATGGGGCCTATGGTGTCCTCCGCGGTGGTCGCGCCACTGGGGTTGATGCATATGAGACCGCTTCAGCACTGGCTCCAGACTCGAGTCCCGAGATGAGCATGATGCCGCAGCATGCACCCACATGCTGACCCACTCGGTCTTGGTTCTCGGATCTTGTACTCCACGCGACAGCCCCTCCCTGGCGAATTCCCTTGAGGAAGGACCTTCTTTCTTAGGGACGGGGCATGCTCTGGCATCCGCACCCAGACCTCTGGAACCTCCACGTCTGGCCCCTGAACGGGATGCGGAAGATCTAGCTGATCTACCACCTGCCGTCGTAGACACGAACAACCAAGCCAGAGCCCCCTCAACCAGGCAACTTTACGCCCTGAAGTGGCGCTTGTTCGCAAATTGATGTTCACCCGGGCTGAAGACCGACAGAGGTGTGCAGTTAGGTCAGTGCTCTCATTCCTGCAAGAGAGGTTGGAGGGGAGGCTGTCCCCCAACAAGAAGTGTTGCGTCCTCATGGGCACTGGCCAGGGGCACCTCCCTAGCAGACATATGCAGAGCAGCGGGTTGGGCAACACCCAATACCTTTGCAATCTCAGGGATTTGTCCCGTGTACAACGGTAGAACTCGGTAACACGCTGACAAACTGACTGGGTGGATCACTTCCACCTAGCGCCCTTTCCCGCTGATGAGGTAAAATCATGCGCTCTTATGCCAGGAGATCCCACTAACTCGGCTCCCTGGATGACTCCTCCCTAGCCCTCTGGTCCGTGAATTCAGCAGAGGAATTCGCTGACCAAATCCAATGCGGGTACTCAATCTACCCTGTACTGGAATAGGTGCTCCACAGGTCGGGCTCCTACGTGGACTTACCCCCTGTGTGTATTTTCCGCGGTACGGTCCCCTTGCAAGCGGACCCGCATCTTCCTTGGGCAGTTCCCACTGGCCCCTGTTTGCCGTGTCTGTAGCAACTCCTCCCTCCCAATAGGCAGGATCTACCACTGCTCCACTTTCCACATGAGACCTAAAGGCCCATGTGGTGTATTTCACCACTCTTTACCTCCCCCAGTCTGGGCAGGTGTGGTCTCCGCAGGGTCTTTTCCCCATGAAAGAATAGGAATTGGGAAAGATCGCCTTCCCCGATGCATATGATAGCATTAAGATGGCCCCAGCCGCTTTATCTCTATGCGAGAAACATAGAGAGAGAAAAGGCGCGGCTGGCATGGCCTGTTCCCATGCTTGGCACGTTGCCTTGTTCCCCCCTGTCGGGAGTAAAGAACCAGAAGGCTCTGACGATTTTATAGGGCGTTGGGGAAGGGTACGTGCAGTCTGACACAGCCGGTCGCTTTGGCACGTAAAATACCTGCCCACTCCTGTGTCAGCAGTACATGTACACGGCTCAGAACATGGCGTGATTAAAATTGGACCCCTCGCTTCTTCTACACAACGTCGAAGTGAGTGACTGTTGGGGAACGTTTACGTTACGGATGTAACCTCCGTTACCTGATGGAGGGAACGAGATGTTGTGTCCTCCCGGCCATGTTGCTGAACCGAGCCACTGTTGCAGCCGAACCATTGTCGGCTCCTCAGAAAATCCTGAATGAAACAGATGCATTTCCCTCCCTTTATACCCGTATGTCCAGGGTGGGACTTGCAAATTCTGTCTATTTCTCGTTGGCCTTTTCTCATAGATCAGAGATGCAAAAGGTGCTCGAGAGACCCCTATTGTCGCTTCTTCGACACAACGTCTCGTTCCCTCCATCAGGGAATGGAGGTTACATTCGTAACCTAGACATTTATGGTATGAAGTGTTATGCTTGAGATTGCGAGTGATGCACATGTCATTTTGTACTCTTTCCCTCACTGTATGATTGACACGCCTGATGTATAATGCGGCTTGAGCAGTAAATGGGAAAATTTGACAGCTGCTTTAGTGGTTTTTAGTGGCTGCTTCATATTGTTCTAAATGTTAATAAGCCCCAGCAAGCCCAAAAAATGCTGAACAAAAAAAGAATTTTGCAAGCGGCTTTCTAAAAAAAAAGTCACAAAAAATAAGTGGAATTGGCAACTATGCTGCACATTCTCTGTACAGCTGGAGCAGTGCTTACTGCCTCCTGCTGACTGAGACATTGAGGTGGCACTTCAAGCTTGAATTGCTCCATTGGCAGGAAAATACCCTATTCAATTTTTTTAATGCATTATTTTTTTATTTAGTTAATCGCACTGAATTAATGCATTAATTATAATTAATGCATTAAATCAACAGCCTTAGTTAAAATGCTTTCTATTATCCCAGGTTAACATGTACTATATTTCCCTGAAAGGTGTTAATGCTGTGGCACTATTAATAAACATAGTTAGTTTGAGCGTTCCGATCAGCCCAACACTGCAACATTGTCTAAACCAATGGTATGAGTTTGGGGCAGGACTATCAGTTTTGTGCGGCCAATGGTAGACGGTTGAGTGTTTGGGAAAGAAGTTTGAAAACAATCTGTATTTTTGCAATTATGTTTGGTGATGCAAGTGGCGCAGAAATTACACACTTCAGCTTTAAACATTGAAAATGTAATCTCTCTCTCTCTCTTTCATACACACAGAGAAATCAGGAAATAATCATAATTAAAACATGTGCACGTATCCTAATCTGCATGTGAGGGGGGTAAACAGAAACGCATACTGTTTGCAAACATTTGAATTACTAGTTAATGGCCTGCAGGGCTAGAAATAGGTTCCTATTTCCTTGGACTGTCAGTCAAAGTAGAGAGGAAAAACAAAGAGGTTTGAACTGAAACATCTGAATGCACTCACATCTCATGCACTCATTCTTTCCATCAGGATTGTCTGTGAGCCAGTCAGTGATGCCGGTGTAACTGTCCAAGGTCGATCAAACTGTTCATGTTATCCGTAACATCTGAATAAGATGCAGAAACACAATGACCTCCACGACACCCCAATGGGATTCAGAAATTTTTCCAGATCCCACACACTGTATTTTAATGCTTGATGCTGCCAGCATAACACAGAGAGATCGAGAGGGTTAGCGGCCATTAGTAAGAAAAATCTCATAAAGAAGCAACAATAAAATAAGAAAAGCCACTATAAAATCAGAAAGGACTCTCTCTCTTCGGTTTTATTGGTTGCTCTCCAAAACTCTGGGATTATAATTGCAGTCACACATACACAAATGGCATTTGTGTTTTGGATGGATTTGTGGTTTGGACGGACAGAAGCAGAAAGGGAACAGAATAAAGAACCGAGATGGCAACAATTAGAGTCAGAGAAAGAGAGGGATTGGGGTGAGGCCAAGCCATCATTCAAAGGTTGGCACACTTAAGCTCTGTTCCAAAATCTAGTGTGCTGCCTGCCTAGACAGTATGTTAAAGGCACCATATGTGCACTCCCGACACAAAGGCTGTTCCAGAAGGTAAGCAGCAACCTTATGTGACCTTCTATGATTTTAAGGCCCAATTTTAAGGCAGCATTCCATCACTCAAGTCCTTCATGGAGAAGATAAGATAGGATCTTTAAGAGGTGGATATGGGACACAATGCCTTTAACATGTGACGTTTTGCCACATAAAGTCATCCAACCATCCCCTTGAGCATTTTGCCGCATGAATACAGGACAATAGGCGAAACGGTCCAGTATGTGACATAAAAATTTCAGCCACAATACATGACGTGCATTGGCAACTCTTATAGCAAGGTAGATCACTAGGTTTTGGAACATGGCTTTAGCATAACAGAACAATACAGAGGCAAGTGCTACACACACAAATGAGAAGCTGAAATCCAGATGCATACTGAGCCGTATCAGTGAACGCTCCCTCTCTGCAGGCCATAGTTCTCCATGAAGATGTAGCTGCCAGCTGACACTTACATTACGACCATAACTTCTTTGTAGGAACACACATAAACACTGTGATTTTTTTGTGTGTCTCAGGTGTGAATTTATGCAGTGGGTTCAAGAAGGGCACTTCAGAAGCAGAGGGGTGGGTTAATTAATGTCTCTCTCTCACACAGCAGATGCTGTCTGTGCTGATTTTTCTCTCTGGGTGGTGGAAATAATGTGTGCATGTGTGTTCTGGTTCAGATGTGAGTAATTGCATTGAATCCACCATGTCCACTGGGAGACGCATACTGAAACAAACACACACAGATTGATATACAATCAAATGAGCATGTCAGATTAGGAAAGACTGCAATCAGCCAATGAATAACTGCTTAAATCACTCAGGTGACACTCACAGTCTTATGCACTGATGGACAAATCAGCATTAAATAACATTAAATTATTATAAATCATAGAGTTCCGACTTCAAGTTCTGATTGGATGAGCTGCTTTCAAAGCTGTTGTAAAATCCTATATTAATGCACAAAGTTGCTACATTACTTGACAAGCGTAATGTCTACATTCCCATTCTGAAAAAAAAAGTTTATGATGTCTATAACTTCTCAAAAATATGAATAACCAACACTCCTTGAAACATAAGAAACAATTTGATTAAAAAATATTTTACCCTCTATTGCTTGGTATTATTTAAACTTTCACAACATAGTCTCCCTGACCACATATGTGGACATTAATTTTTTGGAAAACTGTTTGTTCTAATATATATATACAAACCAAAAAGGGAATGTAAAATGCACACAGCAGTCATGCAGGGGTCTCAGGAGGTTTTTCCTGCAGCATTAGGCTAATTAACTATATTACTAGGAAGATTCTTTTTTTTATTATTTTTTTTTATAACAATTTGATTAATCTTATTGATAAATTATATTATTATCTTTACATTGGTGTCTTTCTTTATATTGCTGCTGCTGCTGTTTTATATAAGCCACTCAAGGTCTTGCATTATGGCTTTTACTGTCTTAAGGGGTTAAGAGGATCGTTTGCTTCAAGCCATGCATATGAACAGCCCTCACCCATGGTAAAACCACTGTAACACTCGGCCTCTTGTGTTGTTATTGCTTTAGTAGAGGAACAGATCAAGCATGCTATATTAAAAGAGAGGTCTATCAAAGACGGACAGATAGCAGTAGCTGAGAGACTAATACACAAAAATACTGATAAGAAAAAATGAGGGAGCTTGTGGGAGAATAAAGGTATACTGTAGAAAGATAGAAGAATCTGGGAGGGGATTTGAGACAGAACAGTGCACGCACACGCACATTCATCTCTCACACACAATAGCACACACTCATGTGAGTCCCCTCATTTACCCCCTTCCCTCACTTACACACAAACACACACACACATAAGCACACACAACTTTAACTGTGGGCGTGGTGGTCATTGAACCCTCCATATGGGACACATGTCATCATCAAATATTCATATAATGGTTTTGTCTCATTAAATATTCAACAATCCACACACACACACACACACTTAAACATACAGCATGGAATTAAACTTCCAATCCTTCCTCCTGGGGTGTGTGTCCAGGTCTTGTATAGGAAATGGGAATGGTGTGCAAGAATAATTCCCACCAATCACAGTGAGAAGCCCCAGCAATACATAGTCAAGAGAACCAGACACATGCAGACTGATCTTAATGCTGTTATCACACACACACACACACACACACACACACACACACACACACACACACACACGATTGAGTGCTATCCAACAACTACTGTCTAAACATATGTCCCAAACAATTATTACAAAATTCTTTTTAATTTACAGTAAACATACTATTACCCATATAGACTAACCCTTACCCTAAAACACAGCTTTTTTTTATTTTTAGATGACAAAAGGATCCCGACACTAATGTTTTTTTTTTCCTTTAGTTTTAGTGCCAGGATCTTGTCATCTGTTTAGATTCTTTCTATTCTTAGTTTTGATCTTGTTTGTTCTGAGTTGTGCTTGGGTTTGTTTTCCCCATCAAGTGATCTGTCTCTGTACTCAAGTCTTTCCCTTGTTATCTTGTTTGTTCCCTCTCCTTGTGTATATGTTCCGTCATTCTGTTTTTTACCCTTCTTATTCTCTGTGGCATTCGTTTTCGTAAGGTCTGTCCTTGGTTCTTCTTGTTGTGTTTGCGTTTGCCTTTTTCTGTTGGTTTTTGTTGTTTTGCTCTCCCAAGGTTAGTTCCCCGTCTGTCGCTCACTTCGACGTTGTGTTGAAGAAGCGACTCTAGGGGTCTCTCTTGAGCGCCGAATATGCCTCTGATCTATGAAAAGAGGCCAATGAGAAGTTGGCAGACAGTATTTGCATACCCCACCCCCGGACATACGGGTACAAAGGTGAGGAAATACGTCTGTTTCATTCAGAAATTCCGCCCCTGTGTAGTTGCTGGATGCGGTAGAGTGCTCTTCGATTCAGACGGCCACAGGCGTTGTTTCGTGTGTCTGGGCAGCAATCACACCGAGGCAGCGTTTGTGGATGGTTCATGTTCTCACTGCGAGAGCATGACCATGGCAACGTTGCGGTCATGGCTCGCTTTCAATAGAAAGCTTGCCACTCCAGCTGCCCCCCCGCATTGCTCCTTCTTCCCACGGGATTGAGGATGATGCGGCTGGCGATGGAGGCGATCTGGAGACGGCAGCCCCCTCGGACCACCCGCCCCCCAGTACACTCATTGATTCCCGTCCATGCTCGAGGCAACGGCGGCTCGCCTCACGGCCATCCCGCTTATCCTCTAGAGCTCGAGGTGGATGAGCTCACCACTGCATTGGAGAGTGCGGCGTCTGACGCAGATGACTCCCCTGGGCTGCCGCCTTCGGGCCAGCACGCCCAGGCTGAGGCTGGCGTGCAGATGACCGACATGCTTTCCCGGTCCGCTGCCAGCGTGGGGCTAGACTGGAACCCTCCATCCTCCACACAGCCATCGTGGTTGGATGACTGTTTCTTGGGGTCTGCACGTCGCTCACAGCCTCACCTCCCCCCGGTCCTGTTTTTCCCGGAAGAGCATGTTGAGCTGACGTCTTTAGGGTAGCCCTGATCCCGATGTGTTGCAGGAACTGCGCTCAGCGACCGACCTCGCCCTCAGAGCCACGAATGTCACAGCGCAGTCACTTGGGCAGGCGATGGCCACGCTCATGGTCCAGGAACATCATCTGTGGCTGAACTTGGTCGAGATGCGTGAGACCGACAAAGCTCTCTTTCTCAACGCCACTGTCTCCCAGTTCGGCCTCTTCGGCGACACCGTGGAGGATTTCACCCAGCAGTTCTCCGCGGTGAAGAAGCAGACGGAGGCCATTTCACACATCCTGCCCTGCTGCAAACCTGCCACCATGGGCCATGCCCCGTCTGCTCGCTGAGGGCATCCTCCTGCGGCTAAGAAACACCCTGCTCTGCCTCCCCAGCTCTCAGCCCCAGCGTCAAGCACACCGCAGGAAGCAGATGCCCCCGTCTCATGGACCCCCTCGAGAACTGGCAAATGCCGTTCTCACGGCAATCTGCCTCCTGATCGTTACAGTCCCGGCATGCTGGACGCGGACCCCCGCCTTCAGCCCAACGACTGTTCCCCCGCAAACGCATCTTTGCCTCCCGACGCCGTACTACCTGCTCCGCACCGCTGTGAAGCCCTGCCAGGTATGTCAAAAATAACCGTCCCCTTGGTGCCCCTAGCACGGAGTTTGAATGCGTGACATTCACTTCCCAACCCGTCACGCTGGCTGGCCTGGACCACCCAACTCGGTTACGCAATTCATTTTGCCAGGCCCCCGCCCCCCTTCGCGGGCATCTGCTTTACTGCAGAACACGGCAAGCATGACAAATTCCTGCTCGTGGAAATCACTACTCCTTTTCTAAACAAAGATGCGATAGAGCCTGTCCCTCCAACCAAAATGAAGAAGGGTCTCTACAGCCCTTACGTCATTGTACCCATGAAAGGCGGCGGCTTACGACCGATCTTGGACTTATGAGTTCTCAACTCTGTTCAAACTCCTGTTCAGAATACTCATGCAAAACATATCTTAACTTGCGTGCAACATCTAGATTGGTCCATAGCGGCAGACCTGAAGGACACGTACCTTCACGTCTTAATTCTGCCTCGACACCGACCCTTCCTACGGCTCGTGTTCGACGGCCACGCGTATCAGTACAAAGTCCCCCCATTCAGCACGTCTCTGTCCCCTCGCGGCTTCATGAAAGTCGCAGAGGCTGCCCTTGCCCCGCTCCGAGAAGCCGGCATTCGCATACTCATTTACCTCGACCACTCCTGAGTTACTATGCACTCACAGAGACTAGGTGCTACGGCACCTCAGCTGTTTAGGGCTTCAGGTCTACCGAGAAAAGGACAGGACTGGACAGGAATTTGACGTTTAACAGCAGGCGGGGGTGATTGTCACATGGGCCTTCTGTGGACAAGAGTCCCCTCGCAGCAGGTGTCTCGACGCGTCCTGGCCACGACCGATGCCTCCAAATTGGGTTCAGGCGCCATTTACAATGGGCACGCAGCCACGGGGCGTTGGAAAAGGGCCCAGCTGCGCTGGCACATCAATGGCCTAGAGTTGCTGAATGTTTTCTCTGCCTTGTGGAAGTGTCTCCCGTTAGTTCGAGACAAACGTGTCCTAGTCAGTTCAGACAGAATCACTGCAGTAGCGTACATAAATCGCAAAGGTGGCATACGCTCCCGCCACATGTCACTACTCGCCCGTCGTCTCCTTTGGAACCAGCAGTGACTCAAGTCCCCGTCACATCCCCGGCAACCTCAATGTGGCAGCAGACGCGCTGTCACGAAAATGCTTGCCCAGTGGAGAGTGAAGGCTTCACCCCCAGTCAATCCAGCTGATTTGGGAATGGTTCAGCAAGGCCAGGGTAGACCTGTTTGCCTCCTGAGAGACTTCCCACTGCCCGCTCTGGTATGCCCGATCTAGCTGTGTACCACCTGCCATCGTAGCCACGATCAACCAAGCTAGAGCCCCTTCTACCAGGCAACTTAATGCCCTGAAGTGGCGCTTGTTCGCAAATTGGTGTTCTTCCCGGGCTGAAGACCCACAGAGGTGCGCAGTTAGGTCAGTGCTCTTATTTCCGCAGGAGAGGCTGGAGGGGAGGCTGTCCCCTTCCACCCTGAAGGTGTATGTCGCCGCTATCGTGGCCCACCACGACGCAGTAGACGGCAAATCTATCATCAGGCGAGTTAATCATCAGGTTCCTAAGAGGCGCCTGTTGGTTGAACCATTCCCGGCCAAACCTGTTTCCCTCCTGGGATCTCTCAGTGGTCCTCGAGGACCTCCAGAGACCCCCCTTCGAGCCGCTAGAATCAGTTGGACTCAGGGCCCTCTCTTTAAAGACGGCCCTGCTGATCGCACTCGCCTCCATCAAGAGAGTCGGGGACCTGCAAGCGTTCTCTGTTAGCAACACTTGCCTGGAGTTCAGTCCGGCAGACACATATGTGATCCTAAGACCATGACGTGCCCAAGGTTCCTACTACGCCCTTTAGAGATCAGGCAGTGAACCTGCAAGCAAAGCTGTCCCTTTGCGTACCTACTTGGACCGCACACAGAGCTCTAGATGTTCTGAGCAGCTCTTTGTCTGCCTTAGTGGACAGTGGAAAGGGAATGCTGTCTCCAAACAGAGGACAATCCCTCTGGGTAGTTGACACCAGTACATTGGCTTATCACACCCAGGCCCCTTATGGGTCCGAGCACACTCGACAAGGAGTGTTGCATCCTCACGGGCACTGGCCAGAGGCATCTCCCTGGCAGACATATGCAGAGCAGTGGGTTGGGAAACACCTAACACCCTTGCGAGATCTTACAATCTCAGGGTAGAGTCAGTTTTATCCCTTGTTTTCTCAGGTCTGAGCCGGTAGAACTCGGTAACACGCTGGCGGATTAACCGGGTGGACCGCTTGCGCCTAGCGCCCTTTCCCTCGGCCAAGGTAAAATCGTGCGCTTTCTCTCCCAGGAGATCCCACCCACCCAGGTCCCTGGATGATTCCTCCCTAGCCCTGTGGGTCCGCAGTTCAGCGGAGGAACTCGCCGACCCAATCCACTGCGGGTATTTAATCTACCCTGTACTGGAATAGGTGCTCCACAGGTCAGGACTCCTACGTGGACTCCCCCTGTGTGTATCGTCCGCGGTACGGTCCCCTTACGAAGTGGACCCGTGTCTCCCTCAGGCAGTTCCAGCTGCCCTCCGGTCGCCGTGTTGTAGCCACTCCCCCTCCTTGAAGCTGGATCTACCACTGTGCCACGTTTCACATGCCGCCTAAAAACCCATGTGATGTATTCACCACATTTACCTCCCCCTTTCGGGCAGGTTTGGCCTCCACAGGGTCTTTTCCCCTGAAAGAATAGGAAACTGGATAAGACCTCCTTCCCTCGATGTGTGTAAGGGCCCCGGCCGTTCTTGCTCTATGCGGAGAAACATAGAGAGAAAAGAGGCCCAGCCAGGCTTGGCCTGTTTCCAGGTTGGCAAGCGTCGCTTTGTTCCCCTCTCTAGGGTAACCAGAAGGATTCCAACGACTTTTCTTTGGGGTATTGGGGAAGGGTACGTGCAGTCTGACACAGCTGGTCGCCTTTGCACGTAAAATATCTGCCCGTTCCTGTGTCAGCAGTACACGTACACGACTCAGCGCATGGAGTGATTTAAATTGGACCCCAAGTGACGCTTCTTCGACACAACGTCGAAGTGAGCGACAGACGGGGAACGTCTAGGCTACTTATGTAACCTCCGTTCCCTGATGGAGGGAACGAGATGTTGTGTCCTCCCGGCCACTTCGCTGAGCCGATCCACTGTAGTTGCCATACCATTTCCGGCTCCTCAGAAGCAAACTCTACCGCATCCAGGAACTACACAGGGGCGGAATTTCTGAATGAAACAGACGTATTTCCTTTCCTTTGTACCTGTATGTCTGGGGGCGGGGTATGCAAATACTGTCTGCCAACTTCTCATTGGCCTTTTTTCATAGATCAGATGCATATTCAGCACTCAAGAAAGACCCCTAGTGTCGCTTCTTCGACACAACGTCTCGTCTTCGACACTCCCTCCATCAGGGAACGGAGGTTACATACGTAACCTTGATGTTTTGTTTCAAGCCCTGTTGGCTGAAGTTTGGGCATTGTTTTGTAATTTCTGTTCCCAGTTTTGTGTTGTATATTGGTTATGGTTTAATTTTTAATAAAGAATTTTTGTTTCACGGCTATCTACGACTGGGTTCTGCCTCCATATCTGACAGATTTAAGTTATTATTAATTATTTTTGTAAAATTGTTTTTTCTTTTCTTTTAGGTACATTTTGAGAATTGTCATCCACATAAAACATGCTTTTCCTAACTTAATTTGAGTCCACACATCAAAGCAATGACCTAACTGGAGGCACACATGTTCTGACACATTGAACTGTAGTGATCATGTGGGCAATGCAAGTTTTAATCCAGATAGAAACATATCAGATCCTGTTCACCATCTTCTCCTCAGACTTTCTTTCCTCTCTCTACTATACATATACATTAAAGTGGATTTATTATGTTGGCTTCACACAATATTACTGTATGTTATTCTACAGACTTTTTTCCAAATTTGAATATCAGGGGTCTCAAACTCAAATGACCTGGGGGCCACTACCCAGTTGGTGTTCTTCATCGGGGGCCAGCTGAACAGTTCACGATGAATTACTTTGTTCACTATGAACAAAAGAATGATCACAAACACTAGATGTCTTTTGAAAATAAATGTATTAAATGTCAATTGTTTATAAATCAAAATAAACTTTTGTCAAGTGTATTTTTTCTTCTTTACAGACTTTTGTTTGTACATATGAAATGACAATACTCTTGAAATGAGACACAATCAGATCAAAGTATCTCTTTCAAAAAAAAAATTACATTTCCTTTTAAATGACAATGTGTTTCACTCTTTAAAATATTAAATATGATGTTTGTTACAGTATATTAATGCTTGTCTGGGCTACAAATGAGAAAAAAAAATTGTGAATGAGTAACTCTAGCCCCTTTTACATATGCAACCAGGTAAATTCCCAAAAAATCATTTGGTTGACTTTACTGGTAAAAGTACAGCTTGCTGTTCACACATTCTCTTGACATTTATACAGTAGGTACTAATGATGCAACTTCTCATTAAGGAAATTTGGCAGACAAAATTGACCAGTAGTTCCAAAAGGGCCATGTTCACACATGACCTCTAACCTGAAATTTGCAGTACATTTTCTGTAAATTATGTGTAAAATGTTTAAGTCTCAAATACCTCAAGTTAAGTCTTGTCTGCCAGAACTGGTCTGTGCGTTGGCGTTTTCGCTCCAGCTGGCTCTGGCCCAGTTTAATCCTGTCTCGAGCACACAGGTAGCCTGAGGCTTAATACAAGCTTTGCTCCGTTATAGCGTTTTACTTCACAGCTCTGCGGTCACGATAAGAGTTGAGACCACCAACTATATATAGAAGTTATTAACATAAAAAAGACAAAGAAATAAAGACCAAAAAAAGAGAAAATAACTGGAAATAATTTATATATATATATATATATATATATATATATATATATATA